>ML664183.1:850895-947375 GCA_007570785.1 Antilocapra americana
GAAAAGGCAAGTTTGTATACTATTACATTCAGTGGAGTGAATGCCTCCTGATTAATCATATAGGTTCTCAGTTCCCATAGGCTTGACATGGCTTTCAATAGTGAAGCTTTTTTATCCTTTTTGTCTCTCTCACTGGAAAGTCAGCTCTTTGAGGACATGAACATATTCCTCAATCTTCTATTAAAGTAATACTCACTGTGAAAAAAAAAATTGAAATATTTGCCCTAAGCAGAAATCCTCTCATATTCTGCCTCTTGATGTAAGAGCCAACAATTTACTTTTCCAAATTACGTTAAACTAGAGTGCAACTCTCATGCTAAACATTTCCCTCTAAGACATGTACAACCTGGCTCTCTGCTATAGGAGACTCATCAGGCACTGGGTATACAAAGTATACTTCATGATCAGCAGGTTTCAAACCTGCACCACAATCTCCTGAGGGTAAAGGTTAAATACATATGCTCAGATCAGTGCCACCTCTATATCAGAACCTACAGGGAGAACAATCAAGAAATCTGTATTTTCAAAAAAGCCCCCCAGATGTTTCTAAAGAGGCTGGCTCAAATCAGTGTTGACTGTGAAAATGATAGACATGCACCCTTATTTCACAGCGTGAAATTGGGGCCTAAAGGGGTGAAGATGTTTTCCTCAGAGTCACACGCATAATGGACTTGATGTTCTCAGCCTAAATATCTGAACTCTATTCACTGGGACTTGGAGTCTAGGAAGACTGTTGGCACATATTTTCTGGACAATGAAAGTTTCATGCACAAAATGGCTCCTTTGTCCCAGACAGTTTTGGGTGTGGCATTCCAAATAGCAGCAGCTATAATGTGTCATTCAAAGACGTGATGTTATGTGTCTGTATATACGATTTCATTTGCTCCAGGGCATGTAAAGACAGTCCCTGCCTTCCTTATGAGAGATGTAAAGCCACCTGATCTAAATCTCCTGACCTCTTGGTTTTTGCAAGTAGGTCTATTGTGTTAGAATGTTAGGCATTCAAGACTTTCCTTAGGCCTGTATTGCGTTTTCTGAAATCATCCTCGAGAATGGGGAGTTGATTAGGGTGATGCATTGGAAATGTCAGAAGTTTTTCTACCTCACCTGAAAGGAATCAGGAACTTTGACAGATCTGCATACAAATAATGGGGACTGAAGTAGATCTTCAGAAATTCTTAAAAACTACCTCTCTTTTTCAGCTTTTCACTTTCTGTATTTTTACTTTGGTTTAGGTGATATAAGCAATGCAGATAAATATATGAGGAAAAATATTTTTTTATAAAGTCTATCAAACCTAAGTCCAGTTACATGGTCTTTAATCTCTCTCTCTGCCCTTCTCCTAACTTTGCGTGTAGTGGCTAGGACACTTCCTACCACATTTTGATTTTGCATTTGAGTACTAACTGGTAATGTCAGAGTTCTTTGGGTAGCTGCTGCTTCTCCTTATGCAACAAATATGTGCTCTGACGTTAATGTGGCTCCATGATCCTCACTAGTAGATGTTCGTGCCGTCTTGTGATTCTTTTTGCTTGAATGTGGGCAGAACCTGTTGTTACTGAACTCGGGTTCAGCTGCTCACATTTAAAAGCCAGTGTTTGAGATACAAGTGTTGATAGAAAAGGGAAGGTTGCTTTATTCAGAAGGCAACCTGGGTAGAAGATGGACTCATGTTTAAGAACCAGTCCTAAAGATTCTGCTCAACTGTGCAAGTTTTTAAAGGGAAAAGGTTGATGCTAATCGCAATTAATCATTTGAGGTCAGAGTCCTCGTCATTTTCCACTGAGTGCAGACTGGCCAGTTCTATTCTTCTGAGGCTATCTTGATAAATATACTATTTCATAGGCCCTGTGCATTTACTTTTAAAATTTCTTCTCAGTTATTTTACATAGGTATTTTAGTAAAGGACATTTTCCCAATTTGTTTGTATACATTTTTAATAAGTAACTAAAATGAGGTATAAAAACTATTACCATGTAGGAATCACTGTAAAGCATTCTTATTGAATCTAATATAATGTTTTTCTTAATTGCTTTTTGATTCTTGTGATATATACGTATTTCAGAGTATTTCTTCCTTTGGAATCTAAGCGCCTCTCTTTTCTATTTTTGTTTGCTTTTTTTGTTTTTTCTGTTGCAGATGGCTCCATACACTGTATCCTGTGTTTCCTGCTGATAACTTATCAGTTTGAGTAGAGGTTTAGGAACTCCTTTAATTTGTACAAAGTCAAGTTTTTTGTTTTGTTTTGTTTTTCCCTTTGAGTTATCTTATTGTCCAAATTTGTTTTGCTAACTACTCAGTTATCTAGAGGTACAGGTGGATGGAGAGGAGAAAGCTGGAGTTACGGGCACTCACATCAAGAGACAATACTAAACCTTGTGTTTGAAAACTCAATATATCTGGTGCCCATTTGCATATTCCATGACTCTTTCATCTATTTTACTCTATTTTTTCTAGACTAGACTCCTGCTTGATCAGGATGCGTTTAGACCCCTGCTGATTTTTTAGTTGATGCAACCTCAGTAGCTCTCCGTACTTCCACAGGTTTCTTTTAAGTGAGAGTTAGTAAGCAGGCACACTAAGTGCACTTCTACATTTGTGTTTCCTGTCTCATCCATGGCTACCTTCCACTTTTGCTTCTCCCATCTTAATTAGAGTATATTTTAGGGTTGTGTCGGAACCTTTTCTATATATTTTGCCAACTTTGGATTACTTTCTAGAAAGGCTGCGTGTGATTGCACTCTTAGTATCTTCTTTGATTTTATTCCAACACTATGTAAAAACATCCTCTGATTTCTTCTGTTGACTACACAAGGAATAGTCATGTAGAGACCTGCTAAAAGGCTTGTATATCTAATCTTTACTTTTCTTTTTTGGAGGAAATTCTTCTCTATTTCTTTTACTTTTCTCCTATAATAAAACCAATCATGTTTTATCTTCAATGTTTTGTCCTAAAACATCTACAAGCTCATTCACAATTGGCATATTCCATTGACTTGGAAAATGTTTGATGCACTCTGTCTCTTCATCTAACTGTGCAACAATGCTTTACCTGTTCTTACAACCTTCATCACCATTACCACCTCCATAATTGCTATATGTTTCCTTTTAGGAAACATTTTTAGGCATTTTCCTAATTAGTATCCCAGTATGAAATTTTAATACCATAGCTGCACTGTATGTCTGATTATGTATTCTAACATTTTGTGGGGCTGCAATCCATTGTGAGTCCTACATTTGCATTACCCTCAGGAACCAATCTTCACCTCTTGATCACAATATTGCCCACAAGTGAAAACATGGTGTAATTGTTGTGCCAGATAACTTGTAACTATGTAAATAGGAATAACTTACATAATTCCTATTTACATTTATATCTTATATTTAATTATTTCTGAATGTATGATTGGTAAATTCTCTAATGATGGGTTAACATAAAACTATTTCTTCTTCTATACATCAGCTTATAAATTCTTCCTTCCAATTGTCTAGGCAACAAATACTGTCCTTGTGGCTCTGCTCATGCTTGATTTTTCCTGCTAATTCATTCATCACACACACTTGTGCAGGGCTGAAACCATAAGAAATGAATAGTGTCAGAATACTGAACGACTGATACTACATCATACCATATGGCAAAAGCAGTGTCTGCAAATGTAATGAGATTTTCAAATGTTAATCACTTTGTATTTTCCTTACTAACTGCATAATACCTCTGGAAACAGGCTTAAAGAGATATGAAGCTACCTGTCTTTTGTGGGAGTCTGGGGCAGGGGGTGCTAAGGATTCTTTCTGTCCTAATGATTTCTACAATTTTATTTATTTACAAAGCAGTAATCATTATACCCATACTGATTTGCATTCTAAATATGTGTTTATTTGTCACTTTCTTAAAAAAAATGTCATTACATACAGGAGACACAGTTGCAATAGGTTATCCTATTCTCAGTGGTCACTGTTGATTGGAATGTGAAGGGACAGCTGACTTGGGGTTGACATCCATTCATAGGTCGGTTAATTAGATTACCTATGGAGAGTTTGAACTGAGCATAAAGACCAGACACAGGCAGTACTGGAGAAGGAGGAGAAGAGGAAGGGGGAGAGGAGGAAAAAAGAAGGAAAAAAGATGGAAAAGATAAAAGAAATTTAAAAGGTGTGCTATCAATATCATTTCAAAAGGGAAAAATGGTGTTAACAAAAATGGAAAGAACATAATCTCACAATAAAAAATATTTAAAATAACATTCTTGATAGAATTAAAAACTCAATGCATTGTTTAAAAGTATCTTTGAGTCACAGTAATCTGTTAATAGCTCCAGCTCTTACAGGAGTAATCTCTTTCTAATATTTGGTCCAAGATTAAAAGTGTTGATAGACACTTATGCATTTCAAAACTTGAGATACAGATAACTCAAAAACCAGTTCTTTTGCTTTTACTTTGCCTTGATATAGATTAACTTACTCCAGGAACTAGTCATGATTTCATGCACATGAATCATGTTGATTGGCAATTACATATGTCTTTGCAATAAACAATAGTCATATTATGAATTATTGGATGCCACTTAGTTTATTGACATGTCTTTTAAAATATGAGGTTCATGAGGGAAATTCTTATCCTATTATTAAAAAAAAGGAACTATTTGGAAAACTGAGTTGGAATTTAAGTCAGTGTTGGTAGGACTAAAGTGGAAAGTTCTGCCTCATTTGACTTTATTTTCTTTAGATATGACCCAGACATATTATAAGATGATCCTGGGCGGGGGGGAAAGAGTCTAAGCTGAGGAGAGTGAATAACTCTGTAACACCATCCACACACATCCTCACTACCTTGGCCTTTTATCAAGCATATTTTCTGCTAATGTTTCAGGCATGACTATACACATGCTAAGCAAAACCCATGGCCAATTATGACATGTATACCCCCTAAGCTACTTAAATTATAACTTAAAAATGTTCAAAATATATTTTTCTATTTATGTTTTATTTCATTCAGAAATATATTTTCAATTGAATTTCACTCTTAATGTGTTTCCTGTTTATCCAAATTCATTACATATTTGTGTGGTTTTGATCAATTATACACTTCTAATATTTGAAGGATAACTCAATCGGGAAGAAATTTTCTCAAGTGTACAGAAGAGTAGTTCAGTTGTAAATTTCTTTTTTAGATTATTTTCAGCTATACATTATTATACAATATTGAATATAGTTTCCTGTCCTTATTTTCATCTATTTTAGTTGTAGTGGTATGTATGCGTTGTTGTTGTTTTTTCAGATGTGTCTGACTCTTTGCCACTTCATGGACTATAACTCTCCAGGCTCCTCTGTCCGTGGAATTCTCAGGGCAAGAATACTGGAGTGGGTTGCCATGTCCTTCTCCAATGTATGTGTTACAAACTCCTAATCTATCTCTCCCCCGACTTCTATCCCCTTTGGCAACCATAAGTTTATTTTCTATGTCTGTGAGTCTATTTCTGTTTTGCAAGTAAGTTCATTTGTATAATTTTTTAAGATTCCACATGTAAGTAATGTCATATATGTCTTTCCCTGACTTCCTGTACTTAATACGATAGTTTCTGGATCCATCCATGTTGCTGCAAATGACATTATTTCATTCTTATTTTATGACTAATATTCATCTTCTTTATCCATACGTCTGTCCGTTGACATTTAAGTTGATTCCATGTCTTGGTTATTGTAAATAGTGTTTCTGTGAACTTTTAGGCTATTAACATTAAATGAGTTCTTGCCCAGATTTTTTTTTTCTTTTTGGGTTCAAATGTGGTGAAAGTTGAGGCTTGACTGAACAGCTTTTCTTAAAAAACAATTTTATTGAAACATAATTGACATATAACATTAGTTTCAGGTGTTCAACATGATGATTTGATATTTGTATATGTTATGAAATAATGCCCAGAATAAATCTAGTGGCTATCTGTCACTATACAAAGTTACATTTTTTTGTGATAAGAGCTTTTAATGTTTATTCTCAGCAGCAGTCAAACATGCAGTGCAGTATTATTGACTATAGTGTGCATGCTATGCATTATATTCCCATAAATTATTTATTTTATAATTGAAAGTTTATACCTCCTGATGGGTTCCCTCCACCCATTTTGTCCATCCATCCAGGCAAAATTAATCTGTTCTCTGTGGTTATAAGTTTCTTTTTGTTCATTTTGTTTCTATTCCACATATAAATGAAATCATCTAGTATTTGTCTTTCTCTATATCACTTAGAATCATATCCTCTAAGTCCATCCATGTTGTCACAAAAGCAAGGTTTCATACTTTTTTATGGCTGAAAAATATTCCAAGGTGTATATATACCACATCTTCCTTCTATCAATTCGTGCATTGACAGATATTGATATTGTTTCTATATCTTGGGTATTGTAGGTAATACTGCAATAAATATAAGGGTGCATATATCTTTTCAAATTAGTGTTTTCATTTTCTTCAGTTAAATAAATACCTGAGAGTGGTTTCTGGATCATACAATAGTTCTTTTTTTTTTTTTTTTTTGAGGAACCACTATACTGCTCCAAGTTACATTTCCACCAAAAAGTGCATGAGGATTCCTGTTTTTCCACATCCCTGCCAGTAGTCATTAATTGTCTTCTTTTAGAGACTAGCTATTGTTACAGGTGTGAGGTGATAGCTCATCATGATTTTGGATGCATTTCCCCGTTATTAGTGGTATTGAGCATCTATCTATTCATGTGCCTGTTGGCCATCTGTCTGTCTTATTTGGAAAAATGTTTATTCAGATCCTCTGTCCATCTTGAAATTTGTTGTTGTTATTGAGTTGTATGAGTTCTATCTGTTTTGGAAATTAACCACTATCAGATATATAGTTTGCAAGTATCTTCTTCCATTCAGTAAGTTATCTTTTCATTTCATTAATAGTTTGCTTCCCTATACAGAGTTTTTTTTAGTTTAATGCACTCCTATTTGCTTATGCTTTTGTTGGTTTGCCTTTGGATTTAGATCCATAAAATTATCTCTAAGACCAATGTTGAGAAGTTTATCACCTATGTGATTTCTCCTAAGAGTATCATGCTTTCATTTATTACATTCAAATCTTTAGTCTATTTTGAATTATTTTTCTTATATAATGTAAGATTATTTTTTTGGTGGAGTCTTTAGGGTTTTCTATACATAAAATAATGGCAGTTTTACATATTCCTTTTCAATTTGGATGCCTATTATCTCTGTTTCCTACCTAATTATTGTGGACTCCTAATACCATGTTAAAGTGGTGAGAGTGTCAGTTTATTAATATGATGCACCTTGTTGATTTTGCCTATGTAAACCATCCTTGAATCCCAAGAATAAATCCTACTTTATAATTGTGGGTAAATCTTTTAATGTATTGTTAAATTTGGTTTATTAATATTTTTTCAAAATTTTAAAATCTATGCTCATCATGGATATTGCCTGTAATTTTCCTTTTTTAGTGAAGTCCTTGTCTGATCTTGGTATCAGGGTATTCTGGCCTTGAAAAATCAGTTTGAAAGATTTCCCTCCTCTTCAAACATCTGAGGAGTTTGGGAAGTGAAATTTGAAGTGTTAGTTGTGCAGTCATGCCCCAGTCTTTATGACCCCATGGACTGTAGCCCACCAGACTCCTCTGTCCATAGAGTTCTACAGCAAGAATTCTGGAGTGGGTGGCCATTTCCTTCTCCAGGGGATCTTCCCAACCCAGGGATCGAACCTGGGTCTCCTGCACTGCAGGCAGATTCTCTACTGTCTGAGCCGCCAGGGAAGCCATGTTTGAGCAGGATGGGTATTAAATCTTTGAATGTTTGGTAACGTAAGGACCCAGGGAACCCTTTGGGTCCTAGACTTTTGGTTTTGATTATTCAATCTCCTTTCTAATAATCAGTCTAGTCAGATTTTCTGTTTCCTCAAAATTCACTCTTGGAAGATTGAATATTTGTAAAAATTCTTTTTTTTTCCTAGGTTGCCCAATTTGTTCAGGTGTAATTGTTCATAGTAATTTTTTTATAATCCTTTTTATCTCTTTGATATTGGTTTTAATTCCTCCTTTTTCATTTCTGATTTTATTATTTGATCCCCCCTCCTCTTTTTTATTAGTGAGTCTAGCTAACGTTTTTCAAATTTGTTTATATTTTCAAAGAGCCAACTCTTAGTTTCATTGTCTTTTTAATCTCTATTTTATTTATTTCTGCTCTAATCTTTATTATTTCTTCTTTTTGATTAACTTTGCACTTTGCTTTTCTTTTTTGGTTGCTTTAGGAGTAAATTCAAATTTTTCACTTGAAATTTTTCTTGTTTGTGAGGTAGGGCTGTATCACTATAAACTTCCTTCTTAGAACTGCTTTTGCTGCATCTCATAGATTATGGTGTGATCTTCTTTTCACTTGTTTCAAGGTAATTCTTAATTTCTTTTTTGATATATTTATTGATCTATCAGTTATTCAGCAGCATGTTTATTTTATTGATAGTTGTGTTTTTTCCATCTTCCTTCCTGTAGTACATTCCTAGTCTTGTAGAATTTTGGTGGAAAAATTCTCGATGTAATCAATCTCCTTAAATTTAATAATTTAATGAGATTTTTTGTAGCATAGTATATGATATACCCTATAAAATGTTTCATTTCCATTATAAGAATTTATATACAGCTGCTTTAAGATATAATATTCTGTATATAACACATATGAGCTAATGTTTGCTTTAAAGCTAATGTTTTCTTACTGAGGTTCTGTCTGGATGATCTATCCTTTGATGTAAGCAGACTATGAAAGTCCCCTTGTATTATATTGAAGTCAGTTTCTCCATTTAGGTCTGTTAGTATTTGCTCTATGTATTTAGGTGCTTCTATGTTGGGTCCACACATATTTGCAAATGTTATAGCTTCTTGTTGTATTGAGCCCTTTATCATTATGCAAGACATATGTTTGTATATTATTAATCTTTTATTTAAAGTATTTTTTCTAGTATGAGTATAGTTACCCTAGCTTGCTTTTCATTTGTATTTTCATGAAACAACTTTTTCTACTCTTTCATTTTCAATATGGCTACATCCTTTTATCTGAAGTGAATCTCTTATAGGCAGCACATAAAAGGGTCATTTTTAAAATCCATATTGTCACTCCTTGTCTTTGAAAAATTGGATTTAGGGTATTATTAATAGGTATATACTTACTGACATTTGTTAATCGCTTTCTGGTGGTTTTGTAGTTCTTCTCTGTTCCTTTCTTTTTCTCTTGCTTTCTTTCTTTGAGGTTTAATGAATTTCTACATTGTTATGCATACATCTCTTTTGCATTATCTTGTGTGTATCTCCTATAGGTTTTTGTTTGGTGTTTACTGTGAGAATCATATATAATGCATGCACACACACACACACACATTGATATCAGGTTAAGCTTGAATGTATTCTAAAACTCTCCATTCTCTCCCCCTATCTAGGTTTTATGTTTTTGATACAAATTTAAGATCTTTTATTCTGTGTATCCCTTAACTAATTGTTTTAATTATAATTTTCTACTTTTGTCTATTAGCCTTTATACTTGCTTTATTAATGTTTATTCCACTAATTTTACTGTACATTTATCTTTACTGGAGATATTTCTACTTTCACATGTTTTCTTGTTACTAGTCAGTGCTTTTACTTCTCAGCTTAACTAGGTCCGTTTAATATTTCTAGTTAGGCCAGTCTAGTGGTTTATTTATTTATTTATTTTTTTAACCCCTTTAGTTTTGCTTGTCTGGAAAACTATTTATCTTTCAATTCTGAATGATAACCTTGCTGGGTAGAGTATTCTTGGTTGGAAATTTTTATTCTTTTCTGAAATTTGTATATCCCATGCCACTGTAATACCCTGAAATATTTCTTTTTAGAATGTGATGATAGTTTTATGGGGATTTTCTTAAACATAACATGTTACTTTTCTCCTGCTTCCCTTAAAATTGTCTCTAAATTTTGACATTTTAATTGCAGTGTGTTTAAGCCTCAGACTCTTTAGATTTATCATGTTTGGAACTCTTTGGGTTTCTTGAATCTGAATGTGTTTTCTTCTGTAGGCTAGGAAAATTTTCAGCTATTATTTCTTCAAATAAACTTTCTGCCCCTTTCTTACTCTTCCTTCTTCTTCTGCTAGGATCCCCAAAACTATTTATTTTGTTGTAATAATAACATAATAATATTATTTTTTGTTAATAATATCATTATTTTTATTTTATAATAATTTTTGTTTTATATTATTATTTTGTTAATAATAAATATTATTATTCATTTTGTTGTTGTCTCATTGGTCCCTTAACTTATCTTCACTTTACAAAATTATCTTTTTCTCTTTGCTGCTCTGTGTGAGTTCTATTTCCTCGCCTTATAGTTCACAAATCATTTCTACATCTGCGCTACTGTTGAACCCCTCTAGTATATTTTTCAGCTCTATGATTTTTTTTGGCACTTTTTAACATAATTTATGTCTCTTTAAAGAAATCCTATGTTTATCCATTCTTCTCCTGATTTTGCTGAGCATCTTTATGACCATTAATTTGAATTCTTTATAGGTATTTTAAAGGAACTCAGGTAAATTATGTACTCTATTTCATTAAGATCCCCTGCCCCTGGGGGTTTATTTTATTTTGTTTGGAACTTTCCTCTCTTTCCTTACTTTGCTTAACGATGTGTTTTTTTTCTGTGTATTAGGTGAAACATCTATCTTTTCCATCTTGGAGGAATGGCTTTGCATAGGAGATAAAGCTTATCATTTAATCTTGCCCTAGCTCTTGGTTCTCCCCCAAGTTTTTGTGGTTATTTTAAGGCATTTGATTTACACACACACACACACACACACACACATATATATATATATAAAATATATATTATCCCTAAGTTGGGAGGATCCCCTGGAGAAGGGAAAGGCTACCCACTCCAGTATTCTAGCCTGGAGAATTCCATGGATTGTATAGTCCATGGGGTCGCAAAGAGTAAGACACGAATGAATCACTTTAACTTTCAGTTCACTTCATATAATTTTATATATATAAAATTTTCCTATTTGTTGAGGGTATGCCAATACCTGTGGGTGTTCCAGAAGAAGGGATCTTGGACAACATCTAGTTTCAGGCTGATTGCCAACTAGACCCTCAAGCAGTAGCTTTCAAGATATGCAAATACATATAATCCTGTGGGACTGCAATTATGTTCTGCATTGGGACTGCAGTTATACTGTGAATATTTCAGACTCATAGGTCCCAGAAATGGAAGCCTGCCAACCACCAGAGCCAGTTCTGCCAAGCCACCAGAACTATATGCCTATAGTTCTCATAGGCATAAACCCCATTGGTTTTCAAAGTCAGGTGTTCTGAGGGCTGCTCTCTGGTGCTGGTCACAAGAATCGGGGTGCCTGATAGGGGGCACAAACCCCTTGCTCCTCAGGGATAATTTCCATGCTTATATTTGATTCCATCCAATTGTGGGTCACTCTGTTGGGAGTGGAGTATTTGATGAGACTTGTCTCAGCCTCTCCTACCTGACATCATAGGGTGCTTTGATCTCTTGCTGTAGAGTAGCTGTTAAGCAGATTCTTAGGTCTTTTTCAGAGTGAGTTGTTCCATGTGAAGCTGTAGATTTATTGTGCTTATGAGAGGAAGTGTGTTTTCAGGATCTTTCTACACTAATATCTTGAACTGCCCCTCCCTGACTGAAATGCTTTAAAATTTAAAAAAGTGAATCAAGTGTTACCTCAGCAGGCAACAGATGGAGGAGAAGACATTTGATGTCAGATCAGTACCAGTGTGCCCAGCACACAATATGATGCACAGATGTTTATCAGGAATAGCCATGAAGTTGGAAAATGAAAACTTGGATGAAAGCTGTTGAGTTTCAAACTCTTGCCAATGCCATACTGTAAACAGTCAGGACAGCCTCCAGTGGGTAGCATGAATACCTGATTCTATTACAATTTTATAGTATTAGAGGATGCTCAAAAGTGCTTGTGCTCAGCACTAAAATCTCGTCATAGATATCTTTTTTTAATCTCTGAACAGTATTTCCAATTAATGTACTTTTGTGAGATATTTTTTTCCTTTTCTCTTTCCCAAGTGTCTTTTTTGAGTTTTACATTCAACATATGATTTTATCTCTCATACCTTTTATGATGAGAGTTTGAACTGAATATCACAGTCCTTTCATTACCTTTAAAAATTTACAGTTTGAAACATTTAAGTGTCTAGGGTATCTTATGTTAAACTTATCCTAGAGAGAACCATTTTATTTCCCCTGAATTGATGTAATGTGTTGTTATTCATTTGCTTTTTATTGATGAGATAGCATTTTCTATTCCAACTTCTTTAGAGACTGTGCTTCAGTTCATGGGGTCGCAAAGAGTCGGACACGACTGAGCAACTGAACTTAAAGAGGAAAAAAATATTTGAGTGGGTTGCCATTTGATCCCATGGTGATTAATGAAATTATCTACTCAAAATGGGATTTCTAAATGTGGACAGACCTACCTCTAACATTTGTAAGGCCTGGGGGAAAAAAGAGCAAATGGAGAGTACTCCATGTAATGTCCACCTCTTCAATTATCTTTCCTGATTCCAACCTGTACTGTGGTTCAGTTCAGTTCAGTTGCTCAGTCATGTCTGACTCTTTGCAACCCCGTGAACCATAGCACACCAGGCCTCCCTGTCCATCACCAAAGCCAAGAAACTATCTGTAGGCCACTCAGATCATAAGTCCCAGTTTTGTCCCAGACAATGGTTTCTTGAAAAGATCAACGCCTTGAATTATTTCTAGGACTTAAAGTTATGTACATTAGTGAAACACTTTGCCTTTAGAAAGACAGATGGAAGAAAAGGGACCACATGCCACAGGAGGCAGGTTTGGGACTACTTGGGCATGGAGTTATGCAGACTTAAGTATACAGAGGACGGCATGAAAAAGGAAATAATGAGCTCCAGTTGGGCTTATTCCTTTGACCCCAAAGACCCCTTTTCCTATATGGAGGTATGCAGCTAGAGGAGTATCATAGTAATGACCTCTGCAGCATAAGGCCTGGGACAATAACTCATTTGCCCAGGTCTAAAGTTGTACTCTATGTAAAGTTTATTCCTTTTTAAACATAAGGAAAAGGAAATGGATTATGATGATTCATACTTGGACAAAGATAGGTGCCCAGTTGGTACTGGTTGATCAATATGCCAGTTCCTTCATTCTATTTGCATTATTTCCATTGACGGGGTAGATGCCCTAAGATTACCCCCAATGATTCACACCCTTGTAAAATCCCCTCTCCTTGAATATGGATGAATTCTGTAATTTACTTCTCCCCAGTAGGATATTTCAAAGGTGATTGGTTATCACTGGTTATGTTATATGGCTGAGATGCTGGAATGTTTACTTAAAACAGATTTGGGGGGCTGAAGACAGAGAGTCTCCAGAATCTTAAAGAAGCAAGCTATTATGCTGTCAATTGCCTGTAGACTGGATCACATGGCAAGGAACAGGCTAATTCCTTTGAGGCTCACATTCTAACTGCAAGGAAATAAATTTTGTCAGTAACTATAGAAGTTGGAAGGTGACCTCCAACTTCAAAAAAAGATCTCAGATTTGCTGACATCTTGATTGAAGCCTTGGAAGGCCCTGAGTAGAGAATGCATTTACACTGAACCCAACATCCTGATACTGTGAGAAAATTATGTGTTAGTTGAAGCTACTAGCAGAAAAGGAAATGGAAACCCACTCCAGTATTCTTGCCTAGAGAATCCTGTGGACAGAGGAGCCTGGTGGACTGCCGTCTATGGGGTCGCACAGAGCCAGACATGACTGAAGCAACTTAGCATGCATGAAGCTACTAGATTTGTAACAACTTCTTATACAGCATAAAGAAACTAGTACTCCATTTCTTTGAAGTGCAGGCATTTGTTTTCCCTTGTCTGATTTTATGCTCTGTTAGTCACTCTCTTCTTGTGCATAGACACTTGTCTTTCTGACATTGGGTGTTGTCATTTAGGAATGCCGAATCGTCTGTATTGCTTGAGAAAATCTTTTCTTTTTCTAATTCACTAATTTGATTGACTATAACTGAACAGAGAGCATCATGTTCAATGACACACCAACATTTTTGAAGGCCTTGCTCATAATTTGTCCCATTTCCTTTCTAGTTTATTCTTCATGTGAATATTCATTCCCCTGATAGCTTCCTGATTTCTTACTTTGGCCCTTGACACAAGCAGAAATACTTTCTATTCTTCCTTTGATGTATAAATCACTTTCCTTGTCCTTTAAAGATTTCTTTTTACTTAATCCTTTACTTAGCAATTGTATATGAACCCTTCTTTCCTAATTAAATTATATTTTCTTAGGGCAGAGGGCGAGGCAAGGATAAAAATAAAGTTATTTATGTCTCTATAGCCTGTCCTTAAATCCAACAGTGCCTCACTCTATGCCTTGGATAGTGTGGACACTCCTTAGCTACTTGAATATGTAAATGAGGGTGATGTTAAACTGCATAGTTTTCAGGCCAATATTCCTCAGGAAGCTAACTCACTATTTTTTGGAATCTAGCAAAACATACCAGATGATGCATGTCTCATTAAGGCTTTGGTAATCTTTTACATCCTGAAACTGACAACACTTTATTGACAAACGGGAACTTTGATTCAGCAAATCCTTGTTTACTTGGATATTTGGGTGCAATTAAAAATAGTAGCCTTATAGGATAATTGAAGTGAATGATATAAATTGATTTTTACAATGCGCATATGAAAAATATCTAGATATTTTTAGAAGGACAGATAAAAGCCAAAATCAACTGGGAGTCTACGGAGGAGCTCATTTTCTGCTCCAGTTCTCTCCTTGGCTGGCAAGAGCCAAATGGAGCCTCCCATGGGTTCTTGTCATTCTTGGTTGAAGCCCTGAATGTTGGCAGACTGTCCCCACAGGCAAGGCAAAAGGAAGAATTGAGACAATAATCAGGGTGATTCAGGCAATGTGTGCACTCATAAAGAAAACAGGTGCTTGGGGCTTGGTTGACCCACATTGGAATGAATGCTCTGGATAAACAGCCTCACACTGCTTTCTGTTTTATGGCTGGAGGCAGCTTAAAATCTCTGCCCCATTGATGTATCTGAAAGTAAAGCCCATGTCTCCTTAGGAAAAGTGTCCAGATTGCTATAAAGTTCAACCTATTCACAAAGAGAATATAAACCTCAGCCATAATTGTAACATTTCTCATTAAAATTCAGACATTTGCTTTGATTGGAGCAGTTATACAAGAAATGGTTTGAGACTCAAATGCGTTTGTCGCAGTGGGGAAAACTTATTGGAGATGCCATGTGCAGAGGAAACAGTGTTATAATCAATTTGACTTGAAGTTTTTCGAGCTTTCTTACTTTGGATTAAGCGTACCATTAATGCTTTGGAGTAAAGAGTGTCTTGCTTTAGGATTTTGTGCAAAAGAAGTGGGAGAAAGGGTGGCTGATGCCAGGTACCACTGCCTCTTTGTATATAGCAGATCACTCTTTGGGATGATGATTGCAACATCCACCCTGGGCTTAATGGAGATAATTTAACCAAGTTTTCTCTGCAGTGGTTCCTTAGATGTTAAAGAGGATATTCAAAAAGACCTATTGTGATATCTGAGTTTGGTTTTAATACACATCTACCCTAAGTCTGGTCAACAAAACCTGCAATGACAGAGTCCTTAAAGTTCGCTTATTGAGCCAGCAAATGGAAAACCTCTAGGCTGAACTTGTTATCAAATGTAGGAGGGAGGGAGAGGTCATTCAAGATCTGTTTACAACTATCACTTATTAATTCTAACAGAATTCCAGGAGGTTAATTCAATGTCTAGACTGGCAACAGATAACAATAGAAAAGTCAGGCAGATCCATCTCAGAATCACTGTGGATTTCTTTACTCTCACTGATTTTGAATGTAATTGTTGATTAAATTTGAAACTGTGGCACAAAAATTTTAGTTTTCTTTTAGTTTTCTAATTTTCTTTTAATGTAAGAATGGATTATCTTTGGGTATGTAACTTTCATGAGAACTGCTTGCTACAGTTAAATTTCAGGAAATTTCTCTTATTTCTTAAAAAAATTTACTACTTCATTGCAAACCAAAACATTTAAGAGACTATAAAGACTTTAACAATACCCATCCCCTGACTCCAACAGTTCTATTTCTTGCAAGTTACAGAGGTTTGGGTGCCACTTGCCTATGATAAAAATGATACTAAAAGCCTTCACTCCTTCCAAAAGCTTAATGGTACTATCTTCATTAAAAATATAGTAAAATCTTTTTTAACATTTTTTATTCTCAGTTTCAGTTATGTCCCTTTATCCTCCAAATGGCAACCCAATCCAGTACTCTCGCCTGGAAAATTGCATGGATGGAGGAGCCTGGTTCAAGCTACATACAGTCCATGGGGTTGCAAAGAGTCAGACACAACTGAGCGACTTCACTTCACTTGAATCCTCCAAATTAAAAAAAAAAAAAAAGTCCTATTTAACTCTATTAAAATGGGTTATAGTTTGCTTCTAAAAGTGCATTGAGTAGTCAAAAAATTAAATGGGGCAAAACATAGAAATTGAATTAGGAGGTGAGTTGTTGAAGGTCCAGTGTGAAAACATTGGTGATCATCGATTGGTCAATTGGTTGATGGATTCATCTTGGAATGTGTTGAGCATCTGCATCCTAAGCATGGGGCCAGGCACTGAGGATGCACTCATGGCCATGATTGACTTGGTCAGTCCCTACTTTTGTCAACTTTTGGTCTAATGGATTAGAAAACATTCATCAAAGAGTGAAGTATATCTTTTTAAATGAATAGGTAATTATGAACTGAGATAAATTCTATGAAGAAACACCACTCTAACAAAAGAACTTGGCTTTCCTGATAAAAATATGCTTGTGATCTTAGTAAGTGATAAATAAATTAGGAAGGGTGTGATGACAGGGCTGGTTGTTGCCAGAATACTATGTACAAAGGAGTATCTGTTGTAGAAGTTAATAGTGGTTGAGATAAAAGTGTGGGGAGATGATAGGAAGGATGAGCAGAAATTGGATTATACTGTTGCGTAGGCCTCATTAAGGATCTTGTGCCACAGAAAGTCTTGGACCTATTTTAAGCAAACATTACCATAAATAGATTGAAGCTTTGGCAGTTAAACTTTGAGATGAAAACTCCAGTAAGTATTACAGATTCAACTTTTGATTTCTTGGCTATTTATTAACTAGAGACAAGGCTTAATTTCATATTCAGTGAATATATATGTTATTGTCTGAGGTTTGTTTGTGCACTAATTGAACTGTGCCCTTACAGTTTATAGGAAGTGTTAGAAGAGAGAACAAATTATTAATATCCCAATTTTCTTTTGATACTGTCTTTGCCAATATATTTGGAATTTTTACTTGTTATTTTATTTCAGTTTTTCTTCATTTTAATGTTTAATAGCATTTGACAGATACTAAATATTTATGGAACAGTATCTCTAGCTTTGTATTGAATTGATAAACCTAAAGTTGTTATCAGTAACATCAGCACATTTATCTTTTATTTTATTTATTTCATTTATTTCTTTTTCATTTTTATTTATTTCTTATGTTTCATAAGAAAGACAAAGTACAATTAATTATTCATATCATTGCATACATTGATAGTGATTGTGGAGAATAGACTCTTAAGGTAGCTCTGAAATTCTAGTTGCTGGTATTCATGCTATTATATGATCCCTGAGTCCTGAGGCTCAGGGCATAGTACCTCTGATTTTCTTTTAACTAAAAACTATGACAAAAATAATCAAATGTGCATGATTACTTGTATGGGAGTATATGATTCAATTACATAGGATTATAGTGCTCCTCTTGTTGGAGTCTCTCCCTCCCTTGCTTGCTTTGAGGAAACAAGTGGTTGTGTTGGGAAATCCTACATGGCAATGAACTTTGGGCGACCTCTAGGAGCTAATACTAACCTCCAGTCAGTAGTCAGCAAAAAATCGGAAGCCTTCAGTTCTGCAACTGCAAGAGACTCAATTCTGCCAAAACAGGAGTGGGCTTGGAAAGTGAAAACTTCCACAGTTGAGCCATAGCTAAGCTCAAACCCAATTCAATTAGCCTTTAACACAGCTTTGTGAAACCCTGAGGAGATCTAGTTTAACCATTTCTAGGTTCTCAGCCCACAGACACTGTAAGATAATATATGTTGTTTTAAGCTGTTAAGTTTGTGGTAATAGTGTCACACAACAGTGGATCACTAGTACAGTGATGTGGAAAACTGTACTGTTTGTGGCAGAAAAGATCACCACTTGGCAGGTAAAATATTACCAATTGGTAAATACGTGAAAGATTAAGTTCAACCTGAGAAACTTGACTTGGAATATATATGTATTTCTGAGTTTGTTCCCTAAAATAGGTTGTATGAATGCAGAAGACTAGTTGCCTTTTAACTTGTGCAAATCACGATTTCCCTGGTCTTATTTTTCTCATCTCTAGAAAGAGAATATTTGCTTAACTTACATGAAGAATTTTTATGATTATGTTGATATCATTTAACTAAATAATTATTAGGTTTGTGCTTGTATAATACTTTCACATATAGTACATGAGCCAGTGACAACTGTAAAATGCTAGCTATTTAAGTAGAAGTATTAATATAGTGTTAATGAGTTCTCTATTCTCTGTGACCTACCATTAATTATATATCCAACTTGAATCGATTCATCACTTACTGTTTTTGATTTTCTCTGAGTTACAAACAGATTGGTTGTTAATGTCTTCAGTAACATTAACATTGTGATTTGTGGCCCTTCATTTTAGCAAGAGCAGGTGCATTATTTCAGGTTCACATTAGAGGAGTTCATGTGGATGAATTACCTGCTTATTCTTAAACTCTGTTCTTGGATGCAGTGCCACTGGAAATTCTCTTCTGTGAAAACTCAGTATGTTCCATTTGTTCACGCCTTGCCATTAATATTCGACTTCACATTTGCAAGCCTGTCACAAAAAATGAATTTATTTTCAATCCTTTGCAAATGTTGCTGTCACCGAAGGGTGAAGCTATAGACAGAATTTAAATGCGGAATATCTCAAATGTTTTTAAAACTCTTTTATTAATGCAGTTTACAGCACAATTAACATAAATAATAGTGTTTTTAGTCCACTGGTTGCCAAAAGCATTAAGATGCAAAAGCAGATCATTGGGAGAAGGGATTCTCAAGATGGTTAGGAAAAAAAAAATAAAGATGTCAGCAACTGGGTACAAAATGTGTTCAGCTTCTCCTCTAAAGTTAATAATAATAATCTGAAAAAGAAAATGTGAATTATGGGAGACCTTTTTATTGTTGTTGTGTGATTTCCATACTGGCTGATATTTTAGCTCATAAAGTAGCCTTGCTGTCTGGGTGAACCATCTGTGGTATCATGTTGGCTGATTTTCTTTCTATGTCAGTGACAAACCCACATGGGGAAGGACTTCACATCATGAACAAAAGATCAGCTTACCAGGTATCATCATTTTATGAAAGCAAGGAGAATTGGAAAGCACTTTATTTAAATTAAGAAGTTTCTTTAGAATTGTGGTGCTTAGAAAATTGGTTATTTTAGATTTTATATTTACAGAATGCGAAATGTATCCATTGTCTAGCCAATCAAGAATAGGAAAGAACATCATCACACAATTAGTGGGTTAAACATCTTAACTACATTTTGAAGATTCAGCTGCCTGAATAAATAGAAATTAATCACAACAGACTTACAATCTTTATTTAATGCAAATTCCTTATTTTCCTAGAGGAAAAACTTTTAATAGATATGGTTGCAAAAATTATGGAAAAGTAGTACAAAGGAAAATATAACCTTGGCTGACATTTATTAGGTACTTACTATGTACCCATCTATTCTCAGTTTCTACAGAATTTATACAGTTTATTCCTTACTGCTAATCCTATTAGGTGTGTACTGTATTATCCCCATTTTACAGATGACAACTGTGAAATGAAACAATGAGAGAAAAGCAGTTTAACCAAGGCTCAGAGGGTTGGGATCCAAATCCAGGTTCATTTCAGTTCATTTCAGTCACTCAATTGTGTACAACCCATTGCAACCTCATGGACCACAGCATGCCAGGCTTCCTTCTCCATCACCAACTCCCGGAGCTTGCTCAAACTCATGTAGATGGAGTCTGTGATGCCATCCAACCATCTCATCCTCTGTCATCCCCTTCTCATGCCTTCAACCTTTCCCAGCATCAAGATCTTTTCCAGAGTCAGTTCTTCGCACCAGGTGGCCAAAGTATTGGAGCTTCAGCTTCAGCATCAGTCCTGCCAATGAATATTTAAGACTGATCTCCTTTAGGGTGGACCGGTTGGATCTCCTTGGAGTCCAAGGGACTCTTAAGAATTTTCTTCACCACCACAGTTCAAAAGAATGAATTCTTCAGAGGTCAGCTTTGTTTATGGCCCAACTCTCATATCCATATGTGACTACTGGAAAACCATAGCTTTGACTAGACAGATCTTTGTTGGCAAAGTGATATCTCTGCTTTTTAATATATTGTCTAGGATTGTCATAGCTTTTTTTCCAAGGAGGCAGTGTCTTTTAATTTCAAGGCTGTAGTCGTCATCTGCAGTGATTTTGGAGCCCAAGAAATAAAGTCTGTCCCTTTTTCCATTGTTTCCCCATGTATTTGGTATAAAGTGATGGAACCAGATGCCATGATCTTCGCTTTTTGAATGCTGAGATTTAAGCCAACTTTTTCACTCTCCTCTTTCACTTTCATCAGGAGGCTCTTTAGTGCTTCTTCACTTTCTGCCATAAGGATGGTGTCATCTGCATATCTGAAGTTATTGATATTTCTCCCAGCAATCTTGATTCCAGCTTGCACTTCATTCAATTGGTTATTTAGCATGATGGATTCTGCATATTAGTTAAAAAAGCAAGGTGACAACATACAGCCTTGATGTACTCCTTTTCCAAATTGGAAATAGTCCATTTTTCCATGTCTGGTTCTAACTGTTGCTTCTTGGCCTATATACAGATTTCTCAGAAGGCAAGTTAGGTCATCTGGGATTCCCATCTCTAAGAATTTTCCACAGTTTGCTGTGATCCACACAGTCAAATGCTTTAGCATAGTCAATGAAGCAGAAGTAGATGTCTTTATGGAACTCTCTTGCTTTTTCTGTGACCCAGTGGATATTGGCAATTTGATCTCTGGTTCCTCTGCCTTTTCTAAATCTAGCTGAACCTGGAAGTTCTTGGTTCACGTACTGTTGAAGCCTAGCTTGGAGAATTTTGAACATTACTTTGCTCGTGTGTGAAATGAGTGCAATTGTGCAGTAGTTTGAACATTCTTTCACATTGTCTTTCTTTGGAATTGAAAAGTTTTTTCAGTCCTGTGGCCACTGCTGAGTTTTCCAAATTTGCAGGCATATTGAGTGCAACATTTTCACAGCATCATCTTTTATTTTTTTATTTTTTTTATTGTTTTTGCCATACAATGTCATGATATCACCATGGGTTTACATATGCTCCCCCTCCAGAACCCCCCTCCCACCTCCCTCCCCCCGGGAAATCTCACTGCACCAGCCCCGAGCATCAATCCTGGGCTGGCGATTGATTAGACATATGATAATTAACTTGTTTCAATGCCCTTCTCCCATATCATCCCACCCTTACCCTCATCCACAGAGTCCACGAGTCTATTCTATACATCTGCATTCCTTTTGCTGTCTCGCATGTTGGGTTCTCGTTACCGTCGAATTTGAAATAGCTCGGCTGGAATTCCATCACCTCTACTAGCTTTGTTGTAATGATGGTTCCTAAGGCCCACTTGATTTTGTACTCTAGGATGTCTGGCTCTAGGTGAGTGATCACACCATCATGGTTATCTGTGTCATTAAAATCTTTTTGAATAGCTCTTCTGTGTATACTTGCCATCTCTTCTTAATATCGTCTGTTTCTGTTAGGTCCATACCGTTTATATCTTTTATTGTGCCCATCTTCTCATGAAATATTCCCTTGGTGTCTCTGATTTTCTTGAAGAGATCTCTAGTCTTTCCCACTCTATTGTTTTCCTCTATTTCTTTGCATTGATCACTGAGGAAGACTTTCTTATCTCTCCTTGATATTCCTTGGAACTCTGCATTCAGATGGATATCTTTGCTTTTCTCCTTTGCCTTTAGCTTCTCTTCTTTTCTCAGCTATTTGTAAGGCCTCCTCAGATAACCATTTTGCCTCTTTGCATTTCTTTTTCTTGGGGATGGTTTTGATCAACTGCCTCCTGTACAATGTTATGGAAACCCAGGATGGCATGGAATGGAGTCAAGTTCTTTCCTTGTATTTAGGAATACCACTAGGGAGAATGTGTACATTGCAACAATAATTTCCTAAAGCCCTTCTCAGGAGTCTCCTGTCTTCCTTTTATCTTGAGTTCTTGAAGTGTGAGAGATTAGGAAAGAGACAAGGATATTGAGAGAGTAAAGCAAAAATTCTTACTAGGCAAAGGGAGAGAGCTATCGTGCAGCATTCATCCCTTAGCAGTTTTGTTTGGCTACCACATCACTGTTATCTGTTTAAAGGTTTTAATGAGTATTTTGGAGACTCCCAAGTTTTAAAATGTTAGATGTTAGAGCTTGAATTTTAAATGGCTTTATGGTTTTTTTTTCATATTATTTAAGTCATTCAAACTGAATTAATGCTATTCTAATTACCTCTGTGAGTAGACAGGAATGAAGGTAAATAAGGACAAGATTGCTCACATATTCACTGATACTTGTCTGCCCAACTTTCAAAATGGGATTGTTGGTTTAAGCAGTAAAGCTGACTCTCTTATACTGTATTGATATTATTTATGAGAAATATCAATAGCCTCAGATATGCATATGACACCACCCTTATGGCAGAAAGTGAAGATCTAAAGAGCTTCTTGATGAAAGTGAAAGAGAAGAGTCAAAAAGTTGGATTAAAGCTCAACATTCAGAAAACTAAGATCATGGCATCCAGTCCAATCACTTCATGGCAAATATATGGGGAACCAGTGGCAGGCTTTATTTACTTGGGCTCCAAAATCACTGCAGATGGTGACTACAGCCATGAAATTAAAAGACACTTACTCTTTGGAAGAAAAGTTATGACCAACCTAGACAGCATATTAAAAAGCAGAGACATTACTTTGCCAATAAAGGTCCATCTAGTCAAGGCTATGGTTTTTCCAGTAGTTGTGTAGGGATGTGAGAGTTGGACTATAAAGAAAGCATAGTGAGAAAGAATTGATGCTTTGCCCACCACTTATCTGCTTATCATTTCTATATTTTTACCATTTCCAAAAGGTCATCTAAATGAAATCAAACAGTATGTAATCCTTTCAGACCAACTTCTTGTCCTTAGCAATATGCATGTGGCATTCATTCATGTATTTGGTGGCTTGAGAGCTCGTTCTTTTTTATCAGTGAATAATATTGCATTGGATGGATTGCACCATAGTTTGTCTATCCATTCATCTAATGACACTTTGCTTGCTTCCAGTTTTTGGTGATTTTAAATAAAGCTACTGTATACCTTCATGTTCAGGGTTTTTTGTAGACACAAGTTTTCAAATTAGCTGGAATAATTAGCTAGTGGATAACTAGAAGTACAATTTCTGGATTATATAGTGAGACTATGTTTAGCTTTGTAAAAAACTGGCAAGCTGTCCTCCAAAGCTGATGTACAGTTTAATGTTCTCATCAATTAATGAGGGATCTTGTTACTCTGAACATTCATTAGCAGCTGATGTTGTCATTTTTTGGATTTGAGCTATACTAATAGATGGACAGTGATGTCTCATTGTTTTAATTTTCATTTCCCTAATGACAAAAGAGAGTCCCTTGGACTGCAAGGAGATCCAACCAGTCCATCCTAAAAGAGATCGGCCCTGGGTGTTCATTGGAAGGACTGATGTTGAAGCTGAAACTCCAATACTTTGTCCACCTGATGAAAAGAGCTGACTCATTGGAAAAGATCGTGATGCTGGGAAAGATTGAGGGCAGGAGGAGAAGGGGATGACAGAGGATGAGATGGTTGGATGGCATCACCAACTCGATGGAGATGAGTTTGGGTAGGCTCTGGGAGTTGGTTATGGACAGGGAGGCCTGGCGTGCTGCAGTTCATGGGGTGGCAAAGAGTCGGACAAGACTGAGTGACTGAACTGAATGACAAATGATGTTGAGCATCTTCTCATATGCTTATTTTCCATTTGTGTAACTTTTTGGGGAAGGTGCATGTTTAAATCTCTTGCTCATTTAAAAAGCTGAGTTGTATTCTTATTTTGGAGTGAACATCTGCTTTGAGTGTATAATTTCAAATTATATTGTAGGAAGGATGATGTATATGGGCCAGGCTTTCTGACATTCATTATTTAATCTCAGCCTAAATCTGTTCCTAAGAGGAAGGTATTATGCTTCCAGTTTTACACAGAAATTATCTAAGGGTAAGAGATAAAAATATAATATTTAGAAGCCACAAAGCCAGTAAGAGGTAAGGTGATCTTTTATAATGGTGTTTAAAAAGTGGTTTTCACATCTAGTAGATCTAATAGCACCCTTTTAAAAGTATTTTATATCTCATTTACTATAACAAAATAATATTTATAAATACTATGACCTACTTAAAAATAATATAAAACTTTGAGCGTAGTATGAAGGAAAATTAGGAATAACAGTAAAATAATATCATGAATATGTACATATAAATACTTACGCAGGATTATATTAGATTATAATTGTTGTTATTTGGTCACTCAGTTGTGTCCAAATCTTTGCAACCCGTGGACTGCAGCATGCCAGGCTTCCCTGTCCTTCACCATCTCCCATAGTTTACCCAAGCACATGTCCACTGAGTCAGTGATGCCATCCGACTGTCTCATCCTCTGTCATCCCCTTCTCCTCCTGCCTTCAATCTTTCCCGGCATCAGTGTTTTTTCCAATCAGCCGGCTCTTTGAATCAGGTGGCCAGAGGTAGTTGATGGGACCCATCAAAGGGAAGGAAATGCCCACTAGATGGCAGTAGCACAGAAGCTTTATGTGGGAGGCCCTCTGAGTCCCTCACAGCAGGACACCAGCTAAAGGTTGTAGGAATGGGAACCCAGGGTGCCATCTAGAAGGGAAAGAGAGGGAGGAAGCCCAGGGAGAGATGGGGCAGTGTGGTGTGTCCTCCGACAGTCAGCCGTGTCCGACTCTTTGCGAACCCATGGTCTGTAGCCTGCCAGACAGCTCTGTCCACAGAATTTTCAGGCAAGAATACTAGAAGTGAAGTGAAAGTCGTTCAGTTGTGTCTGACTATTTGTGACTCCATGGTCTGTCCATGGTATTTTCCAGGCAGGAATACTGGAGTGGCTTGCCATTCCCTTCTCCAGGGGATCTTCCTGTCCCAAGGATGGAACCCGGGTCTCCTGAATTGCAGGCAGATTCTTTACCATCTTAGTACCAGGGAAGCAGGGATATTAGAGTGGCTTGCTATTTCCTACTCTAGAGAAGGAGCCAAGTGGAGGCTTAAAGTCTAGGTGATGTTGCTCAGCAACTGGTGGGAAGACTCTTAGTCAGAAAGCACCATCACCTTGGGAAGTGCATGGCCTCAGGGCTTGTCTTATCTCTGGTGAGCATATGCAGGACAACTTGCCTTGGGGTATGCAAAACAGGCAGGCTATACTAAAGAATAGGCTTATCTGGGTTATGTTTAAGACTGAATGTGTTAAAATTTGAGTCCAATGCCAGCTGGATTTTAAACAGCTTTCAGTGGAGAAACAAATAACCTAGGAGTATTTGGGGGCTGACCTTGGCTCATTTATACAACAGGGATACTTTATATAGTGAAAAGGAGGTGAGTTTGGAATCAGATCAGTATTTGAAGTCCTTATTTTATCTCTTATTAACTATATAACATTTTTATATTTCATTACCTTAAGAACCTCAGTTATCTCTTATAGAACAGGGGTCATAATAACCAGATAACAAGGCAGAGATGAAGGTTAAATGACATAAGGCACATTAAACACCAGGTATGTTGTACGGGTTTGGCAAATATCAGCTGCCTTCATGCTCCTTTCCCGTACTCTGGGGTTTGTCTTAACTTGAGTGCTCTTACAGATGGAGCTTCATCCAAAAGTTCGAATGCAGGCAGTTTATTTTAGGGGATGATCTCAGGTGACAGAAGTCGGGGTCAGAAGAGGGAGTGCCTATGTAAAGATGTGCTCCACGGGAGCGGCCAGCTGCTGTCTGAGGAGCACACTGAATGCTCACCAGAGGAAAAGTCAGGAGAATTTGTCTGTGGCCACTGTCCTTCACCTCATCCAGCTAGCATGCTAACCCTTCTCACTTCTGGTTTGCATGCCTACCAGTGCTGATTTCCAGCAGCTATCAAGATACTACCATTGCAAAGTCAGAGGTGAAAGAGCAGAAAGCCCGAGCAGCGATGCCCGTGGGCCGAGAGGCTTTGCAGTTATACATGGGTGAAGCCAATTGCCGCGGCCATAGTTGGAACACATGGTGGGCCGAAAGGATGGTGACGGGAGAGCGTGTTGGAGTGAGCAGCCAGTGAGGAATGCCAACTGAGCAGGAGAGGCAGAACTATCCAGTGATGGGCAAATCTGTCTTGGAAAGAAAGGATTCTTTTTAATAACATCATGAACTAGCTTACTAATTTTTCAGCACTGAAGTAGAATATTTTTGTTGGCGACATATACTATTCTTTTTTGATAATTTTTGAGCTGGACTAATTTTAGACTATCTGTTTCTCTATATGAAGATAAAGTGATAAAACAGATTATTTCCTCATTTTAGGTTCTTATGGTTGCCAGGGACTGTGGCTTTCTTCTTTAAAGCATCAGTGGTTATTTAAGAGAACCTATCATACACATGTATGAGAATCCTGGACACATCTTGAGATAGGTATAGTTAACTCACGCAAATTGCATTTCACTAGCTTTTTGGAGCAAGGAGAGGAATGGAACACTTAAAATGTGTGGGGCGTTCTTGTCACAATTACATGTAAAAAACATGTATCCAGGAGTGAGCCTAAACTGGAAGATAGGCATTTTCTGTTTCTTCAGTCATTTTCTTTCATGGTGACAATGTCATGTGAAATCTTGGGGGATTCAGAGTTTAAAGAAGTATATTTTTTTTCACACAAAATTTCTTCCAAAAGCAAGACAGATCCTTCATCTGGTACTCAATGAAAGAAACTAATTTGCTCCAAACCTAGAAGAAAGAAAATGATAGTTCAGTCTCTATATTGGTACTCTCTAAAAGATTTCCAAGGAAATTTTGACTATTTTGAGTTTTTGTCTCATGCCCTCACTGTGGAAACTATATTCTGAGTAAACGTATGATGCAAGTGACAAGCCAGGACAACAGAAGGGAAGGTAGACTAGTAACGCCAGTGCCTCTGAACTTTTTTTTTTTTTTTGATGTATTTCCCCTTCTATACTATTGATCTTTCTTTTACTGTATGCTTCTTCTTTCTCTTAATTTTAGTTTACTGATAGCTTTTACATTCAGGACCTGTCATGGATCACATTCTGGGTCAAGGCATCCTTTGACCATTCTCCTGCTAATGGTCTAATTTTGTAGGGGATGTGTGTGCGTGTGCGCGTGCGCGTATGTATGTATGTTTGGCTTGAATTCTTGAGACTCTATTTGATAGAACCCATCACTTTTAGACTTTAATATCTCAACTGTTGCTGACACACCTGAGGGTTTATCATTTTGAGATATCTGTGTCCTAGAATTCCATCTAGGGATAAGTCAACATCATGGAATCTCCATAGACCTTTATGGAAAAATAAATAAATAAACAGGCAGTTGTTAAGATGATTTTCACAGAAGGGAGCTGTGGCTCTGGCAGGTAGTCTGGAAACTGGTCTGTTTACTAGTTGTCTAGTGTAAAGAAAGGGTATTATCTGCTTAGTAGCCAAAAGTCAGCTAATATCTGATGTTGATGAAAACACAACCAGAATGGAAGAGTCTTTATCAAGAATTCTAAATCCAAAGTTCCTTGCATTTGTTTTCTCTTGCTTCTAAGTTTTTCCAGTTGCTTTCAACTTAATAGACCTACTATATTTGTTCTCTGATGTTCTTATTTAACTTTTTCTTGATTAATAATAATAAACCGACAGCAACAAACTCTTGCTCTGAACTTCCTCAGTGGAAGTAAATGGAGTCAGAATAACTTAAAAATTGTGAGTAGCACAATTAATATTCCTTCTAACATTTGAGAACATCCTAAACTGATAAGGACAAGGACTTGACCTCAACCAGGGCAAGGAGGAAATATGTGGTAACATGACCATTGAAATCTGATCCTAGCCAGTGTGGACGGTGCTTGCTTAGCTTTAATAAAAGTTGATTATTTGAGCTATTGGATCAAAGTTTAAAGTATTGTCTCTTTAAAACATTGTTCCTAAATACTGAGAGAAAGAGCATCACTTATTATTAAAAATTAGCCAATTTCTTAAGGAAATTGGACATTTTAAAGTGAACCATGTATAAAAGAAAAGGGATAAATGAGATGGTATGTTGCATGAAAGAAGAGAGATAAAAGTCATCAAAACTTACTTTCTATGATTTTTTTTTCTTCATTAGGCATGACTGAGCACGTTTTTATAGAACAGAAAATATACCTTAGGATTAAGTTACAAGGTGTTGGAATCTGTATAAATTCTTTCACTGTGCAGGTGCTTCAGTACATAACTCATTCTCTGTGAAAGGTGGTCTCATTTTGCTCTCAAATGAACTATATCTTAATTAAATTTCACATCTCTTTCCAATGCATACTATGCTATATAAGCTCTATTAAAATGTTCTCAATGTCATTACAAAGTTTAATGATGCAAAATTTGAATCACTGAGACAAAATTTAAAATGTATTCATCCAACTATCCTCTCGGCCTTAAACAATTAGTAAATGTCCACACTTGGCAGAGGACATATTTGTGTTTAAAATTTTTGATGTGGAGATGAGTAAAACAAATAAAAAGAAAGTCATGTTTAAACAATTATAATACAAAATAGTATGTATTAAATGTCATAACAAGAGAAGAAATAAATTATTTCTGAATTAGATATGATACATTAAATGGATGCATCAAATTAGCTGGATGAATGAACACAGACTTCATGATAAAATAGGTAGTTAGATGATCCTCAAGGAAAGGGTAGAAGTTTATAGGTATTGGGCAAGAAAGAGGAGGAATAAAGACATGAAAAATGTGGCATTGAAGAGTGAGTCACAGAAAACTGTTTGGGGAAAGCTTATGATGAATGTGGATTTGATAGAGGAAAATTCCAAACAATAGGGCCAAAAAGGAAGGCTGAGGTAAGTATGTTTCATACATTCAGTGCCATGCCAAAGAGTTTTGGTCCTTTCCTTTCATCAGCAGATGAGGCATAAATAGGTTACAGAAGTATCACCAATTAATCTGCTGACATGTAAGTCCCTCTTTGGGCCCCGTTGCTGCTGCTGCTAACTCGCGTCAGTCATGTCCGACTCTGTGCAACCCCATAGACAGCAGCCCACCAGGCTCCCCCATCCCTGGGATTCTCCAGGCAAGAACACTGGAGTGGGTTGCCATTTCCTTCTCCAATGCGTGAAAGGGAAAAGTGAAAGTGAAGCCACTCGATCGTGTCCGACTCTTCGCGATCCCATGGACTGTAGCCCACCAGGCTCCTCCATCCATGGAATTCTCCAGGCAAGGGTACTGGAGTGGGTTGCCATTGTCTTCTCAGCTTTTGTCCCTGAGACTGCACAATACAATTCAGCTATTTATTCAATCACATCTTAAAGACAGACAAAATCTTCCTCTATGAATCCAGAACTGTCTTTGAGATAGTCAGTATATCCTGTCATTGAAATGATGGGCTATTCTAAGTTACCCCTTATTTTATGTTTTTATTATTCTTCTCAAATTAGCTGAAATAAAAATGTTTCCTCATTTGATACAATGAATCACTAACAGCAAATTCACACTTTATGTCCAAAGCTATCTATCTGATTTATCTAAAAGGAGACCTCAAGTGAAGCTGAAAGTGTTTATTTCCAGATCTTGATTCTCAGGAGAACAGATGTAGCTCAGAGAAAAGATGATTCTTCCATGGGCATCTTTCCACCTGATAGATACTCAGAGATTTTTGATGCTTGGTAAAAGAAAAATCTTAACCAGGGGATATGCCACCATTAATGGGCGGCAGTCATTAGTCGTCTGGGTCTCCTAATAAAAAAGGATGGAGAAAGACATGTAAGGAATATTTAGAAGACTGAATAAAAATTAGACACAATCAAACTTGGATACTGAAAGCTGACAAAATTAGAGCTTGAATAGCTTTGTTAAGAAAAAAAAAAACAAAACGAATGAATATAAGCTAGCTAAAGGGACACTTTGCAAGGCAAATACAATGTACAGAACATTGTGCTTGGGAGATAGTCGGCAAACATCCATTGATGATGATGAGAATTAGAAAATGGTTGAAAACTTTCAAATCAAGTAAATGTGTTTATAATTATTGGATTTTTAAAATAAATCTAGATAGTGTCATCCATTGTTTTTAGGTTCTCATGGAAAAGTATACTGTACTATTTCCTGGGCCTCAGTTTTCTTGTAAAATGAAAGGTTTGGACAGGGTCATAAAACTATAGTCAATGAGCCAAGTCTAGCTCGTTGAATGTGTCTGGAGAGAAAGTGTTACTGAATACAGTCATGTCTATTTGCTTACATATTGTCTATGGCCATTTTCATGTGACCACAGCAGAATAATGTAGTAGCAACAGATTGAAAATATAGAAAAAAAGTTTGCCTACTCTTGACTGAATCTCTTAAGTTAGTTAAAACAACACCCAAGTCTAGTAGTGTATCCTGATATTAATTAGAGCTGCTATCTACTATGCAATTCATCAGTGAAGGTCTTGCAAAATATGAAACATTTGTATTCCCCACAAACCCTGGATAGAGAAGTTTGGCTGTGCACATTACACAGTCACTTAGCAAGTACCTTGAAGGCGGCGGTCTCTTCTTAGAAAGCAAAACAGAGCCTAGATTACACTTGTTTTTTTTCTCCCTGGGACTGCTGAATCATTGCTGCATTAAACTTGATTAGTTCAGACTTCATTAACTTGTTTGTTATAACTCAGGAAGACTGAGCTGCGATATACCATCACTGCCTTTTTCCCCCCCTTCCTTTAAGGGTTTGCTGAAAATGTGCATAATGAAAGAAGGTTATAGAGAAATATTTTGCCTTACAAACTGAACCCTCTTGAATTACAAATTAGCTGTTGATCACAATGTTCCTCCCCACCTCCACTTTTTCTGTTCATTGTTGAAACGGATCCCAAAGATTCTTCTCTCTGAAAGCCATTTGGATTAGAGACAGAATGACTAGTGCTTTGGATTCAAATGAGCCAGGTTCCAATTCCAGGTCTGAAACTTTGTCAAGTTCCTTATTCTCTCTAAGTCTCATAGCCCCCAAATAGAAACTGTGGGTGACACCTCATAGGCACCCATTTAGAAACTATGGGTTTAAAAACAGCAAGCTTGGGGAATTTCCTGGTATGCCAGTGTTTAGGACTCCACCCTCTCAGTGCTGAGGACTCAGTTTCAATTTCTGGTGAGGAAACTAACACTGAACAACGTTTGAGGGACAGCCAACAAAAATAAGTAAATTAGCAAGCTTGGATGTTCAGTAAAACAGACTGTTGGTAACACTTATATACACTCGTTAAGAAAAAAATTCAAAGAAAAATTGATATCAGTTATTTGTTTACTTGCCATAAATGCAAACAAACATTTATTAAATGTCTACTGTGCATTGGAAGGGCTTCCCAGGTGGCACTAGTGGTAAAGAAGCTGCCTGCCAATGCAGGAAACTTAAAAGATGCAGGCTCGATCCATGGGTCAGGAAGATCTCTTGGAGGAGGGCATGGCAACACACTCCAGTATTCTTTCCTGGAGAATCCCCTGACAGAAGAGCCTGGCAGGCTACAGTCCATAGGGTTGCAAAGAGTCAGACATGACTGAAGAGACTTAGCATGCATGTACATGCATTATAACCTGATAGAGCCCAAGATAGCCAGCCCTGGGGACAAAAAAGCCTGCTTTCCTTTTGGTCCAGGCAAATAATCACTGCAGTCCATGATTGAATAACATTACCTTTTCTAGCAAGCAGTCTATGATACAACTTGCCTCTTCTCAGATCAGAAACGTATTTTCATATATGATAAGATGGTAAACATGCACTGAATATCATGATTTCCTCATTGAGGAGTTAGGTCCAAATGATTCCTCCAAGTTTTATCCTGCTCCTTTGGTTTGTCAGTGAACAAGGAGTTGTAGCATCTGTGTTGCAGACCTCAAGTGAACAGCAGAAGTTGTAAATGCATGGTGAATGGAAATGGTATTCTTTTATTATTATTATTATTTAATCCAAAGCAGTTCCATTTAAAGCCACATCTTTGGAGAAGGGTGCCAGTCTAGATGAGGTCAACTGTGCCCTCAGACCACTCTGTGTAGACAAATTGTCTTACACTTAAGCTGGAAAACAAGCCCTCTGGTAAATAATCCTTTGCTCTGGGATTGTAATTCAACACACTGTTCCTTTGGAAGACACACCAGCTTTGCTAAATAAGGCATTAATGCTTCCGTTATGTGGTGTTGTCCCAATGGTTATGATCTTTTGCAGAATTCCTAACAGATTAGAGTGGTATCGGAATGCAGAGATGTGCCAGAGACTTGAAGGAAGGTTGAATCCTGCAGCAGTTTTTTCCCAAGAAATCCACCTTCTTCTGCAGACATTAGTGGGGAGAAAGGAAAATGTTGGATTGGGGGAGTGATGGTGACTTGAGTTGATTAAGTGCCAAACATAGTTATAGGCAGTCCATGTACATTTTCCTACTTAATCCTCATGATGACCTTATAAGAGAAATATTTATTGTACATTATCCAGAAGGGCAAAGTAAGGTGTAAGTTAAGTAATGCTGCTTATTTTCAAGCAGTTTGAGACCTTCTAAAGTGTGAAGATGTAGCTCTCTCTCAGGAGGAGCTGTTTAAGCCCATAAATCAAGTGCCTGACTAGTGGGTGGAAATCTCTCTACAATGTTCTTTTAAGAGTATTTGTATGTGGTTTCAAACTTTTTAAAAGTAATTTTAAGAGAAGGCATGCTCAAGTAGAAAATTTGGAGACCACTAGCTGATAGAGAGCAAAATGAACACTGTTTTTAATTCACCACCTAGAAATAACATTGCTGAGTTACTGAAGGACTATGATTCCTTACAATCTTTTTGCTATACCTTTAATTGACTTAAAAGTCTCGCTCTTAAACTAGAAGTAGTACACATTTATCTCTAAATGGCATAAATTTATGAAGAAAAGGTTGAAATCACCAAGAATTCCACAATCCAGATATGTTAACATTTGGGGGAATTTTCATACATGTGCATAGATATTCATTCATACAGATTTGTATATTCATGTATACATATATAAGCATATCATTCAAAATATTATTAGTATATATTTTCTAACAATTTAACATTATACCTAGTATAGGATTTTATATCTTTATAAATGGATTAGCATTGTCTTGTTAGAGAAGTCATTCATTCAAGTCAGATATATTAAGAGAATGTGAAGGGAAGGATAAAGGATGGGAAGATATAGACAAAATAGAGTAGGGGAGAGAGAAAGAGCAAGCCTAATCATATTAATCATATGAGTTCTAGCTTTATTAGCCCTAATTATCACTCAGTTGTTTATCTTCATCTGTATCTCCATCTGTCTATGTATATAAAGATTATATATCCTATTTAATGTATAGGTAAGTCTATATATACACACTATAAAATATATGGAGAGAATATATTTACTAATACAATAGAATATATATATTCTATTCAAATTTTTGTGATCCATCAATAACAAAGATTATATCCACAATGGGAATAAATTTATGTTGTACTTAATAGTACAGAAACAGACTTGTAAGTCTTAGAATCATGGTACAAAACCCAAAATCATGATCACTATCACGGTCATCACTCTGTGCCACTTGTCAAGTGCTTCACCTTGCCAAGTCTTCTGAATTTATATAAAGCATCTCATTTCATCTTTGCCACGTACATGGTGACTCAATGGACGTGAGTATGAGCAAACTCCAGGAGATGGTGAAGATCAGGGAAGCCTGGCGTGCTACAGTTCATGGAATCACAAAGAGTCAGACACAACTGAGCGACTGACCAACAGCTTGTTGGGAGACTTTTAAAATTTAATTTTACAGATGGGACATTTGATATTCAGGACTATTAAGTAAATTCCTCATGTTCTCATAACTACAGAATGATGCTGGGTTTTAAATCTAGCTTTTCCAGCTCTTTAGACCACGTTGACAGTTCTGGAAATCAGTCTTATATCGAACCTCTTGTTCAAAAGGTAGAATTGTAGCTTAGGTGTTTGGTAAATAAGTTGACAGTAGCATCACAGGCCACAAGAACATAGAAATATCACAGTTTAGAAATGGAAAAAATCTTGGTTGATAGTGTAATGTTCTTATACTGAACATGAGGTAAATGGAATACAGAAAAATGGAAGAACTTAACCTTCTCCCAGGCTGTAGGCTTATGCAACATGATTTTCAGGCCAGTATCCTTTAAACTAAAAATAAATCATGACTAGAGTGGCAGGAAGGACAGTGCTCTGAAGTAACAGCACTGAGGCCAATTTTCAGGTTCAAATCTCTTGAACTTGTCATGCAACCTTAGTCAATTTACCTAATCTTTCAAATCCTTAGTTTTAGGATGGAAAAAAGAAAAGCTTTTATTTTACTTGTGAAAAGAATGGGAATGGGAATAAGTGATACCTAAAGACAAAGGTTAAAAATGCAGGCCTTCCAACCTAAATGTGGAGTTCAACTCAACCAGTCAGAGATAGGTCTTCCCTTGAGTAGTAAGTCATGCAACCTCACTAAGCCTCATTTATCTTGTCCTTAAAATAGAGATAATAACAGTCCCTACTCTAGGGTTGATGTGAAGATAACAAAAAATAATCTAAAATAAAATGCCTGGCACATATATGTGTTCAATAAATGATAATTATCTAAAGTCCCTTCAGTGTTCTGAAGTTAAGCATTACAAATCAGGAAATAGTGAATATCTACTCTATCCCCAAGGTCACCTACCAAAATCAACTCTGAAATGCATACCGCTTCCAAAAACTCTTCAGCTTCCCTGTGTGTTAGGCCTTTAATCTGATAAAGTAATTTTTAGTTCCTGTTTTTGTAGAATCATGGAGACAGAGGGAGAGGGAACTTAAACAGAGATCATCTTGGTATATGCCCTTCACAAGGTGAAATCCTTGATTATGTGTGTACTAGTTCTTCTGTCTCTTTAGAATTTCTATTTGAAACCTCTTCATTTTAAGTGCTGATCTAGATTTATGGATTTCTTTACTTCCCTGGATCTTTTCTAGTTTGACTTACTTTTTCAAGGTAAAAACAAACCAGATATGCTATTGTCTTCATCACTGTTATCAGAGGCAGGTGTTGTAATGTGATGCCCTTATCTGATATTTTTATGACCTTCTGCAGTTTGGACACATTTTGTAATACAGTACTGCCTTCAAATGACATTGTCCACAACTATTGGCATATGTTGATGCATTGTCTTAACAAGCTTTTGCTTTCAGCTTTGTCCACAAATAGTCAAAGGAAAGAGAAACAATGCAGCAATCATTATGGAGTCCATCCTTAAAAGACCTGTCAATTCTTAAGTTTTGAGTTTTTATAAGGGTTAAGTTTTCTCTTAAAATACTCCTTGGTGATTCAGACACATTGGAAAAGTGACAGGTGCAAGGGTTATATAGTCTCCTTAAATAAGGCAGATAGTGTATTACAAATTATGAAAAGATTTCTGTTTGTTTCTATTCTTTTAATGTGATTAACATATTCACTAAACAAGGAACAGAGAGCTGACAGTGTAGGACTATTCCCCTCCCAAGACTGTCAAATGTCTTTTATTACATATGAGAAAATACTCAATATGCCTAATGTGTAGCCAGTTCTATAGAGTCAAGCTCTTTCATGTGGAGGGAGGATAGAGACTCATGGACTTTCCTGGTGGCTTAGTGATAAAGAATCCTTCCGCCAATTCATGAACTGCTGCTGCTGCTAAGTCGCTTCACTCGTGTCCGACTCTGTGTGACCCCATAGACAGCAGCCCACCAGGCTCCTCTCTCCATGGGATTCTCCAAGCAAGAACACTGGAGTGGGTTGCCATTTCCTTCTCTAATGCAGGAAAGGGAAAGTGAAGCCACTCAGTCATGTCTGACTCTTCACGACCCCATGGACTGCAACCATGGGATTTTCCAGGCAAGAGTACCGGAGTGGGTTGCCATTGCCTTCTCCCCAATGCATTAGACATTGGTTAAATCCTGGGTCTGGAAGATCCCCTGGAGAAGGAAATGGCAATCCACTCCAGTGTCCTTGCCTGGAAAATCCCATGGACAGAGGAGCCTGGCAGACTGCAGTCCATGGGGTCGTAAAGAGTCAGACATGACTGAGCGACTGACAAAAACAATAATTTGTAGCCAGTTCTATAGAGTTAGACTCTTTCAGGCGGTGAGAATAGAGACTTAATGGGAAATAGAAGGAAGGCAATGTGCTCAGGAAGCTACCTCAGGAACTCACCAGTGATTTCTTATTGAGAAGTAATATTTACCAGAATACCGCTACTATAATCTGAAGGGCATTCTAACAGTGTGTCATTCTTATCACTTGGCTTGTCTTTGTCTCTGTGCTGCCTAGACTGTCTCTGCAGCCACACCCAGTGCTAGCTGTATGCACTAGTATGCACTTTGCACGAGGTACCGTGTGATGCATGTTGTGTGCAGGATGCACTCTTGCCATCAAAGACCCTAAGAAGTAGCATCTGATGAGGTTGGGTTAAATGTTCAATATGCAATGTGGAATGCCTTTTGGGCTGTGTTCTTATCCCAGGAAATCTCATAAGCTAATGTCTTATCTCTAGTGTCTTCCTTTATGGCAGGGTTTTTTAACTGGTAGGTGACTGCATAACTGTGCCACAAGTGCAGTATAAAACACTCCATTCTTTCAGTTAAGAAGCCTCTTCCCTTGCTTCATTGCGTAGGAGTCATGTAACAAGTGGTTATATTGAGGTTTCTTTCAATTTAGGACAAAATGGGAAAATTGAAGCTATTATGGCTGGTAGTACTAGTGTTATTACTACCACAATTGCTAACAGTGGAGATTGTATCAATCACCTCCCCTTATATTAAAAACTTGCTTCTTTATGTAGACAAAACTTGCTGATGTACATTTATGTCTCTGTATATCTATAAAAGAAATGTTATTTGTTCAAAATGCAAGGGGGGAGGATTTTTTTGCTTGCTTTATACATGTTAAAGAGATCTGGGCTTTAGGAATTACCTTGATGGTTTATTCTAAATACCTGTACTCATTTCAGGAGAACAGAAGGCAGAGATGGCTAAAGCTGTACTTTAAGATAAAGTATTAACAAATAGTCTCAGGGCATCTATTTCCATGTTGTGTACTCTGGCTTGGCACAAAAATATTAAACTTTGAAAAAAATATGTGAATGCTCTTTAAACACGTAGAATTGTCTTTTTTTTAATATCTTGAAAGCTTCTATTCCTCTCATGTCAAATGTGCTTAATTAGCATTAGCTGATGTGTGAATTTTCTTCAGCTTCTTAATACAAGAGGGGAAATTCTCAGTTGCATGATATTTAGAGTTGCAGATGCTAAAGAACGTTAAAACAAATCATCACACATCTTAATTAACCTAGGAAATTTATTTGTAAAATTATAGAACTGAAGTTTTTTTTTCCTTAAATACAATTATTTGCAATGTAATGTATATTATCTTTGAATATGAGTCAGTATATCTGGATGCTTATTATCACTAAGCTACTGTTTTCTGTGATACTGGAAAAGTTATTTAACACTTCTTGTTTTAGGTTTCCTTATCTGCTAAACATTTTGAAATGTATCATTTCCTCCAAAATTTAGAAACACAATATTTTACACGCATATATGTATAAAGATACATATCTATATATCTTTATATCTATATATAGATATATGTCTTTATCTTTGAATTGATCTCCCTCTCATCTTCACCAAATGCTGTGAGAAATGTTTAACATTTAGTGAAAACAATTAAAATCCTAATAAAAATATTAACATTTAGCTTATGATAATATAAATTTAGATATGCCTAGGGATTTGAGGATATATTCAGCCTCAAAACCTGTTAGTGTCTTCTGGTACTTTCATCTTTCTTTCTAGAGGACCATCTTTAAAATTGGGCCTTTTAATTGAGTTTAGGACTAAAGATACCATCAGTCCACTTAATCAAGAAATAATTTCTTCAAGGAAACCCTCCCACACTATTGGAGGAAATGTAAATTGGTACAGCCACAGTGGAAAACAGTATGGAAGTTCCTGAGAAAACTAAAAGCAGACCTACCACATGACCCAGCAATTCTATTCTTTGGTATATATCCAAAAAATTCCAAATACTAATTTGAAAAGATATATCAAATCCCCTATGAATATACAATAGAGGTGATGAATAGATTCAGTGGATTAGATCTAGTAAACAGAATGCCTGAAGAACTACGGACAGAGACCTACAATATTGTACAGGAGGTAGTGAACAGAACCATCCCAAGGAAAAGAAATGCAAGAAGGCAAAGTGGCTGTCTGAGGAGGCTTTACAAATAGCCGAGGAAAGGAGAGACATGAAAAGCAAGGGAGAAAGGGAATGGACACCCAACTAAATGCAGAATTTCAGAGAATAGCAAGGTGAGCCAAGAAGGCCTTCTTCAAGGAATAATGCAAAGAATTAGAGGATAACAACAGAAAGGGTAAGACTAGAGATCTCTTCAAGAAAATTGGAAATATCAAAGGAATATTTCATCCAAAAATGGGCACAATAAAGGAGAGGAAGAATAAAGATCTAATAGGAGCAGAAGAGATCAGGAAGAGTTGGAAAGAATACACAGAAGAACTGTACAAACCAGATTTTAATGGCCTGGATAACCATAATGGTATAATCTCTCACTCAGTGCCAGACATTCTTGAGTGTGAAGTCCAGTGGGTCTTCGGAAACACTGCTGCCAATAAAGCTAGTGGAGGTGATGGAATTCCAGGAGAGCTATTTAAAATCCTAAAAGATGATGTTATTCAAGTGCTAAACTCAATGTGTCAGCGAATATTGAGAAGCTAGCAGTGGCAACCGGACTGGAAAAGTCAATCTCATCCCAATTCACAAGAAGGGCAGTACTACAGAATGTTCAAACCACCAGACAATTGCACTCATTTTCCATGTTAGTAAGATAATGCTCAAAATCCTCCAAGTTAGGCTTTAGCATTGTTTGAACAAGAACCTCCAGACATTTGGGAACCAGAGATAAAATTGCCAACATTTATTTGCTGGATCATAGAGAAAGCAAGGGAATTCTAGGGTAACATCTACCTCTGTTTAATTGACTATGCTGAAGTCTTTGACTGGGTGGATTGTAACAACCTGTGGAAAACTCTTCAAGAGATGGGGATACCAGACCATCTTGCTTGTCTTCTGAGAAACCTGTATGTGGGTCAAGAAGCAGCACTTAGAACTCTGTATGGAACTACTGACTAGATCAGGATTGAGAAAGGAGTATGACAGGAGTGTTTATTGTCACCTATTTGTCCAACTTATTTGCAGAGCTCATCATTTAAAATGTTGGGGTGGAATCCAAGCTGGAATCAAGATTGCTGGGAGAAATATCACAAACTTCATATATGCAGTTGATATCACTCTAATGGCAGAAAATGAAGAACTAAAGGACCTCTTGATAAGAGTGAAGGAGGAGAGTGAAAAATCTGGCTAAAAACTCAGTATTAAAAATACAAAGATCATGGCATCTGATCCTGTCACTTCAGTGCCAAATAGAAGGGGAAAAGTGGGAAGCAGAGACAGATTCCCTCTTCTTGGAGTCTAAAATTGCTTTGGCCACCTGATGCAAACAGCTGACTCATTGGAAAAGACCCTGATGCTGGGAAAGATCGAAGGCATAAGAAGAGGGTGACAGAGGATGAGATGATTAGATGACATCACCAATTCAATGGACATGAACTTGGGCAAACTCCAGGAAATGGTGAGGGACAGGGATGCCTGGTGTGCTGCAGTTGATGGGATCATGAAGAGTTGGACACAACTTGATTACTGAACAACAACAATGCATGCATACACATACACACCCAACAGAATATTACTCAACCTTAAAAGAACAGAATTTTGCCATTTGCAGCAATGTGGATGTGTGGATAGACTTGGAGGGCATTATGCTAAGTGACGTAAGTCAGACAGAGACAGACAAATACTGTATAACATCACATATATGTGGAATCTAAAAAATACAGCAAACTAGTGAACATAACCAAAAGGAAGTGGATTCACAGATACGGAATTGTTACCAGTTGGGGGTCAATAAAGGAGTGGGTAGTGAGGGGTGCATGTTATGGTATGTAAAGCAGGCTACAAGGATGCATTGTACAACACAGGGAATATAGCCAATATTTTATAACTGTGGATGGACTATAACCTTCTAAATTATATGTAAAATGGAAATGCACTTTAAAGATACAAATAGATTAGAGGGAAGGAAAAACAGTCTCTTCTACCAATCCTATCCCCAATCCATTTATACTTTTTCTACCTTTGTTCCACAGTTGCCCTATACTTAAATGACTTAGAAACATATAGGAAGCCTTGTAGCAACTCTGAATGCTGAAGATCAGCTCTTACAGGGCAGAGTTTCCAAACATTTTGCAAATTTCATCCAGAAGAAACAAATGAAAACTTTAGCAATTGCTGTAATCCCTTAGGGCTGAACGTGACAGCTGTTTTAACATCTGGAAAGTCATGTCTTTCATCAGCTCAGCAAAAGAGCTGCAGACTGCCAAATATACCATAAAGAAAGTGTGCATGAGCAAACTGTCTTAGAACTTCTGCAAGACAAATTGATCTAACAGCTTTGCTGCTCTGAATTGTTTATAGCCAAGAGTTGTCAGCAGATTGAACCTAAGACCTGGGAATGTTTCCAGCTCATCTTTATTCTGAAGTCTCTGTTAGAGTCTTAGATTAGGAGTGTCTAGGGTAACAGAAACTCCTACTAGATAATTAGTGTTCAATTCAGTTCAGTTGCTCAGTCATGTCTGACTCTGCAACCCTGTGGACTGCAGCATGCCAGGCTTCCCTGTCCATCACCAACTCTGTTTATTCAAACTCATGTCCATCGAGTTAGTGATCTGAAAAAAAAAATTGCCCAGTCAATTGGATTTGATGAGTTGATTGAAATACTACATGGTCAGCAAGAGGGAAAGAGAGTTGTAGATGCTTTTATAGAAAAAGTTATAGACTAAGAAGCAATAATATACATACACCGAACTGTTGATAAAAGCAATGTGAATGGTTTTGCCTTGTTTCCATCTCACAACCACATGTCTAAATATACTTTGTAAGCTCTCATTACTTAATTAATCCACATGTATTTATTGAGCACTTACTATGTCAGTCATCTTACTATATGTGAATCCTGGGTTAACTGCTGAAATATCCATTACCTCCTCCCCTCATCAAACCTGGTGGCGAGATAATTATTAACCACATAATTCCAAGCAAGATGAACAGTATGTGCAAATGTCCTTAAGCAAAAGAATCATGATGACTTGGAAGAGAGGAGAGTAGTGGTGCCAAAGTGAATAGGCAAAATCAAGCCAAGACTTTGCAGGCTGCCTTAACTTTAGATTTTATCCTAAACATATCTAGAAGCTTTGGAAGCTTTAAACGTGAGAGAAAAGGAGATATGATTAGGTGTTCACTTATTACACTAGCACTGAATGGAGATTGAGATGGGGACCTGGGGGACAAGGTGGAGGACTGACTTAGATTGACATGAGGAAGCCTGTTGCCATGGTCAAGAAAAGAGATGATCCTGGTGGTATGCCCAGGTGTGGGGATGGAGAGAAATGAATGAAGACTGAAGAAGTGGAATGCATGGGACCTGGGTGTCTGTTTGGGTGGTTGTGCATAAGGAGCAATCTAAAGTATTAAATTTCTCAAATCTGGATACTTTCGAAGCAGTTCTATGGCTGAGTGATAGTGTAAATAGATACACTATATTACTAGTTCCCTTGACACCTACTTTCATGTCCATATTAAATCTCTCTCTCTCTCTCTCTCTGTCTGTCTCTATGTGCTTAGACTCTCAGTCATGTTTGACTCTTTGTGCCCCATGGACTGTAGCCTGCCAGGCTCTTCTGTCCATGGGAATTCTTCAGGCAAGAATACTGAAGTGGGTTGCTATTCCCTCTTCCAGGGGATCTTCCCAACCTGGGGATCAAACCCAGGTCTCTCACATCGCAGGCAGATTCTTTACCATCTAAGCCACCAGGGAAGCCCAAGAATACTGGAGTGGGTACCCTATCTCTTCTCCAGGGGGTCTTCCTGACCCAGGAATCGAACTGGGGTCTCCTGCATTGCAGGTGGATTCTTTATCAGCTGAGCTACCAGTGACTAGAGAGCCTCAACTGGCCTCAGGCATTTTCTTCAAAAAGTGGAATTAGGTGTCAAATTTGTAAACAGAAAGCTCCCCACATTAGCAGATGCAAACTAGTATATATACATATATAGATAAACAAAGTCTTACTGTATAGCACAGGGAACTATATTCAATATCCTGGGATAAACTATGATGAAAAGAGTATGAAAAAAATGTAAGTATATGTATAACTGAATGACTTTGCTGGACAGCAGAAATTAACATAACATTGTGAATCAACTATACTTCAATAAAATAAAGAAAGCTCCCCAAGTGTTTCCCCTTCCCTACATACAATGTGCCCTTCACAACTGCACTCATTCCAGTCGCTTTTTGGGTTACTATGGGCACCTATGCTTGTATTTAAGATGCCTGCTGCATCCCCTTTTTGCATTTCATCAACTGTCAGTGCCTCCTGGAACAGGTTTGTGGATCAGAATATGCTGATTTGTGATTCTGTAAAGATTTAGGACTGCTGGAGGGAACATACCTCTTGGCTGCCCTCCACAGAGCCCTTTTCTTTGCATATTTAAGGGTTATCTCTTGAGATTGTCATCTGTTACATCATTATACCTGCACAATATTTACTTTTGCCCCAGTCTACTGGGTCCCTGGAGTGTAAGTGCTGTTCATCCTACTATCTACCCTTTACTCCATCTTTCACCTAATCATACTATGTTGTTGCTCCCTCATATATATATATATATATATATATATGAAATCTGACTCTTTCTTAAAGCTTGAATAAAAACTGATGGTTTCAATATGATAAAAATTATATTTAAAACATAATTAACATGAACCACTTCTTATTCCTGTGTAGTAGAAATAAGCAAACTTTTGCCTGTAGACTAAATTCAACTTATGTCATGTTTTTTTAGGTAACTTTATTGCAACATAGACACATCCCTTTGTTATGATAAAGACTATGTGGCCCGCAGAGACTAAAATGTTTGCTGTCTGACCCTTTTCAAAAAAATGTTTGCTGATTCATGCTCCATTAGTACATGAACTGATCTTACAACATTTGTTTACTGAGTTGATCATAACACTCTTCACTGGACATTTTACAACATGAAAAATGAATCACATTGTAGAATTCTGAATTTCTTTATTATCCATCAAAATCCTCATTGCATTAAAGGATTTAAAAAGATCTGTTTACTATTGAGTAATAGTTTCTACAAAGAAGAGAAGACTTACATTCACTAGATCTATTTTAAAGATATAATTCCATTTAAGACTCTCAAGAAGTGGAGAATTTGCATAATAATTGATATTACTTTGGATGGGAAATTCTGTCGAGGTTCATCAATCTCACATTGAGGAATATCAAAGACTGTCTTAAATGTGGTGAAATAAAAGGTTAAAATACAAATTTTAAATCAAATATTTATAAGTGCATTGCTTGGGGAACACTGAAAATGGTTCAATAAATCTACAGGCTTCTTTTTCACACACCCACCCCATAGCTGAGATTGAGTTATATACTTCTAATACATGTTTATACCTGCTAAAGCCTTTCTGATGATACCTAGATATCACTTACCAAAAAAGAGAGATTTTAAAAATTTGCCCTAAAGGCCTCTCATCTTGATTGCTTGTTATAAAACCATTAGCCAATGTCAAATCAATTTTACTGGTTTCCTACTAAAATAAAGTTTAGATTTGAATTAACTTTTCACCAAATGATTTTCACAAAGCATGAAATTATCTCAGGGCTGCGAATCACCAATTGAAATTATACCCTTGTCAAAATGTTCCTAATTAGTCATTACTCATGGTGACTAGGTCTTTTTCCTTTGAACAACTGGAATTGTCTGTATTGAGAGAGTGTGATGCTTCTGCTCACTAATTATTAATGGAAACTGGTCCTATGAAAAGTCCTCTGTGGCTGAGAAACTCCTCATGGAGTGTGTTAAGCATATCCTTGACAATGACAGTAGCAGTAGCCATTTTCCATTGCTAATATGTGCCATGACTTCAATGGAGTACCTTAGATGGTTGCATATATCCTGTATGTTGCACCCTATATATCAGTGACCTCATTACTAATTAAAGGAGCAGTCATCTTCACAAAGGAGACATGTCTGAGTGCTCACCATAATTTTATCTTCATTAGTATTGCCCTTCAATATCTTAATGCAAAATTGATCATTTTTTTGTACTATGACACTAAAAAAGATATTTTGTAAAAGTGATGTGATAAGCAAGACCAAAATAGTCTTGATTTTAAAATACCAAGTGCAAATAGTAAAGAAACTTTGGTAGTTCTAAAGAAGACAGGTTGATTTCCTCCTCAAACTTAAGTTCATTCTCTTCAATTGCATCAAATTCTAGTGTTATCTGCTATGTTCTCATTGAAATTTAGAAAAAAAAATTACACAATGGACCAAAAGTCTTATTAAATAAAAGGATGATCTCCATATTTCTGTTCTCTCTCTCTCTATCTCTTTTTTATCCTCAAATGCCTAATAAATATAAGCCATCCCTGAGAATGCAAAAGTGAATTCAGACCTGGTCTCTGACATCAATGACTGACAGTTAGCCAGGAGAAGAAGGCAGATGGATAGATCAGGCAGCGGGCACCCCATGTGTAAAAGCTGGCTGGGAGAAAGAGAGTATGGTGTATTTTATTTGTGCACTGAATAAAATCCATGCTCTTTGTAGGCACGTGCAAAACCCTTTTTCATTGAGCCCCTTCCTCCCTTATGATACTATTATTTTTCTGGATGCAATAAATTAATTTTCATCTCCTAACCTTTGCATCAACAATTACCCAAGCCTGGAAAAAAATTTTCCAGTCTTAGCAAGGCAAATCCCTTCTAAAATTTCAGGTGATTGCTTAAATAGTGCTTCTTCAGTGAACCATATCTTCATCCCTGGACTAACTTCTTCTTTATTCTGTTACCACACCTTCTTTATTGATTTCATCACTCCTACTATATGCCATAATTATTTGGTTATTAATTCACTTACTCATTGTCTTTCTTCCTTACTAGACTTTCAGTGCTATGATGGGGTAGGGAGTAGGTCTTTTTCATTCATAATTGTGCTCCTAGGGTTTAATATGATGCTTGATTCATGGCGAAAGCATGAATCTCCAGATCATGCTGAAACACATTTCCATTGAGTCAGTGGTACCATCCAACCATCTCGTCCTGTTTTCCCCTTCTCCTCCTGCCTTCAGTTTTTCCAAGCATCATGGTCTTTTCTAATGAGTCAGCTCTTTGCATCAGATAACCAAAGTATTGGAGCTTCACCTTCAGCATCAGTCCTTAAAATTGAATACTCAGGACTGATTTTCTTTAGGATTGATTGGTTTGATCTCCTTGCAATACAAGGAACTCTCAAGAATCTTCTCCAACACCACAGTTAAAAAGCATCAGATTTTCAGCTTCTTTATGGTTCAACTTTCATACCTATACATGACAACTGGAAAAACCAGAGCTTTGACTATACAGACCTTTCTTGGAAAAGTAATGTCTCTTAATATGCTGTCTAGGGAGCTGGCATCCTTTAAGCTCATGGCTACAGTGACCACCTGCAGTGATTTTTAAGCCCAGGAAAATAAAGTCTGTCCTTATTTCCATTGTTTCCCCATGTTTGCCATGATGTGATGGGACTGGATGTCAAGATCTTTGTTTTTTGGATGTGGAGTTTTAAGCCAGCCTTTTTCACACTCCTCTTTCAGTTTCATCAAGAGACTCTTTAGTTCCTCTTCATTTCTGCCATAAGAGTGGTTTCATCTGCATATCTGAGGTTATTGATATTTTCCCTGCAATCTTGATTTCAGTTTGTACTTCATCCAGTCTGGTATTTCACATGATGTACTCTGCATATAAGTTAAATAAGCAGGGTGACAATATACAGCCTTGACATACTCCTTTCCCACTTTGGAACCAGTTTGTTGCTCCATTCCAGTTCTAACCATTGCTTCTTGACCTGCATACAGGTTTCTCAGAAGACAGGAGGGTGATCTGGTATTCCCATCTCTTTATTCTAGTTTTTTGTGATCCACACAGCCAAAGGCTTTAGAGTAGTCCAATTTATAGGTAGATAACAATAAAAAGAAGAAAATGTAGTTTTCTAAGTGGTAAAAAATACCTTAAAGACAATTATCAAGAGTAAAACCTAATAACCTGCAAAGATACCCTATAGTTTTCTGTTGAAATATGAAATAATATCCCTACAGACACCCCATTTTTGACCAAAGATAAAGATGATTAAGATAATTTTTATTTACAAGATGTCATCATATTTGATGTGGTCTGATCATACAGACCTCATTAGATGTGGATTGATAAGTAAGTGCTTGACTACATCGACTACGTTGTTGAAACTTTTCATAAAGAATCTCAGATTAAAATTAAAAGTGTCTGGAGTCTGGAAAACAAAATAAAAAGCTTACCTGCAGATTTCACCTGCAGCAGCTATGGATTTTGGTGGATTTCTCTCTTCTGAAGATCCCTCAAATATCCTAAGATTCCTTTGTCTAATTAGGAAGAGATTTTCGTTGCTCACTTATAAAGTTAGGAACCCGATAAGCCAGTCTCTAAACCAGGTTTTCTAAGAACATTTATAAGCACTGGCTCCACAAAGTCAAGCCTTAATTCCTTAAAACTAACTGGTCATATTTGAGCATATGCATCACTATTCTCAAATATGACATTCCAGTCAAAGCCTTGGCTATATAACCAATTTTTCCAATTATGTTCTGCTACAAGGAGGACATACCCTTGTTGAACTTATGCAAATCGTTATATTGCCATGAAAATGAAATGCTCAATAGGAATTTCTGGATTCTGAGAGATCAGACAGGGAGGAAAACAAGTTTCATTTATTTCTACAGATGTATAATCTACTTGTAAACTGTTGGTAGTTAAGAGAAATGAGAAAGGGGTTACTTATATAGAGAAAACAGAACAAGAAACATAAATGTCCCAAAGAAAAGCCATAAGTAAATTTTAGCCATTTTTATCAGTTTGAAGAGTGAAAGTGATAGTTGCTCAGTTGTGTCCGACTCTTTGCAACCCCATGGACTGTAACCTCCCAGGCTTCTCTCTCCATGGGATTTTCCAGGCAAGAATGCTGGAGTGGGTTGGGTTACCATTTCCTTCTTCAGGGGATCTTCCCCACCCAGGGATCGAACCTGGGTCTCCTGCATTGCAGGCAGTTTCTTTACTGTCTAAATCATCACAGATTTGGTCTCACATAATTAAGATTTTTTTTTCCTGCTTGATCTTGGGTTATGAACCCATTTGACTTCTCTACTAGAGTTATAATAATTCTTATTCAATTATATGGTCTCAAAGTTATGAAGCTATTCCATCAGAAGCCTGTACCCTGAGTACCTGTCATAGTTTTATTGAACAAACTATATTAAAATAGTCTTATTTTCCAAATATTTATTCAAATTACATAAATTTGAAAAGCATTTGTGTTGGTTGTTACATTTCTTAGGAGTTTAGTAATACTTAACCTAAATAAGTGCTGATTTATCTCCAAGCCAATCAGGATAGAATTCCTTTACAGGATTTTATGAATTAATATAGTGTTGCCATCTAAAGTTAGACAAATGTCACATATACACAACATATATGCATCCATACATAGAGATACAAATAGCGATCTAATAGTTTCTATTGTAAAATTTTAGCCATGAGTCGGGTAAACACAATAATATAAAACTCACTAGTGAAATAATAAAAAAAAAATTAAAGATGCAATACAATACAAAGCTTGGCTGTCATCTTTGTGCCAATTCCTATTTTTATCAAACTTTTGTTTCTGACGGGGGGAACAAGTTAAGGTTACCTGCTCAGTGTTAAAACTTTTTTAAACTATTTTATTTTTGTACTCTACAATATTGTATTGGTTTTGCCATACATTGACAAGAATCTGCCATGGGTGTACATGTGTTCCCCATACTGAACCCCCCTCACACCTCCCTCCCCATCCCATCCCTCTGGATCATCCCAGTGCCCCAGCCCCGAGCAGCGAGTATCATGCGTATTTGTGGAGGGGCCTTAATATTTTCTTTTGTCCTGATATGTAGTCACTTCAGGTATTCCTGAGTCCCCTGAAACCTGCTAGAGACAGGCACCTAAAATCCAAGTTACTGTAGTGAGCTGAGGGCTGGAGTGAAAGGGAAAGGTCTGGCCTGATAGATAGAAGCATGTAGGAGGTAGAAGCTTGAAGGAGGACATATCAAAGGATTCAGGGCAGCCGAAGGGATGGTCAAAGATGATAAAAGGAGGAAGGAGGAGCAGAAGCAATGAATAAGAAGAGGTCTTAGAGAAGCCAGTTTGGAGAACACATTAAAGTGTCAAAATATCCTTAGTAAAATCTCTCCAACAGAAAAGGAAGCAGGCAAAGTTTGTGCCTTAATGGCAGAACATAGCATTCTCAGAGGTCTGGGAAAAGGGTGGTTTCAGTCTAGAAGAAGCTTCCACGTTCTTAAGTAACTGTATCTTGCAAATAAAGGAGCTTGGGACCCACTCTAACCCAGCCTTCAGAATATAGTCAGATTCTTAAGAATTAAAATTTATCTTTGCTATTCTTTAACAGGCTGTCATCCAGAGCACTGTCTAAGGAGTTGGAGTCACCAGTCAATGTCTGATTAACCAGTTATGATCAAAGACAGAGGTTTCAAAGATGCATGCTTGGAGTTCTGGGAGGGAGACCCAGGGGTCCACTGATGAATCTGATCCTGGCTGAATCACAGTGCTCTTGGAACACTTATCAAAATGGTAAGGAAGTCTTGAAGACTTTTGAAATAGAGGTATTGCAGTATGGTAGAGAGACCAGGCTCACTTCTGACTATAGCAAAGACAAATAGTGATTTATAGCCAAGGAACAGGGGGAGAGATTGGTGGATGGAAAATTACTATGAGGAGGCATCAAAGGCAGGGAAATCCTTGTTAAACTGACCCAATGGGATTTTGCTAAAGGCAGGTCAAGAACTTAAACATTAGATGTTGAGGATGAAGAACTTGATTGTATACCAGGTGTATCAGATATCAGAGATAAGGGGGCTCTCACTAAACTGACTTAGCAAGAGTCCTGTTAAGAAGGGGTCTTAGTTTCTTAACCTGTTTAGTGGGGCTAAAATTTATAAAGACTTCAGAGGAATGTTGTGGGACTTAAGCAAAATAATGTATAAGAATAATTTAGTACAATACCTCATGTATAGTGAGCATTCCATGGCCCTTAACCATTGTCATTAATATCCTCCTCGTGACCAGTGAGCAGTATATTAGTGGCACTTGGTAGGTGTTCCTCAGATGATTGTCAGTCTGAAAACTATTACTGGTGCATGATGAAATAAGTACCCAGATTGAGAAAAAGCATTTAAATAATTTTATAGCAATTTACCAGAGTAATTTTATGCCAGTTGAATCTGATGATTAAAAGGGCTTTTGTTATATATGCTTTTTATTTTAATTTTTCTAGAAATCCATTACTGTTTTTTTTTTTTATAAAATTAACTGTAGTGGATTTGAAAGGGAAAACAAAGGAATAGTGCTTCTTTACTATGAATGGTTTGAGGATTGTTGGTCTAGACTTGAGATAGAAATTAGGGACCTGTTTGCATACTAATTTTCTGATTGGCTAAGAATGTGATGGTCTGTGTTTAAAAGCCACAATAACACATAAAATCTAGCCTTTCCATGTCCAGTATAGGTTTCTGTTCTGTCTTTACAGTGGTTATCTACAATGTCTCTGAATACCTAGGGTAGACTATAAGCAGCATTCCTTAATTTTTAAAATTAATTCACTTATTCATAAACTAAAGAGTTTGCTGTACATACATGCAATCATAATGATAATAGTAATAATCACAGACTATTTGGGGAGGTAGTACATACAGAGTATGTTTTAATTTTGACCTGTCTCATGCTATAGAGTGTTTGCAAACTTAAACTTGCTTGTAAATTTATGGCAAAGAAATTGTAGCTTTCCTTATCTTAAGCAGGTGAGTGAACATAATTGAGAAATGACTTAAACTCTACCTACACAATCATTGAAAATGAAATTGGTTTGACCCCTCCGTTAGGAAGATCCCCTGGAGGAGAGCGTGGCAACCCACTCCAGTATTCTTGCCTGCAGATCCCCATGGACAGAGGAACCTGGCGGGCTGTAGTCCATACAGTCATGAAAAGTTGGACACAGCTAAAGTGAATGAGCATGCATGCACAGTCTTAGTAACTTGTTCATGGATATAAGCAATCAGAACTGCATATTGGTTAAATTTCTATTATAAAATAATATTTTAATAAATATAGAGAGAGTGTACTCTGAATTATACCAATCCAGGATTTAAATTTGTGATATATAAAATATTCTGCCCTGCTTCTTTTCTCCTGAATGATTGATGTCACTTGTAATTTAGAAGGGAAACAAAGGTAAAATGCTTTTTCAATGTACAATAAACTATAATTTTCCTTATACCAAATTATCTCCTTTCAAGAAAGGCTTTTTCTTTCTTCCTACCAGGAGCTCATGCTTTTTCCTAGGTGGTATTTTAATGTCTTTATGGTTTGCATTTTCTTAACAGATCTTTTCTGTAACCAACTTAAAAACACCTTTTGATCTCAGATTCATAATTATCCATGGAATTTTCTTTGTCCCCTTTTCACAGCACAGCAGTTTCTTACAGGAAACAGTAAAGAGCAGTATATTTAATTGAAAGATCCAAAGTCCTTGATGAATTTAGTGTGATCGTGGGCATTCTATGAAGCTTTTGTGTTTGATTGTCCATTCTTGCCACACAGAAACAAGGCTGGTCGTATTGATTTCACTAGTGGCTTCTTGTATCTCATTATCACATGAGATAATGTCTATGAAATCAATGTAGACATGCATAAATACATGAAAAATGCAGAATATTAATACTACATCATCAAAGAGACCCTGTGAGGTATCTGTCTCTATTTCTTGTAAGAAATATATAAATCAGTGCTCAGCAAGCAGTGTGAGTTTGGATGACCTTGTGCTCTATAAGCAATGCATTAGTACTGAGAGTCTGTTCAAAGGCTGGATCTTTGCTTTATTTACACTTTTACAACCTAGAAACTTCTGTCCCAGAAGCTGTAATGTGGGACCTCTTTTAAAATAAACCCTACCCCTGCCCTATACCCCCCACCTATCTGGGGAGGTGAGTATAATAATCTTATTTATTATAAAAGCCAGCTTAACTAAAGGGGAAAAAAAAACATTTAGGGATCTGTGATTACTGAAATTTTCCTTCCATTTGCCCAGTGGATGCCAGTTCTTATCTTCTCAGGTGTATTAGTGGTTCAACTTGGAGTAAAAATATTATTTCAGAGAGCCACTTATTTGAGGACAGAAGGAAACATTTGGTGTGGGTGTAGAAAATAGAATCTTGTGGAAGTTTCTTTGAAATGCAAATCATCCTTTCTAATTTGGTCTCAAATGCATTTTCATTGTTTCTTGTTCTAGACCCCAGGGAACATAGCTCTAAAAATATCCCATGCCCTCTTGCAGTCCCTGTGATAGTTGAAGGATATAGTTGTTAAATAAGATACATAAGAAGGTGATGATGCAGTATAGAAAAAAATCAAGCAAAGTAGAGGGCACAGAATACGGGGAGTGGGGCATTGGAAGGAGGGTCACAATTTTAAGTTAGAAAAGGTTAGACTTTGAACATGGAGAGCTGAGGAATGTGTAAAAGGAATAGTCTATCCCTGGGCAGTTTAGAAGTGAATGCTCTGAGCTGGGAGTGTGCCTCATGTCTCCCATGAAGGGACAGAATCCCAGTGGGATGGAGCAGAGGGAGTGAGGGGAGAGTAAAAGATATAAATGGGTAGAAGGAAAGCAAATTGTGTAGGTAAATATAGGCAGAGATTTGCAGGAGGTTGATTGGGGAGGAATCTTAGTAACAAAATGTTAGCAAGTAAGGGAAGTAGAATTGAGCAAAGGGAAGTGTTAAGCCAGGATGTAATTGCAGCAGAAATCCTGCGAGTTCTAGAGGAGCTCCAGAACTAAATTAATCCTTTAGAGTTGCCCCGACTGAAATGAGAAGCCTGGACCATTGAACTCCTGAATTAACTAGTCATTGGATGAGAGCTACCTCTGGGAAGAGAGTTCAATCAGGCGTGAGACCACTTCCTTTGACCAAGGGTGATTGCTACAAAGAGACTCACATGCATCATATTAGCAGCCCATATACCCAGAAGCTGGGAAAATAAGCATCCTTTTCCTGTAGATCTTCTGAATTATACCCAATAACATTTAGCTCCGTGAGGTATAGGGGATTTTCAAGCCAAGTGCTGAAATTAGCTTACTTGTTGCATAAGCATCATCTGGCTTAAAACTCAGCATTCAAAAAACTAAGATCATGGCATCGTGTCCCATCACTTCATGGCACAAAGATGGGGAAACAATGGAAACAGTGACAGACTTTATTATCTTGGGCTCCAAAATCACTGTGGATGGTGACTGCAGCCATGGAATTAAAAGATGCTTGCTCCTTGGAAGAAAAGCTATGACAAGCCTAGACAGCATATTAAAAAACAGAGACATTACTTTGCCCAGAAAGTTCCGTCTAGTCAAACCTGTGGTCTTTCCAGTAGTCATGTATGGACATGAGAGTTGGACTATAATGGAAACTGAGTGCCAAAGACTTGATGCTTTTGAACTGTGGTGTTGGAGAAGACTCTTGAGAGTCCCTTGGATGGCAAGGAGATCAAACCAGTCGATAGTAAAGGAAATCAGTCCTGAATATTCATTGGCAGGACTGATGCTGAAACTGAAGCTCCAATACTTTGGCAACCTGATGAGAAGATCCAACTCATTGGAAAAGACCCTGATGCTGAAATCAGGAGGAGAAGGGGACGACAGAGGGTGAGAGAGCTGGATGCATCACTGACCCAGTGGATATGAATTTGAGCAAGCTCTGGGAGATGATGAAGGACAGGGAAGCCTGGCATGCTGCAGCCGTGCGGTCACAGAGTCAGACACAACTGAGTGACTGAACTGAACTGAACTGAAGCATCCTACTGGGTTGCTATCAAGAATTGAAATAGAGACCTTCAGTGATTATTTCAGAAATCAAGGCAGGAGATATGATGGTTTGGATAAATATACTAGTGGAAAATTTCATGAACTAAGGAGCCTGGAGGGCTTCAGTCCATGGGATCCCAGAATATCGTACAGGACTGAGTGACTGAATGCATGCATGAACACACACACATAACAGAAGTGATAAGAAATATTAAGAATCTGGTTGCACTTTGATGTAGACAGTAGGATTTGAAGACAGAACAAGTGAGCAAAACTGTCATGCCTGATTCTGACAAAGGACGGAGTTACCATTCTTTGAAAGACTATAGGAACAGCCCACTTTAGATGGAAGTTCAGGAATCCTGTTTGGTACACTAAGAGTAGAATATTTAAGTGGAGATGTAAAGACATCAACCATATATGTGCATTTGAAAAATAGGTCAGGATGGTCATATTTATTTGCAGCAGATAAAGCCTTCTTGCTGCGAACCTGAAGAAAGTGAAATCTTTATTTGTCAATGATTTAAAAATCTTCAGCAATTTCCCATTAAGTGGTTCAATTTCAAATATTTTAGTTTAGACATTCTTAATAATTTGAGTATTTATATAAGTTTAGTGAATTACTTCAAATAAAAGGAAAAGTATGCAGGATATTACAGATACCTATGTCTACCACATAATTATAACAAATCTTTTATTTTGCCTTTTAACATTTAAATTGAACTTTTGGTCTTATTCTTGCTCTCTCTACACAGTAATACTTGCTTCTGCCTTTGTATGTTTTCCCAATATCATTTCTTTTTTATTTAGAGGTATTCACTATTTTGGATTTGTTTATCATCCTCATAAATATTTTTTTATCACTTAATGATATACATGAAACTACAAACTATTTGTATCCATTTTAAATGTGTATTGTACAAAATATATAGTATAGTAATATAGTTTCTATGCTGCTATATTTTATATGAATAATATCACAATATATTTTCAATCTGCAACTCTATTTAGTTAATGTAACTTTCTTGAGATTTATGTAGGCCAATAGGTAATGATATAGGTGTAGGTATAGATACAGCCCTAAGTTATTTGCATTGATGCTTATGGTAGTCCATTATATGGCTTTACCACAATATATTTATTCAGTCACCAGTGATAGATACTCAGGCTGTTTCTATCTTTTCACTATAGCAAACAATGATATAATAAAGTATTATTTTCTATGTTTCCCTGAATATTCTTTAGAAATTTTCAGGAGTGTGTACTTAGGAGAGAAATTACTTGATAGAAGGAAGTTTTATATTTTCTACTGTAGACAATATTGCCACAATACTTTTAAATAATAGGCCAAATTGCACTCCCCTCAATAGGGTATGAATATTCCAGTTCCTCTGTATTTTTGCCAGCACTTGGCAGACTTAAAACAGTCAAAGAGCTTATGGTCATGATGTATTATATTTTATTGTTTATATTTGTACTTCACAGACCTCTAGTGAAATTGAGCACATGTTAATCTTTCATTGGCTATTTGTCTTTTTCCCTTTTGTCTATTCAGATCTTTGTTCATTGTATTTATTTATTATTGATTCATGGGATGTGTGAGAGAGAGATATATATACTTTGAAATCCAAACATTGTCATTTTAGTTCATTGCTAATATCATATCTTTAATGTGGTTTCAGGCCTTTTGCTTATTATATAAAGGTTTAGCTTTACATCATCTTCTTGAGTGCATCACTCTGCTCTTAGTTTGTACTTTTTTTAACAGTAATATATTCTCAATATTTTGGTTATCAAATAATAGTGATCTTATGGAAATTATTTTTGTGAACCATTTAAAGTATGAATAAGTATGAATAATTATTAAAATATTATTCTAAGTAATTCCACCTCTAAATAATAATGTAATATTTGTTATTGAATAACATTATCAAGTTTTAATATATTTGTAGTCTTTTTTTGTGATTGATGCTTGGATTATTGGTCAATCTGTCTATTTCTATGTAAAACTATTTTATTTTGATTACAATTATGTTGTGATATATATTGTGTTTTGATATATATTACGGCAAATTTCCTCCCTCCACTCTGATTCTTCAAAGTTGCGTTATTATTTTTGGTTTTGTGGTGCTAGATAACTAGCCAGATAGATAAGTAGATAAATAGCAAAATAGATGAGCTGATCAAATTCCATGAAATGCCCTGCTTGAATTTTAATATAGTTTGCCTTGATTTGATTCAATAATTTAATTTGGAAATCATTGGTAATTTTATTTTTATTTATTTATTATTGTTATTGTTGTCTTTTTTTTGCTTTCTAGATAATTTTTATTTATTTATTTATTTTAATTTTCTTTACATTATCATGTTGGTTTTGCCATATGTTGACATGAATCTGCCATGGGTATACATATGTTCCCCTTCCAGAACCCCCTTCCCACTTCCCTCCCTACTCTGTCTCTCTGGGTCATCCTGGTGCACCAGCCCTGAGCATCAAACCTGGGCTGGCGATTGGTTTCACATATGATGATTAACATGTTTCAATGCCGTTCTCCCATATCATCCCACCCTTGCCCTCTCCCATAGAGTCCAAAAGACTGTTCTATACATCTGTGTTTCTTTTTACCTTTTGCTATTTTCTCTATAAAGACTTGTGCATATTTTGTTAGTTTATTTCTGGGTCCCTTCTTTCTTATTGTGTTTGGTTTTAATCTGAATGTTACTTTTTTATCAAAAACCATAGCCATGGCCCTAGGCAGCAGTTAAAAACCACACTCTAAAAATCTTCGTTACATTATGACTCAGTTCAGTTCAGTTGCTCAGTTGTGTCCAACTCTTTGAGAGCCCATGGACCGCAGCACACCAGGCTTCTCTGTCCATCACCAACCCCCAGAGCTTGCTCAGACTCATGCCCATTATGTCAACAGTGCCATCCAACCATCTCATTCTCTGTTGTCCCCATCTCCTCCTGCCCTCAGTCTTTCCCAGCATCACAGTCTTTTCCAATCATGACTACTGGAGAAACCATAGCTTTGACTAGACAGAACTTTCTGGGCAAAAGTAACGTCTCTACTTTCTAGTATGCTCTCTAGGTTCGTCATACCTTTTCTTCCACGGAGCAAGTGTCTTTTAATTTTGTGCACTGCAGTCACTACCTGCAGTGATTTTGAAGCCCAAGAAAATAAAATCTGTCACTGTTTCCATCGTTTCCCATCTCTGTGCCATGAAGTGATGGGAGTGGATGCTATGGTCTTCATTTTTTTGAATGTTGATTTTTAAGCCAGCATAATCTAGCATTATGATTAGATGTGTACAAATCTGTTCTTTAGTAGATTATAAACTCTTTGGATGCTGTCCATGTCATGTCTTCAGTAGATGTCAGATGATTTAGAAGAATGACTGAATGACTGTATTTCAATTACACTTGCTTAAGTCCTTTGTGGTCCATTTCTCTCTGTTGTTACCTATTCTGTCAAATTAAGTTAGTGAAAAACTAAAGTTCTCAATGTCTGTGATGGGCTGTAGATTCTTTTGCCTCTAAGTGTGGACTTGACTGGTTGATCTAGAGAGTGGTAGTGTTAGGATCTCTTCCACAACACTTAGGATTTATTGCTTGAACCTGACTCAGGTCTCCAGTTCTGAGGCAGTAATAGTAACTGCTGCTTTGATGGATTCTTTATCATGACTTATCCTTTCCTGAGATGAAAGTATTTAGAGATTACCACACTGTACATTAAGGGCAAACTGTGAAATGGAAATGGTCTGAAGTTAAACATGAAAACACTAAATCTTTAGATGTTTCTCCACATCTGTTCCACAAGAGGATTATTTCCAGATTTATTCTGCACTATCTCAGTTAGAAGTAACCTCTGGGGTGGTCTGTCCTCTTGTCAGGTGAGTGTTTGACACAGGAATTCTCCTTCCAGAGCAAGGGAAACATTAACAAATAGAAGAAAAATACAATAGTGAAAAGAGTTTTGAATCTACAATCTAAATAAATTTGCAAATAGCAGCATTGATTTATTCTGAATATCCTTTCAAGGTTAGGCAAAGACCTAAAATTTGAGGACTTTTGATTTTTATGGTGCTTTTGCATTATGAATAAAATATTCTTTGGAGTACTAGCAATAATGTACTAAGTTTGTAAAGAAACTACTTAACAAGACCCTTTTTTTTTTTTTTCCTCCCCTGTAAGAGTCTTTCATTTTTATCTCAGTGTCCCCTGTCTCAGGAAGGTCAAGTTTCCACCCCTATGTTTGTAGTCTCTATCTTTGGTCTGAGTGTTTTTCACTAATCCTGTCTCTAATGAATTTGATTAGTATATTTCTCATTTTATTCTTCTATTTCACTGCAAGAGATAATTAAAAGTGCTCTCATGCAGATAAGGAAAAGCAGTCATAGTATAGAAATTCTCTCCCCCAAAGTGAATGTTCCTTTTTCACCAAGGGAAACATATTAAGGTGGTTGCAGCATGTAAGCCTGAAGCTCTGTTTTCTTTAAATAGTCCCATATACTTACCCTAGGGCTTACGGGTGGCTCAGTGGTAAAGAATCCACCTGCCTATGTAGGAGATGAGGGTTAAATCCCTGGGTTGGGAAGATCACCTGGAGAAGAGAATGGCAACCCACTCCAGTAAAATTCTTGCCTGGGAAATCCCTTGGACAGAGGGAACCTGGTGGGCTACAGTTCATGGAGTCACAAAAAAAGTCAGACGTGACTTAGCGACTGAATAAAAAATACCCCATGGAGAAGGATCGGTTTGTTATGGTAATTTAAATAATTTTCAACAAAAGTGATAAAGATCCTACTATCAACACTATAAAATAATTACAGGTAGCATTGAACACATCCATTCTAGGAACTACATTATCTTCTTATCTACTATACTACATTATCTCACTAAATACAACTTTTGTTTTAGATAAATATTGTTCTCAGTATTTTACAGATGAGAAGACTGAGAAACAAAAGAGTAAAATCACCTTCCTAATGTCACACAGCTATAAATAGCTGATGCTCTTCTGACTTTCAAACCAATACTTCAAATTACTGTACTTTTTCCTCCTAGCTCAGTCGGTAAAGAATCTGCCTGCAATGCAGGAGACCCAGGTTCGATTCCTGGGTCCAGAAGATTCCCTGGAGAAGGAAGTGGCAACCCACTCCAGTATTCTTGCCTGGAGAATCCCATGGACAGATGAGCCTGGCAGGCTGCAGTCCATGGAGTCTCAGGAGTTGGACAAGACTTAGCAACTAAATCACCACCACCGCCTTCCTCATTAAAATAATGGTAAGAATGTAGAAAAAAAATACTTAGGATATTACTATATATTTGCCCTTACGGGTGACATGAAATATCATAGAAATCAGTTTTTTTCTATAAATTTAGGACAACTGGACTCGTTTTAACTTTTATTTCTTTGCAGAACTTGAGATTCAATTACATATTAAGTACAAGTTAAACCATATGTAATAGTTGTAATGGCCAGATTGGAATTTCTTGTTGAGAGTGTCCCAAAGTCTACTTTGAAAAAAAGATATTCTCTGTGTTAATCATTTGCTACTTTTTTGACCAGTGTGCCTTCTTTAGAATACCTCCCCTCCCTTTCTACTTTCCTTCATTCCATCCATGCATTCATCTTTCATGACTAGAGCTATTGGATGTATACCTACTAAACGATGGTTATTCTTGTTATGAATGCTGTTCCCTAAAGGGGTGCCATTCTACTTTTAATCTACTATAGGCAAATACATCCTGGTTACTGACATACTTTCTTTGTCTCCTATATTGGCTATTTACAAATCTTTTCATGTTTACTATTTTAATGTACTGAGGTGGCTTGTTTTGTGTACTGAGCTAGAGGCTCACCCAGGCTTCTTCAGAGGGCTTAAAACACACTGCCAAAAACAGTCATGCAAGAAGGGATCAGTGTGTCTGGAGTGCAGGAACCGTCCACTAAGACCTTCCCATTTCTATCTATCTCTTCTTTTCCTTTCCCTGGGATGATTGTTTACTGTAGCTGAGAAAGATGTTCTAGGCTGAAAAACTTGATTTAATGTAAAGGTTTAGCACAAATTTTCCCTTTGGTAGGATTAGTTACACTTGTAACATTGGCAGAAAAATCACTCTGAAATAACTATACTATAGGTAAAAGGGCTCAGAGAAGGGGTGGGAAGCTAAATATTTCAACCAAGTGTCTGAAAAGGGTACCTTGAGTTTTAATTCATGTTTAGAAGATCTTCAAAGCAAGGAAATACTTTTAGTGTTTACAAATATGAACTGGTGATGAACTCAAGTTACAAACTGAATCACTGGGACATTGATAACTCAGAATGATTTTCTCTATTAAATTGGTTTCAGTTACTTTACTAAGGGCCGTTATAAGGAATTAACAGAACCATCACATCCAGCGTTCAATATTCAGAGACAGAATGAATAATGAAAGGTATGTTTATGCTGCTTTGTGATTAGACTGTCTATGGCTTACTAATAGTTTAAGTTCTTAATTTCTAAAGTCCAGTTGCAAGGAGACCAGCCTGTCTTTTTATTTTTATTTTTTATATTTAAGTTCTTAATTTCTAAAGTCCAATTGCAAGGAGACCAGCCTGTCTTTTTATTTTTATTTTTTATATTTTTGGAGTTTCCAAAATATATGTACTTTATATTTTATTTTTTTCTGTTTTAATTTATTTTTTTATTGAAGGATAATTGCTTTACAGAATTTTGTTGTTTTCTGTCAAACCTCAACGTGAATCAGCCATAGGTATACATATATACCCTCCCTTTTGAACTTCCCTCCTATCTCCTGTCCCATCCCACCCTTCTAGAATGAAACAGATCCCCTGTTTGAGTTTCCTGAGTCATACAGCAAATTCCCATTGGCTATCTATTTTACACATGGTAATGTAAGTTTCCATGTTATTCTTTCCATACATCTCACCCTCTCCTCCCCTTCCCCATGTCCATAAGTATATTCACTATGTCTGTTTCTTCACTGTTGCCCTGTAAATAAATTCTTCAGTATCATTTTTCTACATTCTGTATATATGTGTTAAAATACAATATTTCTCTTTCTCCTTCTGACTCACTTCACTTTGTATAATAGGTTCTAGGTTCATCCACCTCATCAGAACTGACTCAAACATGTTCCTTTTTATGGCTGAGTGATATTCCATTGTGTACATATACCACAACTTCTTGATCCATTCATCTGCCAATGGACATCTAGGTTGTTTCCTTGTTTTAGCTATTTTAAATAGTACTGCAATGAACAATGAGATACATGCCTTTTTCAATGTTGGTTTCCTCAGGGTATATGCCTAGGAGTGGGATTGCTGGGTCATATGGTGGTTTTATTTCTAGGTTTTTTAAGAAATCTCCATACCATCTTCCATAGTGGCTGTTTCAATTTACATTCCTTCCAACAGTGCAAGAGTGTTCCCTTTTCTACACATCCTCTCCAGCATTTATTGTTTGTAGACTTGTTGATGATGGCCATTCTAACTGGTATGAGCTGATATCTCACTGTAGCTTTGATGTGTATTTTTCTAATAATGAGCTATGTTGAGTGTCTTTTCATGTGTTTGTTAGCCATCTGTATGTCTTGTTGGGAGAAATGTCTGTTTAGGTCATTTTCCCCCTTTTTGACTGGGTTGTTTGTTTTTCTGGTATTGAGTTGTATGAGCTGCTTGTACACTTTAGAAATTAATCTTTTGTCAGTTGTTTCAGTTGCTATTATTTTCTCCCATTCTGAAGGTTGTCTTTTCACCTTTCTTATAGTTTCCTTTGCTGTGAAAAATCTTTTAAGTTTAATTAGGTCCCACTTGTTTACTTTTGTTTTTATTTGCATTACTCTTGGAGGTGGTTCATAGAGGATCTTGCTTTGAAAAAGCTTTTAAGTTTAATTAGGTACCACTTGTTTACTTTCATTTTTATTTCCGTTATTCTAGAAGGTGGGTCATAGAGGATCTTGCTTTGATTTATGTCATTGAGTGTTCTGCCTATGTTTTCCTCTAAGAGTTTTATAGTTTCTGGTCGTACATTTAGGTCTTTAATCTATTTTGAGTTTATCTTTGTGTATGGTGTTAGGAAATGTTCTAATTTCATTCTTTTACACATAGCTATGCAGTTTTCCCAGCACCATTTATTGAAGAGGCTGTCTTTGTCCATTGTATATTCTTGCCTCCTTTGTAAAAAATGAGGTACCAGAGGTGCATGGGTTAATTTCTGGGAATTTTATCTTGTTCCATTGGTCAATATTTCTGTTTTTGTGCCAGTACGATACTGTCTTGATGACTGTAGCTTTGTAGTATAATCTGAAGTCAGGAAAGTTGATTCCTCCAGCTCCATTCTTTTTCCTCAGGACTGCTTTGGCTATTTGGGGTCTTTTGTGTTTCCATATGAATTGTGAACTTTTTTGTTCTAGTTCTATGAAAAATGCCCTTGCCAATTTGATAGGGATTGCATTGAATCTATAGATTGCATTTGGTAGCTAGCATAGCCATTTTTATAATATTGATTCTTCCTACCCAGGAACATGGAGTATCTCCATTTGTTTATGTCAGTTTTGATTTATTTCATTAGTGTCTTATAATTTCCTTTATACAGTTCTTTTGTCTCCTAAGGTAAGTTTATTCCTAGATATTTAATTCTTTTGATTGAAATGGTGAATGGGGTTGATTCCTTAATTTCTCTTTCTGATTTTTCATTGTTAGTATATAGAAATGCAAGTGATTTCTATATATTGATTTTGTGTCTTGCAACTTTGCTAAACTCATGGATTAGCTCTAGTAATTTTCTGATACTATCTTTAGAGTTTTAAATGTACAGTGTCATGTTATCTGCAAACAGTGAGAGCTTTATTCTTTTCTGATCTGGATTCCTTTTATTGATTTTTCTTTTCTGATTGCTGTGACTAGGACTTCCAGAACTATGTTGAATAATAGTGGTAGAAGTGGACACCCTTGTCTTGTTCCTGATCTTAGGGGGAATTCTTTCAGTTTTTCACCATTGAGAATAATGTTTGCTATAGGCTTATCTCATATAGCCTTTACTATGTTGAGGTAGGTTCTTTATATGCCCATTTTTTGAAGAGTTTTAATCATAAATTGGTGCTGAAATTTGTCAAAGACTTTTTCTAAAGATACTGAGATGATCATATGGTTTTTATCTTTCAGTTTGTTAGTATGGTATATCATATTAGCTGATTTGCATATATGAAGAATCCTTGCATTCCTGGAATGAACTCAACTTGATCATGTTGTTTGAGCTTTTTGATGTGTTGCTGAATTCTGTTCACTAAAATTTTGTTGAAAGTTTTTGCATCTATGTTCATCAATGATATTGGCCTGTAGTTTTATTTTTTAGTGTTGTCTTTATCTGGTTTTAGTATCAGGGTGATAGTGGCCTTGTAGAAAGAGTTTGGAAATATTCCTTCCTTTGCAGTTTTTTGAAAGAGTTTTAGAAGAATGGGCATAGCTCTTCTCTAAATGTTTGATAGAATTCCCCTGTGAAGCCATCTGGTCCTGGGCTTTTGTTTTTAGGGAGATTTTTGATCACAGCTTCAATTTCAGTGCTTGTAATTGGGTTGTTCATAATTTCTATTTCTTCCTCATTCATTCTTGGAAGATTGAACATTTTAAAGAATTTGTCCATTTCTTCCAGATTATCCATTTTATTGCCATGTAGTTAATAATAGTCTCTTATAATCCTTTGTATTTCTGCATTGTCTTTTGTAACCTCTCCTTTTTCATTTCAAATTTTGTTGATTCAATTCTTCTCTCTTTTTTTCTTGATGAGTCTGGCTAAAGGCTTGTCAATTTTGTTTCTCAAAGAACCAGTTTTTAGTTTTATTAATATTTGCTATTGTTTCCTTCATTTCTTTTTTCATTTATTTCTGCTCAGATCTTTATGATTTCTTTCCATCTACTAATTTTTTATTTTTTTGTTCTTCTTTTTCCAGTTGTTTTAGGTGTAAAGTTAGGTTGTGTCTTCAGTGTTTTTCTTGTTTCTTGAGATAGGATTGTATAGCTATAAACTTTCCTCTTAGGACTGCTTTTGCTGCATCTCATAGGTTTTGAGTTGTCGTGTTTTCATTGTCATTTGTTTCTAGAAATTTTTTGCTTTCCCTTTTGATTTCTTCAGTAACCTGTTGGTTATTTAGAAACGTGTTGTTTAATCTCCATGTGTTTGTTTCTTACAGTTCTTTTTCTTGTAATTGGTATCTAGTCTCATACCGTTGTGGTTGGAGAAAATGCTTGATATGATTTCACTTTTCTTAGATTTACTGAGGTTTCATTTGTGACCCAAGATGTGGTCTATCCTGGAGAATGTTCCATGTACACTTGAGAAGAAGGTGTATTCTTCTGCATTTGGATGGAATATCCTGAAGATATCCATGAGATCCATCTCATCTAATATATCATTTAAGACCTGTGTTTCCTTATTAATTTTCTGTTTTGATGATCTGTCCATTGGTGTGAGTGGGATGTTAAAGTCTCTTGCTATTATTGTGTTACTGTCAATTTCTCCTTTATGTCTGTTAGTGTTTGTCTTATGTATTGAGGTGGTCCTATGCTGGATGCATAGATATTTACAATTGTTATGTCTTCCTCTTGGATTGATTCCTTTGATCATTATGTAGTGTCCTTCCTTATCTCTTGTAGTCTTCTTTACTTTAAGGTCTATTTTTTTTTAATATGAGGATTGCTACTCCAGCTTTCTTTTGCTTCCCATTTGCATGGAATATATTTTTCCATCCTCTCACCTCCAGTCTTTGTGTTTTGAAGTATAAAGTGGATTTCTTACAGACAGCATATAAATGGGTCTTGTTTTTGTATCTATTCAGCCAGTCTGTGTCTTTTGGTTGGAGCATTTAATCCGTTTACTTTTGAGGTAATTATTGATGTCTATATTCCTGTTTCCGTTTTCTTAATTGTTTGGGGTTGACTTTTTAGATCTTTTTTCTTCTCTTACATTTCTTGACTATATAAGTCCCTTTAATATTTGTTGTAATGCTGATTTAATGGTACTGAATTCTCTTAACTTTTGCTTGTCTGAAAGCTTTTTATTTCTCCATCAATTTTAAATGAGATCCTTGCCTGATACTGTAATTTTGGTTGTAGATTTTCCCCTTTCAACACTTTAAATATATCCTGCCATTCCCTTCTGGCCTACAGAGTTTCTGCTGAAAGATCAGCTGTTAAGAATTTTAGGTTTCCCTTGTATGTTACTTGTTGCTTCTCCCTTGCTACTTTTATTTTTTTTTCTCCCTTTTATTGTTTTTGCCATACAATGTCATGATATCACCATGGGTTTACATATGCTCCCCCTCCAGAAACCCCTCCCTCCCCCCCGGGAAATCTTGATGCACCAGCCCCGAGAATCAATCCTGGGCTGGCGATTGATTAGACATATGATAATTAATATGTTTCAATGCCATTCTCCCATATCATCCCACCCTTTCCCTCATCCACAGAGTCCACCAGTCTATTCTATACATCTGCGTTCCTTTTGCTGTCTCGCATGTTGGGTTCTCGTTACTGTCTTTCTAAATTCCATATATATGTGTTAATATACTGTATTGTTGTTTTTGCTTCTGGCTTACTTCATCTGGATAATGGGCTCTAGTTCGGTCCATCTGAGTAGAATTGATTCAAATGAATTTTTTTTAATGCTGAGTAATATTCCATTGTGTATATGTACCACAGCTTTCTTATCCATTCGTCAGTTGATGGGCGATATCTATAGGTCATTCCACCCCAAAACAAGTAATTTCACCTTTTTCTCAAGTGCACATGGGACCTTCTCCAGGATAGATCACATCCTGGGCCATAAATCCAACCTTGATAAATTCAAAAATATTGAAATCATCCCAAGCATCTTTTCTGACCACAATGCAGTGAGATTAGATATCAACTACAGGAGAAAACCTTTCAAAACTTCCAACATATGGAGGCTCAACAACACACTGCTGAATAACCAACAAATCACAGAAGAAATCAAAAACGAAATTCAGTTATGCATGGAAACCAATGAAAATGAAAACACAACAGCCCAAAACCTATGGGACACTGTGAAAGCAATGCTAAGGGGAAAGTTCATAGCAATACAAGCTCAACTCAGGAAACAAGAAAAAAATTAAATAAATGACCTTACTTTACACGTAAAGCAACTAGAAATGGAAGAGATGCAGAAGCCCAGGTCTAGTAAAAGGAAAGAAATCTTAAAGATCAGGGCAGAAATAAATGCAAAGGAAACAAAAGTGACCATAGCAAAAATCAACCAAGCCAAAAGCTGGTTCTTTGAGAAGATAAATAAAATTGACAAACCATTAGCCAGACTCATCAAGAAACAAAGAGAGAAGAACCAAATCAACAGAATTAGAAATGAAAACAGAGATCACAACAGAAAACACAGAAATACAAAGGATCATAAGAGACTATTATCAGCAACTATATGCAAATAAACTGGGCAACCTGGATGAAATGGACAGATTCCTAGAAAAGTACAACTTTCCAAGACTAAACCAGGAAGAGATAGATAATCTTAAAGGACCCATCACAAGCACGGAAATTGAAACCGTAATCAGAAATCTTCCAAAAAACAAAAGCCCAGGACCAGATGGCTTCCCTTGCTACTTTTAATATTCTTTCTTTGGGTTTAGTCTTTGTTAGTTTGATTAGCATATGTCTTGGCAGGTTGCTCCTTGGGTTTATCATGTATGGGACTCTTTGTGCCTCTTCAACTTGATTGACTATTTCCTTTTCTCTGTTGGGGAAATTTTCAACTATAATATCTTCAAAATTTTTTTCATACCCTTTCTTTTTCTCTTCTTCTGGGCCCCCTATAAATCAAATGTTGGAATGTCTGATATTGTCCCAGAGGTCTCTGAGACTTACTCAGTTCTTGTCATTCTTTTTCCTTTTTATTCTACTCTTCAGAAGTTATTTCCACCATTTTATCTTCCAGCTCACTGATTCATTCTTCTGCTTCAGATATTCTGCTATTGTTTCCTTCTAGAGTATTTTTAATTTCAATAATTATGTTGTCTTTCTCTGTATGTTTATTCTTTGATTCTTCTAGGTCTTTATTAATTGATTCTTGCATTTTCTCCATTTTCTTTTCAAAGTTTTTGATCATATTTACTATCATTATTCTGAATTCTTTTTCAGGTAGTTTGCCTATTTCCTTTTAATTTATTTGGACTTTTCTGTTTCTAGTTATTGTGTTTGAGGTCTCCTTTTCCCAGGCTTCGAGGTTGAATTCTTTCTTCCTTTAGGTTTCTGCTCTCCTACGTTTGGTCCAGTGGTTTGTGTAAGCTTGTATAGGGTGAGATTTGTGCTGAGTTTTTGTTTGTTTTTCCTCTGATGGGCAAGACTGAGTGAGGTGGTTATCCTGTCTGCTGATGATTGGGTTTTTATTTTTGTTTTGTTTGTTGTTTAAATGAGGCATCCTGCACAGGGTGCTACTGGTGGTTGGATGATGCTGGATCATGTATTTAAGTGGTTTCCTTTGTGTGAGTTCTTACTATTTGATTCTCCCTAGGGTTAGTTCTCTGGTAGTCTAGGGTCTTGGAGTCAGTGCTCCTGCTTCAAAGGCCCAGGGCTTGATCTCAATAAAAGACCGAGAGCATCTTGTCAAAAATGTCTTAACTTTGCTAGATCTCTATACTCCGTCCTCCAGTGAGTATTTTCCCATCCAAATGCAGTATTCAGACAATCAGAGGACACTCCACCATCTGCTGATCTTCTGTGAGGCTGCAGGCACTGCTGAGGCTTTGAAAACATCCCAGTTGCCAAGCTCAGAACTCCCAGGGAAAAGGGCATGATCATGGATGTCTGCACCTGCTTACAGGGAGCCTGATCTTCCTGGTAGATAGCCACAGCTCTCCAGTCCCTCCTCCTAGCTAGTCCTCAGGGACAAAACTCCAGCCTGTCTTTTTAAATCAAGCAAGAATTTGCAATGCTGGCTAATACTTCCAAAGGTTATACCACATTCTCATTCTGTTTCTTTGTTTGCTCAAAGACCTACTCTTGACATCACATTCTCTATATTTATTAGAATGGGCTTCCCTGGTGGCTCAGATGGTAAAGAATCTGCCTAGAGTGCAGGAGACCTGGGTTCAGTCCCTGGATTGGGAAGATCCCCTGGAGAAGGGAACAGCTAACCACTCCAGTATTCTGGCCTGGAAAATTCCATGGACTGAGAAGTCTGGGAGGCTACATTCCATGAGGTTGCAAAGAGTTGAACATGACTGAGTGACTTTTACTTCACTTCATTTCTTAGAAATATTTCATAAAGTATGAAGAATTCTCATTTTCAGGGTCCTATTTTATTAAGTATATGATTTAAACAAAAGATAAGAATTTTGAAAGCCTCAATAATTAAAGAATAAAATTGTCTCAAATAATTGCTTGTAAGAATTGTAAAGAAATTGAAAAATTGTAAAGAGTTGAAAATTTTTAAAAAATTGGTTTCACAATGCTAGGAATGAAAAATGACATGACATAAAGGGCTGTAACAATCTCTACAAACATTATTTTCAACATGTCATTATAAAAATATCCTTGCCTGATTGAAAATGAATTCTAAAATTGTTGCTTCTACAACTATTATTGACTACCCCCCCAAAAAAAATCTACTACTAATTTTTGAATCTACATTGATTTTTCCTGAATTTGAGTTATGATATGGCTTTAGGGTCTTAGGTCAGGAAGGACGTGCCACTATGCTTGTGTGCTCAGTCAATTCAGTCGTGTCCTACTCTTTGTGACCCTGTGGGCTGTAGCCCACTGTGGGGCCTTTTTAATTGGGAAGGCAAAGACTTCCTAACCCTTTCTCTCCTTTTGTACCTTTCCTCCCCTTCCCTTTCAATCCTTGGGTAAGAAGGAGTTTGCATGCACCAAAGTCTATTATTTTCCCTTTCACCCAGTTCTTGATCTTCTTAGACTTATAGATCTTTAATTCCTAATTCAGTAACAAAAGAATTACAATGGGCATTATTGATAACTTATTTTAACATCTTATCTTTCTTCTGGAGAAGTCTTTGATGCTGGGAAATATTGAAGGCAGGAGGAGAATGGGACGACAGAGGGTAGATGGTTGGATGGCATCATTGACACAATGGACATGAGTTTGAGCAAACTCCAGGAGATAGTGAAGGACAGGGAAGCCTGGCATGATGCAATCCATGAGGTTGCAAAGGGTCAGACATGAGTTAGTGACTGAACAATTCCTTCTGCAGAAGTTTCCTGATATTTACCTAGATTACTTTTTCCCTTTCAGAGATCGCTCATTTTCTTATGGAATGCTTAACAGAACTCATAGATACTTAAAATTCATTAATGCAATGCTTATTTGGCAAAAACAGTAAGAAAACCTTAGATATAGAAGACATTAATTTTTATCAAGATTGTTTTTGCATTTTCAAAAACATCATCAGTTATTTCATCTTTGCAGCATTTGCAGTGTTCAGCTGTAAAATAATCCTCTTTTACTTGCTGTAAACAGTTCTTTAGAAGACCAGTGAACTTTTAATTATATACCTATATTACAATACAGACACACACCACAAAACAAATATATACATTTGTATTATAGCTCATGTTAATCTTTAATGTACTTCTTATAAGAAAAATAATAACCCAAAGGAATTTTTTATAGTTAATGTCACTGAGCATATTCAATTACTTACAGTTTTGTAGACTGTTAAAGCGATCAACAACTGGTTGTTTCTAATTATTCTGCAAAAGGTTTATTAAATTTGAAAGAAGTGACCAGTTTGGCATGCATCATGCAGTCTATTTCAGCTTCATTACCTGGATTATTAGATTTCAAGCAAAGAATATTTAAATACCTATTTATTATCTAATTGCTAAAGAAAAGTCTGATTCATTTAAATTGCTGGCACACTGAAAAAAATAAGATAAATTGAGAAGTAACTGAATGATTGATTCATCTCCTCCAGGGGGAAAAAAATAAAACATAAATGTGTCAAATACAGTTATAGAGAATTGATGTTTTATGTAACTCCTTTTGAAGTAGAAATTAAATTTCCTTAAAAGGTTATATTAAGAAGGAGATGGGATGGAACCATGAACCAACACACCATTACTCTAATAAATCTGGGAGAAAATACATTTTGAAACTTTTCTGAAGTGTGATATTAAATTGATTTATTCAGTTCTAAGCAGTAATTATGGAATGTGCTTATCTAGAAACCTTCTACTTCTATTGATCCTCATGTCTTCTGATGAAAAGCTCATAATTCATTACATTCTTGAAGTTTAGAATTGTTGGAATTATTTATGATCCATGGCCCTAGCTGCTGGGAACTAAGGCAGTTGGAGTGATAATTTTACATTGCAACATGCTGGCTGTTTACCTGAGTTAAATGGGTGACGAATGGATCCAGGCAGCATGTACATAGAAAATACAGATTTCTTGCAGTAATTTGAGGAATAATTTTCCAGTCTGTAATCTAAGGAATCTGCAAGAAGGCTAGACTTATATGATATACATTTCCCCAAGGTACTTTGTCATTTAAGAAAGAATAGCCGTTATTGTACTGGTTTACTTAAAATTGTATTGCATACCATGTCCTCAACTTATGGTCCTCTGAAGGCACAGTACTATAGGCTTCTATTCCAACAGGTCCTAGGCAGGCATATCTCTAAACATTATAATGAAGAGGTCATGCCAGTGTTACACGTCCTTAGTCAAATTCATATCTTCAGTGGCCATACTCTTTTAATCTAGATTAACTGTTATTCTTCAGTATGGAATTAATACTGCATTTGCAATCATCCTGAATCTGTTTCTTCTTTACCATTTGCTGTTTCTGATGGTGGCACCCAAGTCTATACACTTGCCTACTGTCTGATTCTTTGCAACCCCTTGGACTATACAGTCAATGGAATTCTCCAGGCCAGAATACTGGAGTGGGTAGCCTTTCTCTTCTCCAGGGGATCTTTCCAACCCAATGATCAAACCCAGGTCTCTCACATAGCAGGTAGATTCCTTACCAGCTGAGCTACACGGGAAGCCCTTCCTAGTACTAAGCCATAGTATCTCCTTTGACTTTCTGTTCTTTCATCTCTTCTATCCAGTCAGTCATAAGGTCCTGTCAAGTCTGACTCCACATGTGTCCTCCATCTATTCTTTCCTTTCTATTCCCATGGTTACTGTCAGTCTTAGAATGTCATTACATCTCATTTAGAAATAGCAATCTTCTCCTAGTTTCCCTGCTTCCTCAGTCAGTCCTCCTTGCTGCCAAATTAATCTTCCTAGAGCACAGTTCTAATTATGTCATTCTCTAGCTCAAAAACTATTAATGGCTCCCTTTTTCTCATAAATTAAATTCGAAGTTTTCCAATTGGCTGTCATGATTCTGAATAATTTGAATACACCAACCTCACCTCACAGAGTCCAAAACATGAACTCTATGTTTTAGCAACTAGATCAGTAGTTTCCAGATTTGGGGATTTCATGTATTTTTATATTATCATTGTTATCGTTAAAAAGGAGAGATATTACTTTATCAACAATGGTCTATCTAGTCGAAGCTATGGTTTTTCCAGTAGTCATGAATTGATGTGAGAGTTGGACTATAAAGAAAGCTGAGCACTGAAGAATTGATGCTTTTGAACTGTGGTGTTGGAGAAGGCTCTTGAGAGTCCTTTGGGCAGAAAAGAGATTCAACCAATCCATCCTAAAGGGAATCAGTCCCAAATATTAATTGGAAGGACGGATGCTGAAGCTGAAACTCCAAATATTTTGGTCTCTTGATGTGAAGAACTGACTCATTTGAAAAAACCCTGATGCTGGGAAAGACTGAAGGCGGGAGAAGAAGGGGACAACGGCGGATGAGATGGTTGGATGGCATCACCAACACAATGGACATGACTTTGAGTATACTCCGGGAGTTGGTTTTGGACAGGGAATCCTTGCATGCTGTAGTCCATGGGGCTGCAAAGAGTCGGACACAACTGTGTGACTGAACTGAATTGAACTACATTCACTATATTCTGTGGCCATTTCTACTTTCATAACCTTAAACGGAAACTTTGTAATCATTAAGCAATAACTCCTCCATTTATTCCTCTTCCTGTCTACTTCTAGCTCCTCTAACCTACTTTCTAATCTAATCTACTTTCTGAGCTACTGTACTGAACTGAACTGATAGCCCAGTAATTTTTCAGGCTCTGAATAATACAAAGTAAACGGGAGGAAGGTTCTGCTTTGAAAGCATATGTAATACCGTGATCAAAAGGAAAAAATAAAGGATGTGCTCTGGACTAGAATTGTTTGTTTATGAATTCCAAATTCAGTTAGTATTTTTGTAATCTCAGGTATATTATTTAACATCCCATCACCCCAGCTTCCTCATCTGTAAATTGATTAAAAACTACAACTTCTGTAGTGCCTTCTGAGGAAGAAATAAAATGATGGATAAAATGTCCTCCTTATAGAGCTCATCACAGACTAAGTCCTAAAAAGTGAACTCCTTTCTTTTCCGTTATAATTATTTTATGACCATTATTATTGTCATTAAAAAAGCAGGTAACAATAGAATTGCCTAGTCAAGTTCAAAACTTAGGGGGTAAAGTATTTGGGAAAGCTTTTCGGAGAATATGATGTCTAGTTCATGTCCTAATTGATAAGGTTGCAAACAAGTCACTTAAGTGACTTAACAGGTCCTTACCTACAGAAATGGAGGTAACGAGTCCCACCTGGAGATATATACCCAGCAATGCTCATTTCCCTCCCTCCTTTTTATCCTCACAACATTATTATACCTGTGGTTCAAACCTGTATAGATCTGTCCAAACTTTCTGCCTTGATTCTGAAAGTGCTTTCCTTAAGCTTCTTGTAGAGACATTTAGAAAACAGGATTGAAATGGAAATGTCAAAATAAACTGGAAATGAAACTTCTTTTAAAACCAGTAGTCTGTTTTCAAGTTTGGATACTATTCAGAATTTCTGAGTTCTCATGAACATTAATAACCTGGGGAGGAGAAGTTATAACTTCTGGTAACAGACAAAATGCAGGTTATCCTGGGTCTCAGTAACTATTAGTGTGCAGATTACCCAAAAGAACATTATGGAAATGTTCGCAATGCATACTTTTCCAAATCAGGACATAATTCTGGACAAGATAGACAGGATTCTCAGATACCCTGGATGACAAAGACCAGCTTTGTAACTGAGCAGCTTTGATTCCTCATTCATATTAGCAAATGTTGCTTTGTCTAGTGAAAATGACAGGATACTTCCCACTGGGAGAGGTGAGATGAGTCTAAATGAAACCAATACTTCATATGATTATAGCCACTACAAATGAAAGAATTTGATTTGCCAGCAAGCCTAATAATAAGCTAGACTATAGGGGTAAAATGACATAGATTATTCAAACATTTTCTACATTTATGGAGAAAAATCTGTCTTTTATTTCTGCTCAGAGCCACGCAGAGAAGCTAATGTTTCCACTCAGTCTATAATGTCCTAACCCTACTCAAACATGTACTTGCATAGATATAGTTCTCTCTTCTAAAGGCTGATTGTGTTAATAATTCTGAGAAAGTTTTCTCATATTCTCAGCTTTGTCTTTGATTTAAATTTGTTTTCCTGAATTTGATTAGCAATTATTTTGCTACTCTCTTTTTTCCTAAGCGTCCATACTGGAAGACAATTTCACTCTTAGGCCTCTGTAACCTCAACTGTAAAACATAGGTGGTAAAGATTCCTTTTAAACTAACATCCCATGTTTCTCTTATGTAATTCTCAAGGCAGTATTGGACACCGGTTTTCTTTTTATACTTAAAGCACCAGGTGGCAAAAAAATCAAATTAACTTTATATCATAAATTTAAATATTGTTTCTATAAGAGAATAGTCAGTAAAAGGAGATATGTAGCTTTACAAAATAATAACTGTCAGTTTGTCTAATGTGAGACAAACTAACCTATTTTTGGAGAGCTAATTCTACATTCATTTTGAGATATAAAATAACAATAATATATTTTTTCATTATTAATGACTTATTACAAAAAAACTAACAAGCAAAATTTCACAAATTCTGAATTTTAGAGTAGCTTGGAAAAACTCCTAGGAATTTAGATGAATATATATTATTGTTGCAGCTCATAGGTCACCTTTTAATGTTTGAAAAAAAAATATTTTCTAGCTTTGCCAGTGTTGTTATTCTGTTCTTCTCTCTTTACCCTTTTTTGAAAATGAATTTGTTCAGTTTCTGCTTCTCTGATTTTTCTTTCTTCTAGTTTCTATTGCAGCTCCCTGACCATTCCCAGATGCATTCTCTTTCTCCAAAACTTATCACAAGTAGAATCTTTTCAGGATTTATTGTCATTTGTATAAAATAGCAAGAAAACTTGTATTTTGTTCTTTTTCCTGGAACTTAAAAAAATTAAACACTGTAGTCATTGTTTTCCCAGGTAAAGACTTTTCCTGTATCTTCAGTTATAAGTGTCTCCAGTCTATACTCATGTGCACGTATGTGAGCTCATGTCCGACTAGAGTCACGAGTCTAGAGTCATGTCCGACTCTTTGTGATCTCATGGACTACAGTCCAGGCTCCTCTGTCCATGGGATTTCCCAGGCAAGAATATTGGAGTGGGTTGCCATTTCCTTCTCCAGCAGGTATTCTTAAAATCAGTTAAACTATTTTGGGGCCATAAGAGCTGTTTAAAATGCAATACTGAGCAACACATCATTGAGCTGCTAGAATGTATCAGATCATTTTCTGGATGGACAATGTTACATTTGTTATCAGGTGTCTGCTTGTATTTTTCTGAGGAAGGTGTTTCTATCTTTGTTCTATAAGAAAAGGATGGGGTAGTGGAAGTCTGAGCACAGTTTCCATGGTGAAGTCATTAATTGTTAGTTGAAATAGGGGAGAGGTGTAATTCAGAGCCAGGTAGAGAGACTCCAAAGTGCATGCATGGTCTATCAGTATCTTTGATCCTAACAAGCCCAAGTATATCAATGCAGTCAATTTTAGAAAGTTTAAATGTCTGTGGTGATTAAATACTACTCTTTGGCAGACTGAAATTACCTTTGTATCTTGCTTCTTAATAGGAGTAATTTATTTTTTGGCACAAATAACTGTCAACCAATTAGAAATCAAAATATGCATAGAAATGAATCAAAATGAAAATAAACAACTCGAAATCTATGGGACGCTGTAAAAGCAGTGCTAAGGGGAAGGTTCATAGCAATACAGGCTTACCTCAAGAAATAAGAAAAAAGTCAAATAAATAACCCAACTCTACACTTAGAGCAACTAGAAAAGGAAGAAATGAAGAACTCCAGGGTTAGTAGAAGGAAAGAAATCTTAAAAATTAGGGCAGAAATAAATGCAAAAGAAACAAAAGAGACCATAGCAAAAATCAACAAAGCTAAAAGCTGGTTCTTTGAAAAGAAAATAAAATCGACAAACCATTAGCCAGACTCATCAAGAAACAAAGGGAGAAAAAGCAAATCAACAAAATTAGAAATGAAAATGGAGAAATCACAACAGACAACACAGAAATACAAAGGATCATAAGAGACTACTATCAGCAACTATATGCCAATAAAACGGACAATGTGGGAGAAATGGACAAATTCTTAGAAAAGTACAACTTTCCAAAACTGAACCAGGAAGGAGTAGAAAATCTTAACAGACCCATCACAAGCAAGGAAATTGAAACTGTAATCAGAAATCTTTCAGCAAACAAAAGCCCAGGACGAGATGGCTTCACAGCTGAATTCTACCAAAAATTTAGAGAAGAGCTAACACCTATCCAACTCAAACTCTTCCGAAAATCTGTAGAGGAAGATAAACTGCCAAACTCATTATATGAGGCTACCATCACCCGAATATCAAAACCACACAAAGATGCCACAATAAAAAAAAACTACACGCCAATATCACTGATGAATATAGATGCAAAAATCCTTAACAAACTTCTAGCAAACAGAATCCAACAACATATTAAAAAGATCATACATCGTGACCAAGTGGGCTTTATCCCAGGGAGGCAAGGATTCTTCAATACCTGCAAATCAGTCAACATAATACACCACATTAACAAATTGAAAGATAAAAACCGTATGATTATCTCAATAGATGAAGAGAAAGCCTTTGAGAAAATTCACCATCCATTTATGATAAAAAAAAAAAACCCTCCAGAAAGCAGGAATAGAAGGAACATACCTCAACATAATAAAAGCTATATATGACAAACCAACAGCAAACATTATCTTCAATGGTGAAAAATTGAAAGCATTTCCCCTAAAGTCAGTAACAAGATAAGGGTGCCCACTCTCACCACTACTATTCAACATAGTTTTGGCAATTTTTTTTTAAATTTTTATTTATTATTATTATTTTTTAATTTACATTATCGTGTTGGTTTTGCCATACATTGACATGAATCCACCATGGGTATACATGTGTTCCCCTTCCAGAACCTCCCTCCCATCTCCCTCCCAATTCCATCTCTCTGGGAAGTTTTGGCCACAGCAATCAGAACAGAAAAATAAATAAAAGGAATCCAGATTGGAAAAGAAGTAAAACTCTCACTGTTTGTAGATGATGTGATCCTCTACATAGAAAACCCTAAAGACTCCACCTGAAATTACTAGAACTAATCAATGAATATAGTAAAGTTGCAGGATATAAAATCAACACACAGAAATCCCTTGCAATCCTATACACTAACAATTAGAAAACAGAAAGAGAAATTAAGGAAACAATTCCAATCACCATTGCAACAAAAGGAATAAAATAATTAGGAATGTATCTACCTAAAGAAACAAAAGACATATGTATAGAAAACTAGAAAACACTGATGAAAGAAATCAAAGAGGACACAAATAGATGGAGAAATATACCATTTTCATGGACTGGAAGAATCAATATAGTGAAAATGAGTATACTACCCAAAGCAATCTATAGATTCATTGCAATCCCTATCAAGCTACCAATGGTATTTTTCACAGAACTAGAACAAATAATTTCACAGTTTGTATGGAAATAGAAAAAACCTTGAATACAAGCCAAAGCAATCTTGAAAAAGAATGGAACTGGGGAAATCAACCTGCCTGACTTCAGGCTCTACTACAAAGCTACAGTCATCCAGAAAGTATGGTACTGGCACAAAGACAGAAATATAGATCAATGGAACAAAATAGAAAGCCCAGAAATAAATCCACATACCTATGGTACCTTATCTTCAGCAAAGGAGGCAAGAATATACAATGGAGAAAAGACAGTCCCTTTAACAAGTGGTACTGGGAAAACTGGTAAACCACTTGTAAAAGAATGAAAATAGAACACTTTCTAACACCATACACCAAAATAAACTCAAAATGGATTAAAGATAATCCAAATGTAAAGATAATCTAAATGTAAGACCAGAAACTATAATACTCCTAGAGGAAAATATAGACAAAACACTCTCTGACATAAATCACAGCAGGATCCTCTATGACCCACCTCCCAGAGTATTGAAAATAAAAGCGAAAATCAACAAGTGGGACCTAATTAAACTTAAAAACTTTTGCACAACAAAGGAAACTATAAGCAAGGTGAAAAGAAAGCCTTCAGAATGGGAGAAAATAATAGCAAATGAAGTAACGGACAAAGAAGTAATTTCAAAAATATACAAGCAACTCCTGCAGCTCAATTCCAGAAAAATAAATGACCCAATCAAAAAATGTGCCAAAGAACTAAACAGACATTTCTCCAAAGAAGACATACAGATGGCTAACAAACACATGAAAAGATGCTCAACATCACTCATTATCAGAGAAATGCAAATCAAAACCACAATGAGGTACCATTTCACGCCAGTCAGAATGGCTGCCATCCAAAAGTCTACAAGCAATAAATGCTGGGGAGGGTGTGGAGAAAAGGGAACCCTCTTACACTGTTGGTGGGAATGCAAACTAGTACAGCCACTATGGAAAACAGTGTGGAGGTTCCTTAAAAAGCTGGGAATAGAACTGCCATATGACCCAGCAATCCCACTGCTGGGCATACACACTGAGGAAACCAGAATTGAAAGAGACACGTGTACCTCAATGTTCATCGCAGCATAGTTTATAATAGCCAGGATGTGGAAGCAATCTAGAAGTCCATCAGCAGGTGAATTGATAAGAAAGCTGTGGTACATGTACAAAATGTAATATTATTCAGCCATTAAAAACAATACATTTGAGTCAGTTCTAATGAGATGTATGAAATTGAAGCCTACTGTACAGACTGAAGTAATTGAGAAAGAAAAACACCAATACAGTATCATTTCAGTGCACTTCAGTCACTCAGTCATGTCTGACTCTTTGTGACCCCATGAGTTGCAGCACGCCAGGCCTCCCTGTCCATCACCAACTCCCTGAGTCTACCCAAACCTATGTCCATCAAGTTGGTGATACCATCTAGCCATCTCATCCTCTGTCAGCCCCTTCTCCTCCTAATGCCAATCTTTCCCAGCATTAAGGTCTTTTCCAATGAGTCAACTCTTCGCATGAGGTGGCCAGAGTATTGGAGTTTCAGCTTCAACATCAGTCCTTCCAGTGAACACCCAGGACTGATCTCCTTTAGGATGGACTAGTTGGATTTCCTTGCAGTCCAAGGTACTCTCAAGAGTCTTCTCCAACACCACAGTTCAAAAGCATCAATTCTTCGGTGCTCAGCTGTCTTCACCGTCCAACTCTCACATCCATACGTGACTATTGGAAAAACCATAGCCTTGACTAGACAGACCTTTGTTGGCAAAGTAATGTCTCTGCTTTTCAATATGCTAGCTAGTTTGGACATAACCTTCCTTCCAAGGAATAAGTGTCTTTTAACTTCATGGCTGCAGTCACCATCTGCAGTGATTTTGGAGCCCCCCAAAATAAAGTCAGACACTGTTTCCACTGGTTCCCCATATATTTCCCAGGATGTGATGAGAGCAGATGCCATGAACTTAGTTTTCTGAATGTTGAGCTTTAAGCCAATTTTTTCACTCTCTCCTTTTACTTTCATCAAGAGGCTTTTTAGTTCCTCGTCACTTTCTGCCAAAAGGCTGGTGCCATCTCCATATCTGAGGTTATTGATATTTCTCCTGGCAATCTTGATTCCAGCTTGTGCTTCATCCAGCCCTGCGTTTTTCATGATGTACTCTGCATATAGGTTAAATAAGCAAGGTAAAAATATACAGCCTTGATGTACTACTTTTCCTATTTGGAACCAGTCTGTTGTTCCATGTCCAGTTCTAACTGTTGCCTCCTACCCTGCATACAGGTTTCTCAAGAGATAGGTCAGGTGGTCTAGTATTCCATCTCTTTCAGAATTTTCCGCAGTTTATTGTGATCCACATAGTCAAAGGCTTTGACATAGCCTATAAAGCAGAAATAGATGTTTTTCTGGAACTCTCTTGCTTTTTTGATGATCCAGCGGATGTTGGAAATTTGATCTCTGATTCCTCTGCCTTTTCTAAAACCAGCTTGAACATCTGAAATTTCATGGTTCACGTATTGCTGAAGCCTGGCTTTGAGAATTTTGAGCATCACTTTACTAGCATGTGAGATGAATGCAATTGTGTGGTAGTTTGAGCATTCTTTGGCATTGCCTTTCTCTGGGATTGGAACGAAAACTGTCCTTTTCCAGTCCTGTGGCCATTGCTGAGTTTTCCATATTGAATGCAGAACTTTCACAGCATCATCTTTCAGGATTTGAAATAGCTCAATTGGAAATCCATCACCTCCACTAGCTTCGTACTAATATGTATATATGGAATCTAGAAAGATGGTAATGATAACCCTATATGCAAGAGAGCAAAAGAGACCCTGAGGTATAGAATAATCTTTTGGCCTCTGTGGGAGAGAGCAAGGGTGGGATGATTTGGGAGAATGGCATTGAAACATGTATATTATCATATGTGAAATGAATCACCAGTCCAGGTTTGAGGCATGAGACAGGGTGTTCAGTGCTGGTGCACTGGGATGACCCAAAGGGTAGGATGGGAAGGAAGGTGGGGGTGGTTCAGGATGGGGAACACATGTACACCCGTGGCAGATTGATGTCAATGGCAAAACCACTACAATATTGTAAAGTAATTAGCCTCCAATTAAAAAGTAAATTTATATTAAAAAAATAAAGCATCACAAGAATGGTGGTACAAGTGATGCCCTGAGTATGATGTTAATGTGATTTTGCAGCCCAGAGTCTATACCTTCACAAGACAAATATTGTGCTTTTGAGGCTTGCAGGTTTATCATAGCATTATTAAACTGGAAGCAAACGTTCTCATCTTGTTCTTTACCTTCTAACAAGATTATTTTATTAATCTAATGTATCTAACCCGAAGAATAACTCTACTTTCCTCCATATTATGATATGATCATCTACCATCTACTAGAGAGAAATGAAAACTCTGCCTGTCCCCCTAGCTACACAGATTTTATTAGGTTTTACTTTCTGTAATTGCAAAATGAACACTGTTGTCTTCTTAAAGCAGACATGAAACTGTTTTTTTTTATGTTTGATTTTTTACTTTTTAAAACTTTCTCCCTTAAGCCCTCCAGAAGCAAGAGAAATAATTGCTACAATTGAATCTATGTAGACACAAAGTGTTTCACAAAGCATAAACATGTAAGATATTTTATTACAGATTATTATAAAAGGCAGGAAGCAGCTTGAGACTTCTAAATAAGGAATTCATTGTTTCTAGGTAAACAGAATTGAAGGTCTGATTGACATATCTCTTGTGGACTTTAAGATTATGCCCTGGAAAGATCTGAGGCACCCTGGTTACCTGTCTTATACTTGAGCTACATCAAGTGTCATCTTTACCAAAGAGGTATAGGAAACCTGTTTTAGCTGACTCGTGTGAAAAAAGACTCATTCACTGAGCAACATTTTTGCCCCTTGTGTTTTGAAGAGAGATGGCATCACTGTAATCTTGGGTGGATTGTGTTGTGGCTTCTCCTTCAAATCAGTTAGTTGTTTCTCCTTATGTAGGTGAAATGGTGGTAAAGTGGCTTTTCTAAGAGCAGAAATCTATAGCTATGTGTATTGAGTATACTCTAAAATAATGCTTGCTTGGGTAAATATGAAGAGTTGGGAGGGACGTTTTTGCAGAGTTCCCATAATATTAAAGCTGAATGCTGCCTCTGTGCCTTAATAGTGAAAAACTAGAAAAACTAGAAAAGAGTAGCAGTATCACTTTGCCAGGCAAAGGGACCACGGTGGGCTCGTGTCCTCAAAACTGTGTGTCCTGGCCTGGAGTGGATAGTGAGGAATTTTGTAGTAATGGTTCAAAGAGAGCATGATCAGCTTGTGCGCTTCTGACTGATTGATGGCAAGGTAAGTGGGAGTGAGCATTATCAACCTTCTGATTTTAACAGGTCTGGAGTCTACATGCCTGTGGGCAGCATACCGTTAACACCCTGATGGGGGGTTTAGCTTCTGAAAACAACTCAAAGATATTACCGTGTGTATCCCTTGTGAGGGAACCAGGACCCTGCCCTATTGTTTCTTTCTTTCTTTCTTTTTTTTTTTTTTGTGTAACAGAGTTTTATTAAAGTGAAAAAGGGACAGAGAAAGCTTCTGACAAGACATCAGAAGAGGGATGGAGAGTGCCCACCTCACTAGTCTTAGGAAGGGAGATATATACTTTTTTAATTGGTTATTACAATAAATCAAAAGAATGTCTCAGGGTTGTAAAGATCTTACTGGACCCACTCCCACAATTTACATTTTTTTTGTATTACTTTATATATCATGTTTTATTTTATTTTTTTTTTATTAGTTTTGCCATACAATGACATGAAAGCACCATGGGTTTACATATGCTCCCCCTCCAGAACCCGCCTCCCTCCCTCCCGATTCCCTCCCACTGGGAAATCTCAGTGCACCAGCCCCCAGCATCAATCCTGGGCTGGCGATTGATTTCACATATGATAATTTCAATGCCATTCTCCCATATCATCCCACCCTTGCCCTCATCCACAGAGTCCACGAGTCTGTTCTATACATCTGCGTTCCTTTTGCTGTCTCACATGCAGGGTTCTCGCTGCCATCTTTCTAAATTCCATATATATGCATTAGTATACTGTATTGTTGTTTTTCCTTCTGGCTTACTTCACTCTGGATAATAGGCTCCAGTTCCGCCCACCTGAGGCAAACAGAAGACGCTAAAATAAGCACAGGGAACCGCTTTGGAACTGACGGGAGCAACAGATTAATTCCCTGCAGTTTGCACAGACTGCACAGAAAGGAGTCTATAGGCCGTGAGAAGTATAAGCCTATTGTTTTTTGACTGCCCCTTCCTTGTCTTTGCTGCCTTTTTCTTCCCTAATTAGCAACTGCTTGAACCTGACCCTTGGAACTCAGGGATGGTATGTAGGCTGAATGAAGCCTGTTTCCTGCTCACAAGAAAACTGGGGTCCAGAAAGGCTTTTGTGCCTAGAAGCCCCACATGGTCTTGCTTGGTTTCAATATCTGTGTGAACTGTGAAATTTCTTTAAATTTTCCCGCAAGGTTCACTGCAAAACTATAGTCATCTATGAAATAAAAGGGGCTTCCCTGGTGGCTCAGATGCTAAAGGATCTGCCTGCAATGCAGGAAACATAAGGGATGTGGGCTCAACCCCTAGGTCAGGAAGATATCCTGGAGCAGGACAGGACAACCCACTCCAGTATTCTTGCCTGGAGAATCCCATGGATAGAGGAGCCTGGCGGGCTACATTTCATAAGGTCTCAGAGAGTTGGATATAACTGAAATGACTTAGCAGGCAGGCATGAAATAAAAGCCATTGTAAATATGAGACTGTTTGCCTGAGAGGATTTATTAAATTCTCCATTTCTTTCAGCACTTGCTTTTCGCTGAAGTTACTTACTTTCTAACATATCAGCTGTCTTCATTTTCTCACCCTCATGGCTTAACTCTTGGCTTACTCTTCCTATCTCATCCTAAATTGAGAGATTGGTTATTCAGACCCAGATTAGTATGGACTAGAAACCGATAAAAAGGGGAAATAGACCTTTGTAACCTCATCTCATTTACTGACCATAGTACATGCAGGCTGTGGACCAGACAAATAACACAATTATAAATGTCCCATGGGAAGATTAAGCATATACTCAGAGTCTCAAGTACAATACATATAGTTAGAGAATATGTTTTTATTTTGCTATAGAAAACAGTCCCATAAAATTGTAGGCAACTTCAACTCTAGTTAAATAAAAATAAAATGTAGCTCAACCACTAATTCAGAGTAGAGGATATTGGCTAACAAATTATAGGATTAACAAACATCCGTGTGATCTCTTTTTGGGGAAAATAACAATTTTTAATTAAATTTTTTATCAAAAGGAAAAATAATCCTGCCAAAGTCTCCTTAACTGAGAGAAAAATGCTACCTACATTGTAAAGGAGATAATTTCATTATAATGATATTGTCAAAAAATCAGATAAATACTAAATCAACATTTTATTTTTTGTAAACAGAAAGAAGTACTTGGAATTTTAAAACTTGATCTTAGAAGCAAAAACATCATATATATGTGTTCTTGAGATATATCTATATAGACATGTATATCTACTTAATGCTTTCTAACACCATACACAAAAATAAACTTAAAATTGGTTAAAGAATTAAATGTAAGGCCAGAAACTATAAAACTTCTACAGGAAAACATAGGCAAAACACTCTCTGACATAAATCATAGCAGGATTCTCTATGACCCACCTCCCAGAGTATTGAAAATAAAAGCACAAATAAACAAATGGAACCTAATTAAACTTAAAAGCTTTTTGTCAATGAAGGAAACTACAAGCAAGGTGAAAAGACAGCCTTCAGAATGGGAGAAAATAATAGCAAACGAAGCAAAATTAATCAAATTAACAAAGAATTAATCTCAAAAATATACAAGCAACTCCTGCAGCTCAATTCCAGAAAAATAAATGACCCAATCAAAAAGTGGGCCAAAGAACTAAACAGACATTTCTCCAAAGAAGATATAAAAATGGCTAACAAACACATGAAAAGATGCTCAACATCACTCATTATCAGAGAAATGCAAATCAAAACCACAATGAGGTACCACTTTACACCAGTCAGAATGGCTGCTATCCAAAAGTCTACAAGCAATAAATGCTGGAGAGGGTGTGGAGAAAAGGGAACCCTCTTACACTGTTGGTGGGAATGCTAACTAGTACAGCCACTATGGAGAAGAGTGTCGAGATTCCTTAGAAAACTGGAAATAGAACTGCCATGTGACCCAGCAATCCCACTGCTGGGCATACACACCGAGGAAACCAGAATTGAAAGAGACCCGTGTACCCTAATGTTCATCACAGCACTCTTTACAATAGCCAAGACATGGAAGCAACCTAGATGTCCATCAGCAGATGAATGGATAAGAAAGCTGTGGTACGTATACACAATGGAATATTACTCAGCTATTAAAAAGAATGCATTTGAATCAGTTCTACTGAAGTGGATGAAACTGGGGCCTATTATGCCGGGTGAAGTAATTGAGAAAGAAAACACCAATACAGTATACTAACACATATATACGGAATTTAGAAAGATGGTAACGATGACCCTATATGTGAGACAGCAAAAGAGACACAGATGTAAAGAACCGACTGTTGGACTCTGTGGGAGAAGGCGAGGGTGGGATGATTTGAGAGAATAGCACTGAAACATGTATATTATCATATCTGAAGTAGATCGCCAGTCCAGGTTTGATGCATGAGGCAGGGTGCTCTGGGCTGGTGCACTAGGATGACCCTGAGGGATGGGAGGGAGGGAAGAGGGAGGGGGGTTCAGGATGGGGAACAAATGTACACCCATGGCTGATTCATGTGAATGTATGGCAAAAACCACCACAATATTTTAAAGTAATTACCCTCAATTAAGATAAAAGAAAAAGTGGAATTTCAAATTAAGAAAAATATATTTGACAGTTAATAGAACGCATAGTTATGCAGATTTGCTCCAGGACACAAAGGAAAAATGAAAGTTAACCAAATAAGAAATGCTTGACATTTATATCATTTCATAGGTTTCCATGTAATTAAGACTATAATAATTTTGGAGTATGCCTATTACCTTCTAAGCTTTAATAAATGCTTAAGGTGAACAAATTTATTAAATTGCAAATAGTTTAAAAAATACTTCTAAAATAATAGTATTTGTAGATAAGTAAAGTAAGACTCAGAGAAATTAAGCAGCATACCTTGATTCTTGTAGCTAAAAAGATAGAGTTAGATATTTTTAAATTAAAATCAAAAGTTGAACTCAAATGTCCACAATTCCAAAAGTCACTTTCCACTGTATCATGTCTTCCTAATACAGAAGTTTTGGTGGAGAGCCTGTCAGAATTTTCTAGACCGTTAAGACATCTGATGAAAAGGACAATATAGCCAGTCACTTCCAAAAATAATCAAAAATCCATTTTCAGTGAGCCAGCTAAAGCACTGCCAAAAAAGAACAGTGTCCTTAACAGAGAAGGAGAGTCCAAAATGGCAAAGTGGTCCAGTATGTTTGGGATCCTCTGACAGATTGAATAACATCAAACGTTTAAGGTATTTTGCCAAATTGAAATGTAATCAGATTTGCTATCCTTTAAAATTGTTTGTAACTGCTATCTTTTCATATTATTTATTTCATGCTATTAAAATGAATAATAATAGTAATACTAACAGCAAGACAAATAAGGAAATACTCCACATATCCAAAGAATAATTAATACCCCCAACCCTCCATGGGCTGGGATAAAAAAAAGATGTAAGCTGGTCAGGAATGATTTGAAATCTTTGGATTTGGGGCACAGAAGCAATCTCCAATACATCCCAGGAACAGATGGTAATAATAAAATCAGTCTTCCGAATTGGTTGCATGTAATTTCAGATCGGAAATCATTACTGTTCTGAGGGAAATAGGAAAGATATTTTGTAGGGTTTGTGTATCAGACTTATAAGTCAGTACTGCAGTTTCTACCTTATTGTTCCACCTCACCAATGTTAAGGGGTAATCAAAGTAAAACTGGCTCATTTTTGCTCTCACCATAGAAATGCCCTGGTCTCTGCACAGTGGTACAAACAAATGGCCATATATCAACTCTAAGATGTTTGAAAAAATCATGTACATCTTTACCAAAGATTTTCTTAAGGGGACGTCAAAGGGAAACTGCACAACACAGCCCAAAGCAAAGTGTCCTGAAAGTCCTCTCTACTCAGTTACCTCTCCCAAATTATGAAACATCATACTTTTCATACCTCCCTCCATTATGAAACAGTGCCTTATAAGGCAAAAGTCTGCTAACTACAGACCAATCTGCACATCAGGCTCTACTTACCACACTCTTTAGAGATGGCAGGCCCATTAATACTTTGAACAGTGCATGAACATAACACCAATTGGAGAAGGAAATGGCATCCCACTCCGGTACTCTTGCCTGGAAAATCCCATGGATGGATAAGCCTGGTGCAGGCTACAGCCCACGGGTTGCAAAGAGTCAGACATGACTGAGCGACTTCACTTTCACGTTCAATTATGAATGAGGCATGGAAAGATCTTTATCATTGCATTTTTTAAAGTTTCATGATTGTATAATGATTATAGTTTCTTTTTAATGGAAGTAGACTATATGGCTACACATTATTTCCCTTATTTGGTGGAGATTCTATCCCTTATTGCCCACCTTGCTTAATGCCCTAACATCTCACAACATGAACTTGATCCCTTGAGACATGTGTCTATGACCGTGGTCCCTAACACTGCAACACAGGCAATCTTGGTCTGTTAGTGATGTCCTAAGCAAAGAAGAAATTCATTTAATGACCTATGTGGAACCTAGACTTTCAATCACATTTATATTCCAACAACACAAATTGAAGGTTGTATCTCTGTGCATGATTTAAAAACAAGATGTATAGTTTTAGTTATTTCTTTGTGGACTTGAAGACATTGTACACAGGATGGTTACAGAAAAGCAATACATAGTAAGTGGCCCTATTCCCAAAGAGCATTGGCTATTTCCCCAGCATATGGTGCTTTTCTGTCATCCTCTTCTCCTTATTTTCTGACTTGACCTAATAATGTCTAGGATTTCAGGAAAAGATAGTAAAAATGTTTATGAGGTTATTAAGAGAAATGTCACCAAAACTGCTGCATGTATTCTTGAGATGACAGAGGACTCTTGCAGGGCACACAGCAGTGCTGGAAACTTCTCAGTTGTTCCCATTCTTCTTCACCTTCTCTTCTCTTCAAGATGTTATTTGTTTTGGGGTGGGGGGTGCACAGGCATGGTCTTCTGTTTTTGAGTTAATGGAGAGACGAGAATCTTTAATCCATGTGATACAGAACTGGAGAGGACATTTGAGAACTGCCCACCCTTTTCAAGTAACAAATGAGGGAGCAAAAGCTGAGAGAAGTGAACCAGGTTACTCAGCATCAAACAACAGAGCAGAGACTGTCTTTCCATTTACCATCATCCACAAATACCTACTAGCACCTGGTACACAATATGCACTTCATAAATGTTCACCTAGTGAATACACGGATGAATGAATTTGTTAATGGCATGGCTGGTAACAGTACCCAGACTCTCTAATTCCTTCTATTTTTCCCTGTTCCGGCTCACCATCAACAAAATTTCACTTGGGTTGTGATCCCCTTTGAATCCCCCTTGCATGTGAAGGGAGTGGTCATTAGGGCAAGATGACAGACGACTGAAAGTCAAACAGTTTACAGTTTTGGGTGGAATGATTGAATGTGAGTCACAATTATAGGAAAACTACTTAAGACGAATGAAATGATTTGAAATCCGAAGACTTGCTAGAGTTGAAACTGGGGTGAAGTGTTAAGAAAATGGTGAATCTATGATAATATGAAAAACCATGATAGACATTTATACTTCAGAAATATACTCAAATCAAAGACCAGCTTCAGATGTGTACTGAACATGTGTGTGATCTTCACTTAGTTTTACAGAGGCACATGCCTAAGGTATTATTTGAAATCAGATCATAAATGAAATAATGTCTAGGATTATACATTAATTATTATTATTAATAATTATTATTAGTAGACAATAATCAGCACAATATCAGATGATCTAAATTCATAGTATTATGATATATAGTCAAAATATAAAATTGTAAGGTATAACTGCATTATTTTTATGTTTTATTATACATGTACAATGTAGTATATTTTTATAAATTAGTACATTAAAATTTTTAAGTATTTTAAAGTTTTAAAATGAGCATATTTTAAAATACTAGAAATGCTGCCCTCTATATAAAACTACTGTTACCAGTTTCATTTACACACATCTATTTTTTCCTGTGTCATTATATGCATCTGTATTTTTACTTTTGAAAAATAAAACTGATAAAATATCAAGTTCTTTTTTACCCTCTCTTGTTTAGGGTCCTATCTCTCTTCTAATTTCACTGGTACATGAACTTGGTTTGATAACAGTCAACTGGTGTAAGAATACTAATGAAGCAATTATTCTTATCCTGAGAAAGGCACAGTTATTCTGAATTAACTCAGTCATGCTTTCATAAGAAAAAATATATATTCTGCATGTAAATACATGTGGGTGTGTGTAGCTGTTTCATTTTTTATTTCCAATTAAACATTTCTAATGAAGTAGATATTAAAACATTTTTGCAAGTTCAACATATGAAAAAGGGAGGTCAGGATTAAGAGTGAGAGTTTAGAATTAAACATTTCTCCCTAGATCATCTATAAAGTGAAAAATTTAGAGCTGAATGTGGTAGAATATTTATGACACAAATTTAGATTCCTTACTTCTAAGCTGCTCAGCGATTTGGTCACAAGCAGCTTTCAAGTAAGGAAATGAATTCACTAATGAGTGATAGCAGACTTTCAATCAGGGCCATTGAGGGCTTTTTTTTTTTTTTTGTCTTTGGAGCAAAACAGGAAAAATGAACCTCTACTACCTTCAGGAGACCATGTTGAATATTTCAGAGCTGGACTGGCTAACATGATAGCTACTAAGCACTAACTACTTAGTAGTTAACTACTAACCTATTAATATTTACTTTTAAATTGTTTAATAAGTGTAATAAAGCTCAATTGCACTAGTGATTTTTCAAGTGCTCAATAAGCCACCAGTGGCCAGTGGGCATCATATAGGATGTGCAGATTTAAAATATTTCCTCAGTCCAGAAAATTCTATGGACAGAAAATGCTGTTGAAGAACATAAAACTCATATCCTCCATAGTACAATTGGAGGTGAAAGATACTGTGAATGTGTGTTAAGTTGCTTCAGACTCTTTGCGACCCTATCTATGGACTGTAGCCCACCAGGCTCTTCACTAGGATTCATGGGATCCTCCAGGCAAGAATACTGAAGTGGGTTGCCTTGCCCTCAAAGCGGCATCTCTTAGGTCTCCTGTATTGGCAGACAGGTTCTTTACAACTAGCACCACCTAGGAAGCCCAAAGATACATACTATTTTAAATGCCAAAGGAATGAGAATCTTGATTTTAGCTAAGGTGACGTCAATCCATGGAAGTCTGTAATTAAAGTTCAGACCTCATAGACCAGATCACACTTGAAGTGGGCATCAAAGAAAATTTTGATTTGGAATAGTAGAGAATAAGGTGAAGGTTTTCAGAGAGTGGATCCAAGGACAAAAAGGAGGGACTCACACTAAATATAAGAATTTGACATTTTCTTTTCTGTGCTTATATCATGAATTACTTTTTCAATCTATGATATCTTTCTATGGATTTTTTAAGTCACACAGACATTTCCTGGTCATTAGCAAAATTAGCTGAATTTTTATTAATTGTCTTAACTGGACAAGCATAGATTCATTAAGTTGCAAAACACTTAAATAAAGATTTTAAGGTGCCTGTATTAAACCCATTGACTTTTAAAAGTCACATTTTCTATCAGGACGTTTCTCATTGCATATGACGAGTATACACAGCAACAATAAGCAAAACAACAATGTAGGAACACATTTGAGTCAGTTCTAATGAGGTGGATGAATCTAGAACCTATTATACAGAGGGAAGTGAGTCAGAAATATAAACACCATATTCTAACACATATATATGGAATCTAGAAAAATGGTACTGAAGGATTTATTTACAGGGCGACAGTGGAGAAACAGACATAGAGAATAGACTTATGAACATGGGGAGAGGAGAGGAGAGGAGAGGGTGAGATGTATGCAAAGAGTAACATGGAAACTTACATTGCCATATGTAAAATAGGTAGCCAACGGGCGTTTGCTGTGTGGCTCAGGAATCTCAAACAGGGGCGCTGTATCAACCTAGGTGGGATGGGAAGGGAGATGGGAGGGAGGTTCAAAAGTGAGGGGGTATTTGTATACCTATGGCTGATTCGTGTTGAGGTTTGACAGAAAACAGAAAATTGTATAAAGCAATTATCCTTCAATAAAAAATAAATAAGTTTAAAAAAGCAGCAATGTAAAGGTCAGTAAAGCTTACTTTTCTAAAATAAATACAAATAAATTTAGCAAAGTAAAGATTAGCAAAGTGTACCTTTTAATTTTTTTATAAAAATAGATACAAGTAAATTAATTCTAGTATTTTCTTCCTTTATCCCAAGTTGAAGACCACTTCTAGGGATATACAGTTGGAGTCCTTGGCCCCACGTATAACTCAGGTAATCATTTGCTGCAGTAAAATGGTGCATGTCATCTATACCATAGTAAGATTTAATTACCTTTCATGATATCAAGAAAACCTGACATTGAATTGTCTTTCCTAAGAACTCAGAGAAGCGAATGAAACACTGTATGAAATTACTGCATGTGAAACCTTTCTTTCAAGTGAACCAATTGCTGTAGTTGAAACATCTCACAATATTTGATTTGCTTTTGCCCTATAACCAAATGTTTCAATTAAACTGATTTGTCTTTGTGAGACTGGAGATCATTTCCAGTGCTTTGTCTACATTACCACAGACTTCAGCCTGGAATCTCAAATTCAGACTTCAGAGCACACCGCCCAAGCTCTGGGCAGCTTGTGGACCAAATGTGACAGAGATCTTGATCGTTCCTATACGGCAGTGCTCATTAGTGACTTACATGCATTTTTTTTTTCTTTATACTTGAAGCCAGAAATTCTTCCACAGAGAGCTAATCAGCAGCTACAGCCCCAAACGGAATTCCAAAGAAGTTTTTCTATTTAAAGAGGTGTCTGGTTTCACACATAGTAATGGAAGATGAAAATATTCTTTTTGCTTGCATTTTGGAGCTATTCAAAATATTGAGATGTTGTTGTCTGCAAAGAAGTTGAAGTTCAGCACTCTCTTTCAGACCCCTTAACCGTGCTTCCCCTAAAGAATTAATGAGGACTAAGTTCTGAAATATTTGTCCAATTATTCTGAGGTCTGGAATTTTAGCCATCATATAAATTAAAATTTGATCACCTGGCAGTACTATGGACTATGGGGCATCCTAAATTGTGCCTAAATGTGAAGGAATCGTCCACTCCCCAGGAGTAGTCCTAATTTGGGTATGTGGTGCATCAGCTGCATAAGAGGCCTCAGTGGATGCGGTGGTCTGCATATTGACTGGTGCTCACTGCAGTCTGGCACCATAAATCACAGACTTTCAAAATTCAAAGAATGTGAAAATGCAATCTGTGTTCCCCTAGATGACAATCTTAGGCCAGTGGAGGAGAAATGCCTTTGGTTCAGGGTTGCAGAACTGTCCTCAAAGGGAGTCAAGACTAGAATCAAGATCTTAGTCAACATCTCCATCTTGGATGTCTTTGAACTATGTTTCTCTTTTTCTTCTCTCTCCATCTCTTCTATGAAATGTCAGAAAGGATTTCAAAGATTTTACACATTTTGATTCTTTAAGCTCATGAGCCTAACCCTCATCTCTAGTGCTCCAAAGCCAACCAAGCAAAGGTTAATCTTGTGACTGAGGTTTATAAAGACTCTTTGCCTGAGCAAGACGCTTTTGTCTTTAGTAAGTAAAGGTTGTGTGGAAGAGGAGCCCCTAGATCTTCCGAGCTAGGTTCAATACTCCCAGGACAATTTTGTCATCCTTTTTTTAAAGGCTAGACAGAAGCTCTAATCTGGACTCTTTCCTAGTAAACGATAATTTTGCTCTACTATGGGTACTTGACCAATTTTTCTGTTTCCAGAGGATATATCATAATTATCATTACTACACAGGAGTTATCATTTGGAGGAGGAGAAACATAGAGGTTGAAGATTGCTGGGCATTGATTTCTGTTGACCAAACAAAATAAAAAGGCAGTTAGTTCCTAACTGTGGTGAGTGGCCAAATCTATGCAAATAGGAAAAGCTATTACTGGAAATAAAATCTACTCACATCATAGAAGGCTTATTATTATTTTTTTTCTCGTATGATTTTTATCTTTCTCATGTGATTTCTGTGTCATCATTAGTTGATTCATAGAATGTGATTTCATGACTGGTCATCTACATAAATTTAATCACCAACAATAAGCAAAGGATCTATAACTGAAGGTTGTCAAATATAATAGGAAAAAACTATTAGCTAATGTGACCTTTGGTCATGCTAAAAAAATCACATGAGGTTATTTTAAAAGGTAATTCTAATTTCTTATTGAGATTGTTCTTCAGGTGAATCCACCCCCATCACCCTTTTTCAGTCCTGTTTGGAATAGCTTCAACATTAACATAAATTTCATTAAGCCCATCAAATTCAAGCTGCATCAGGGTTTTATAGATCTTGTTACAGCCCCCAAAGAAACATGAAAGGAGTATTGTTCTCTAAAAGCAAAAATAACTAGTTGGCTTGATAAGGGACCCTTGTTTCTTAAATTGTGATAATGCAGCAGGGATTAGCATATTTAGTCTTCCTTGCAAACCAAGTAGTCTTTTAGAGAAGAAAATCTCTATGCAAAATTTTGGTGAGACAAAGCAGTAATGATTAATAATCTGTTGTTTTGGTTGAAGAGATGTTCATGGAAGGAAAACTCGGCTGCTGGAGTTTTTAGCATTCATGTTTTCTAAAGATGTGAGACAATCTAAGGAATTCTGATAACTTTAACAAAGTGCAAAATTGGTAGGTAGCTGAAAGACAAATTATGTCATTTTCTCCAAAGCGTTTCTGATATTTTTACGTTAATTTTTAAATTAAAGTATAGTTGATTTACAATATTATATTAGTTTCTTGTATACAGCATAATGATTCAGTATTTTTATAGATTATGCACCATTAAAATTTATTACAAAACAATTGCTATAATTCCTTATGCTACACAATATATCCTTGTTGCTTGTCTATTTTATAGATGATAGTTTGTATCTCTTAATTCCATACCATTAATTTTCCTTTTCCCCTTTCCATCTCTCCTTTGGTAACTACTAGTTTGTTTTCTATGTCTGTGAATGTGTTTCTGTTTTGCATATATATTCATTTGTATTATATTTTAGACTCACGTATAAGTGATATCATATAGTATTTATCTTTTTGTCTAAATCATTTCACTAAACATAATAGTTTCTAGGTCCATCCACTTTCTGCAAATGGCATAATTTCGTTCTTTTTTATGGCTAAGCAATATACCATATGCTTTTTCTTTATCCATTTGTTTGTTGATGGCTATTTAGGTTGCTTCCATGTCTTAGCTATGATAAACAGTGCTGTTGTGAACATTTGAGTGCATGTATCTTTTTGAGTTAGTGTTTTTTGTTGTTTCTGTATACATAGCCAGGAGTAAAATTGCTGGATTATATGATAGTTCTATTTTTAGTTTTTTGAGGGCCCTGCATACTGTTTTCCGTAGTGGCTGCACTCATTTACATTCACACAAAAGTGTAAAAGAGTTCACTTTTTATCATACCTTCTCCAACGTTTGTAATTTCTAAACTTTTTGATGATAGCCATTCTGACATGTGTGAGGTCATATAGCATTGTTATTTTGACCTGTACTTCTCTAAAAATTAGTGTTATTGAGCATTGTTTCACGTCCCTGTCGGACATCTGTATGTCTTCTTTGAGGAAATAGCTATACAGATGTGCCCATTTTTTGATTGAATTATTTGTTTTTTCTGGTTCTAATTTTTAAGTATTGTAATTCATTACTACATTTATGAAAATGGTTATGGAGACTAAAACAAGGAGACAAAGTTCTAGAACCATAGCACATGGATAAATGAGTTAACCCGCACATAGACACAGTATTCTTCCATCTGTTGTCTCACCTGATATTCTATGTTATATGAAAAGTCAGTTATACCTATTACCATTTTGCAGATTGGAGACTAAGGTCCTGACAGAACCAACCTGACTCGGAATACACTCAGGCATCAGCCTGGTCCTAGGCTAGCATTAGGTTTGGTATGTTCCTGGAGCCATTATGAACCAAAAGGTAGAATTTGAGATGTTCGGGGAGAGGGGCTCTGGTTTTAAGGAAGTATGCGTGCTAGGAGAGGACACTGGGTGAAGTTAGCTTGCTTGAAAAACAGTAGTAGGAACAGGTTCACTGGCTGCTGAAGAGCACCAACTATCTGCCACACAGATATGCAAATATCCACCCAGTCTCTAGCACTGATGAGATCTTGTTGTTGACGTTCAATTCAGTTGCTGAATCGTGTCCAGCTCTTTGAAACTTTGTAGACAGCAGCACACCAGGCTACTCTGTCCTTCACTATCTCCTGGAGTTTGCTCAAGTTCATGTCCATTGAGTTGGTGATGCTGTTCAACCATCTGATCCTCTGTGGCCCCCTTCTCCTCCTGCCCTCAGTCTTTCCCTGAATCAGGGTCTTTTCCAATGAATCGGCTCTTCGCATCAGGTAGTCAAAGTATTGCAGTTTCAGCTTCATCATCAGTCCTTCCAATGAATATTCAGGGCTGATTTCCTTTAGGATTGACTTTTTTGATCTTCTTTCAGGCCAGGGGACTCTCAAGAGTCTTCTCCAACACTGCAGTTCAAAAGTATCAATTCTTCAGCACTTGGCAATCTCTGGCCTAAACTTGGCAACATTGCAAGGGTCAAACAGTGCCTAGTGCAGCAAGCAGTTATTGTACTTATACACAAATTTACTCAGCCAAGTTTCATGCTTTCTTCTAATTTTAAAGGTTTCCCTGGCAGCTCAGCAGTAAAGAATCCACCCATAATTCAGGAGACCCGGTACCATCATGGGTTGGGAAGATCCCCTGGAGGAGAGCATGACAGCCCACTCCAGTACTCTTGCCTGGAGAATCCCATGACTTAGGAGCCTGGCAGGCTTCAGTCCATAATGTTGCAAAGAGCTGAACATGACTGAAGCAACTGAGCATGCAAAAGGCTGCCACATGCATGGTACCACCTTGTGAACTTAAGGAGTCATGTCTGTTATTCTCTATAACTAGTTTGCATAATGACCCCAACACTGAAAAGTCAAAAATACCTAGCATAGCATTGTTATGGTCTCCAAAATGTATGCATTTTTGCCTCTCCCAGGCTTATTTCACTGTCCCTTCAACTTCCTCTGCTCCAGCCATATTGATTTCTTTTCACTCTTTGAACATACCTGCATTTTCCCTGACTCTGGGCCTTTTCCATCTGACGTTCTTTCTTCCTAGAATACCCATCCTCCAGATTTTTTATGTCTGGATTTCTTAATATTCAGATTTCAGCCCAGACATTGATGCCTTGTGGAGATTTTCCATAATTAGCTCTATTAGATGTCCCCTCCCCCCACAAAAACACCAGCACACTCTCGTTTCCCAGTTTTATTTTTTTAATGTTTACCACTATTTGAAATTCCTAATTTTTAGTTTTCTTACCATTTATCTCCATCTGTTAGAATTTAGTATTATTAAAATAGAAATCTTTGTATCTTTATTTATTTATTTATTTTTAATTTTTTTCAATTTTCTTTACTTTCTTGTGTTGGTTTTGCCATACATTGACATGAATCTGCCATGGGTATACATACGTTCCCCTTCCAGAACTCTCCTCCCTCCTCCCTCCCGATTCCCTCTCCCTGGGTCATCCCAGTGCACCAGCCCCGAGCATCAAACCTGGGCTGGCGATTGATTTCACATATGATAATTAACATGTTTTAATGCCATTCTTCCACATCATCCCACCCTTGCCCTCTTCCACAGAGTCCATGAGACTGTTCTATACATCTGCGTTTCTTTTGCTGTCTCGCATGCAGGGTTCTCGTTACCATCTTTCTAAATTCCATATATATGCGTTAGTATACTGTATTTTTGTTTCTTTTTTTAGTGTCACTACCAGAATTCAAAACAGTGCCTGGTACTTAGTAAGTGATTAAAGTTTGAATGATTACAAGTCTAACAAAATAAACTATACCATTATTGCTATGAATGAACTAAATTAGGACTTTCTGCCAGATACTCTGGAAATTGTTTCATTAGCCAGGCATTATGCTTTCTCCAAGGGCTCTTCCTTTATTCTATACCTTTGGATCCAATAATTGAACATATCTAGGTCTTGTAAAGAGTTGAACTTAGTAGGGTGCAGTTATAAAAGCAATGTTTTTAAATTTTTGAGATTAATTGTTTGTCTGTTGCTTCATTGGCTATTATTTTCTCCCATTCTGAAGGCTGTCTTTTCACCTTGCTTATAGTTTCCTTTGTTGTGCAAAAGCTTTTAATTTTAATTAGGTCCCATTTGTTTATTCGTGTTTTTATTTCCAATATTCTGGGAGGTGGGTCATGGAATATCCCGCTTTGGATTATAGCAGAGAGTGTTTTGCCTATGTTATCCTCTAGGAGTTTTATAGTTTTTGGTCTTATGCTTAGATCTTTAATCCATTTTGAGTTTATCTTTGTGTATGGTGTTAGAAAGTGATCTAG
>ML664183.1:947775-960043 GCA_007570785.1 Antilocapra americana
GAAGATATAAAAATGGCTAACAAACACATGAAAAGATGCTCAACATCACTCATTATCAGAGAAATGCAAATCAAAACTACAATGAGGTACCACTTTACACCAGTCAGAATGGCTGCCATCCAAAAGTCTACAAGCAATAAATGCTGGAGAGGATGTGGAGAAAAGGGAACCCTCTTACACTGTTGGTGGGAATGCAAACTAGTACAGCCACTATGGAAAACAGTGTGGAGGTTCCTTAAAAAGCTGCAAATAGACCTGCCATATGACCCGGCAATCCCACTGCTGGGCATATACACCGAGGAAACCAGAATTGAAAGAGCCACGTGCACCCCAATGTTCATCGCTGCATTGTTTACAATAGCCAGGACATGGAAGCAACCTAGATGCCCATCAACTGACGAATGGATAAGAAAGCTGTGGTATATATACACAATGGAATATTACTCAGCATTAAAAAAAAATTCATTTGAAGCAATTCTACTCAGATGGACGAAACTGGAGCCCATTATCCAGAGTGAAGTAAGCCAGAAGCAAAAACAACAATACAGTATATTAACACATATATATGGAATTTAGAAAGACAGTAATGAGAACCCAACATGGGAGACAACAAAAGGAACGCAGATGTATAGAATAGACTTGTGGACTTTGTGGATGAGGGTAAGGGTGGGATGATATGGGAGAAGGGCATTGAAGCATGTTAATTGTCATGTGTCTAATCAATCGCCAGCCCAGGATTGATGCTCGGGACTGGTACAGCGAGATTTCCCTGGGGGGAGGGAGGAGGGAGGGGGGACCCGGAGGGGAAGCATATGTAAACTCATGGTGATATCATGACAATGTATGGCAAAAACAATAATAAAAAAATAAATAAATAAATAAAAGCAATGTTTTTTTTTCTCTTTTTTTCCCACAAGTCTTGCCTACAGATCCCCTCTTCTTGAGTATCTGGATTAATCTCAGTCAGGCCTCTTGGCTTTCTTCATCAATTTCAGACAGTAAAAAGGATCTTTGTTCATGTTCAAGCATTTATGATGTAACATAACAACTCTAACATCTTTCAAAGTTAAAACGTTTTCTCTTTCTGTGCCCCAGTGTTGTTCACAATTGGGAGACTGCTGTAGGAACAGGGATCTTGGCTGGCTTCTTTCCTTTTTTTATTCACCACCTCTGCTATTAGCTGGCTTCTGATTCTTCCCCTTCCAGGGTTGAACCTCTGGGAGAAGAGTTCAGGAGGAAAAGGGTAAGACTTCACATGGAAAACATAGATGCCCTGGCACTCCCTAGGCATGGGTTGGCCAAAGATGACTCCTCTTCAGGAACATTTTGCAAGGTCTTCACATTTCTTCTAGGCTTCAGTTCTCTCATCCTGAGGAATGCCTCCCCTATGGGAGCCAATTATGATTCATTCTCCACTTATTATATTGGAACCCTTTTATCCCTCTCTGTGGTCTACCTCTGTAGGACTCTGTAAGCAAACCTCAGTCCACTTCATTTTCTGAGGATCCACATCAAAGCTTTAAAAAAATAGGCAGATTTTTCTCCCCCTGTAAAATTCGAAGGCAGAATGCAACTTGAGCCTCCACACAGCCCTCCACACTGCAGGGTTCAGAAAGGGATACTCCATAACTTCCTCCAGCGCACCCTGGGCAGTGTGGAGCTACAAGTACTTGCGTGGATAACATTTAGGTTTCTCTACTTACGTGTGTGTGTGTGTGTGTGTGTGTGTGTGTGTGTACATATATATAGATACATACACTTCTCTGTAAATACAGAGTAAGTTCTCTGCTGGCAGAGACCATGTTTTGGCTGCCTGTGCATCCCTCTTGTTGTGTAGCTCTGGGGAATAACAATGCATCACTATTCATTTGCTTCCATTGTTCATTCCACTTACCCTTGATCTAGAAGTAAAAGAGCTCAAATTAGATACTGTAGAGGAAACTAAGCCAACATCATGTTTGAAACATCTACGTGTTTAATCATTATTTGCTTGATTCTCTAAGTTTCTTCAACTACTTTTATTCTAGTTCAAGTTGAAAAATCAGACACATGTGTAAGTATTCAATGCTGTATCTGTAGTCAATAGTTCTATTTTTTCTTGTTCTTATTGTTCTTATTATTCTTGAAGTCCAGAAGGTAAATTCTAAGATAAAATTATAAGAAAACTTCCTTATGTAAATTTTCTTTAACGGTCTTTTGGAATATGATCTTTTCCCCCTATTCACAGCTTCACTTACATTTTTTTTAGAAATATATACATTCACAACTTTACTGGGTTATCACTACCTCTTATTCTCACATTTAAAGCTGACTTTAAAAAGTATGATATCTAGGAAGAGTCTCATGAGTTTTCCCATCAACAGGGTTACTTAATTTTTTTGCAGAGTAACAGCTTTGGAATACAAAGGCTTTTGAAATAGGCATCCTTGATACAAATTGCAGATTACTTTCTCACTACTCTTGGCTGTGTACTCCCAAATCAATAGAAATTCATGGGATCTGAAAATTAAATCTTGCAGTGCCTTCTTTTCATTCTGACTTTATTGATAAGGCTATAATCCTTCTGCACTGTTTTAACAAGTTCAGGTGGAAAAGTATTAACATTGACATTTGAAAGTGAATGTGTTGGGTCAGAGAGGTAGAGATGTTAGGACTTCACAGCCCAATTACCTAGGTCCTGTTTAAATTTCATAGACTACACTAAGCACATCAGAGATACTGCTGAAAATCCTTGCTCATACCCAGTTGGTTCCTTTTGCATTATCCAAATGCAATGGGCATAGACTCATCAAAAAATGTTGAAGTAAAGCTTAGTCTTTTCCAATGAAGGAACTGCTGATCAAAATCATTAATACTCAGGGCTGTCCTACAAAATTGAAACCAGTTTTATAATTATAGTGGCTACAGACTCATTTCTGAAGATTCAATGTAGTGCACTTTATTAAAAATTAATAGATTCTGAATTTAAACAGAATCTTTAGAACTCCATATGTTCCTTTGGCTGTAATATACCATGTAGTAAGAAACAAGGTGTTTCTGTAGCTCTTTTTCTTTCTTGGTAAATCACCCATCCATGCACTGTTATATGGACTATGATTTATCAGCCAGTCTTAGGAAGAGGGTGCCATTAGAACCATTTGGTAAATTATTTGGAAAGAACCATTTTTTTTAATGTCCTTGTTTGTCTCTGTCATCATTAGAGATTTAAAATTCTCTGTTCTACCCCTACATAGATTTTTTCCTCATTGTAAATGCATATATCCTCCAATTTTATTCAGTTCCATGCTTGTCTTCATTCCCCCCAAGCTCCCAAAACACACCAAGTCTAGTAATCCATCATCATGAAAATTCCCCATCTCTTTCATTTCTTCAGTTATTGGTTTGTCTCTTGCTGTAGATGGTTGATGCTTCTCTCCTGAATCCATTGTTTCACCTGCAGCTCATGAAGTCACCATTGGTTTTTGCACTCCCACAGTCCTTACACAAGTTCCAAAATTTAGACTGGGACTAAGATAGCATCTGGATTATTGTCATTTCCAGACCTTTCTCCCTCAGACACCCCTGTTCCTTTGTGACTTGACATTACATTTTAACTACCTACTACCCTTTCTTACTACTCTCATCTACCAACCTACCAGTTTAAGTACCAAGCTCACTGTTTTTCTTTCAATCCCTAGGCTCTCAGATTTTACCACTCTGCCTCAGCCATCCAGTTCTAAATCCATTGCTTGGTAATTATCAGTTATATCTATGTCATCGCTTCCAAATCTGTTTTAAGTCCTCTGACTGTTGTGTCTTATTTTTTATGCTCATATATTACATTCCATCCATGGCCACAGCTTGATTCCTTTTGGAATTCTAATCCATTTATCCTACCACTTCCTCTCTTACACAGCTTAGGTTCCATGATTTATTATTTTAGTTCCTTGCTTTTAATTCCTATTGAACCTATTCCCACCAACAATCTCACAAAAGTCCAATGGTTCTTAAACCCAGCTCTCTCCCTACTCTATTCCTGCTCCCTTAAAGCAGTATCTAAAGAAACCACACAATCTTATTGGTAGGATTCAATTTAAATTTGCAATAACAATTTTAAATTGAGGAGTCAAAACCTTTCAGAAGTGCCCAATACCCTTCTATGTTTTCCTGGTCGAATCACTTTCACTTTTTCCAGAATGTTTCACTTTTTTTTTTCCTTCAAACCTCTTATCCTCTATCAGATCCCCTCACTCTCAGTGAAGAATTCATGCAAAATGAGAGATGTTATCTTCCACCAACGAATCTACCAACTTATGTACACCTGCCCTCACACTCCTGGCGTTCTTCCACATTGCTGTGGATGGCACAACTCTGCTTCTGACACTAACCAGATCGTACACTCAAGCTCTGAGTCCCATGGCTTCTTGTTTACTGGAGGACTGTGTGCTGCCATTCCTCTTCTTTCTTGCATCATCACTTTTTTCAAGTCTATCAGAGCTTTGCCAATCAGTGTACAAGTGTTCCATGAAATTTGGAGTCTAAATAAGTAAGTAAATAAATAAGGAAAATCAACTCTCTAGGCGTGACAAATCCCTTCAACTGGAATCTCATATCTCCATGAAATATTATAACAAAAAATTGGCAGAGAATTTTGCTTATCGTTCCCAAACCCTGTCTCCTATTCTCTCTCTCCTCAACTCTTCATTGCTGCTACTTTATTGAAAACATTCTTGTCATATCAGCAAATCTATCCTTTCTGAATCCAATGGCTAATTCTCAGTTCCCAATGGAATCGATCTCAAAACAGGATTTTTATGCAGATTATCACTGTCTCTTAATAAAATTCCCCTTCCCGCCCCCCCCATCACTTAACTTTCAATATAGCATGCTGTCTTGTTTTCTCTCCAATTGCAACAGTTTTCTCATTTTTCAAATCTTTAATTCTTATGCCATTAAAGTCTTTTTAAAATGTGTGAATCAATGAGTTTAACCATAGTCGAAAGGTTGTGCAGTTACTGTCACCATCTAATTCTAAAATGTTTTCATCTCCCCTGACAAAACAAAATCCAATATCTATTAGCTAATCAATTTATCCTATGAATTTGTTTTTATTGAATATTTTATATAAATGGAATTATACAACATGTGGTCTTTTGTGTCTGTTTTTTTTTTAAATTTATATAGAGTTTCAAGATTCATTCATATTGTATCATGGATCAGTGATACTTCATTCTTTGATGGGTGAATCATATTACATTGTATGGAAATACTATCTGTTTTTAATCCAAAATTGGTTGGTGGACACTTGGGTTGTTTCAACTTTTAACTATTATGAACAATGCTACTACGAATGTTCATGTACCAGTTTTTGTGTAAACATATTTTTATTTCTCTTGAATATATGTGTAGAACTGAAATTGATGGGTCACACAGTAATTCTGTATTTACCTTTCTAAGGAATTGCCAAACTGTTTTCCACAGTAGAATTTTACATTCCCACGAGCAAAATATAAGAATTGCAATTTTTAAAATATATGTTTGTTAGTATTTGTTATTTTGAGGAATTTTTTATTTTTGTTTATAGTCATCATAGTGGTAGCTTATTGTAGTTCTGATTGGTATTTCCCTTAACTAATGATGTTGAACACCTTTTCATGTTTTTTCTTATTGATCATTTGTGTATCTTCTTTGGAGAAGGTCTATGCAAGTACTTTGACCATTTTTTAATTGGGATTGTTTTAAAATATTGTTTTTTTTTTAAGTTGAACTGTTACATTCATTTTTGTTTTTATTGTTGCATTCTACCTCATATATTTTGGATACTGGATACTTTTGAGGTATATTATTTGAAAAAAATCTTTCTCCCATTCTATAAATTCCTTTCATTTACTTAATAATATTCTTAGAAAGCACACATATTTTTTTTTTCTTTTTTAGTTCAGTTCAGTGCAGTCACTCAGTCATGTCCAACTCTTTGCAACCCCATGGACTGCAGCACGCCAGGCCTACCTGTCCATCACCAACTCCCGGAGTTTACCCAAACTCATGTCTGTTGAGTCTGTGATGCCTTCCAACCATCTCATCCTCTATCATCCCCTTCTCCTCCTGCCCTTAATCTTTCCTAGCATCAGAGTCTTTTCCAGTGAGTCAGCTCTTCGCATCAGGTGGTCAAAGCATTGGGGTTTCAACTTCAACATCAGTCTTTCCAATGAACACCCAGGACTGATCTCCTTTAGGATGGACTGGTTGGATCTCTTTGAAGTCCAGGGGACTCTCAAGAGTCTTCTCCAACATCACAGTTCAAAAGCATCAATACTTTGGCGCTCAGCCTTCTTTATAGTCCAAGTCTCACATCCATACATGACTACTGGAAAAACTGTAGCCTAGACTAGACAGACCTTTGTTGACAAAGTAATGTCTTTTTCATTTTAATGAAGTCTAATTTATCTGTTTTCCCTTTTGTTGTTTTGCTTTATATGTAATATCTAGGAAACTGTTGCCTAAACCAAAATCATAAAGATTTACAACAGTATTTTATCCTAGAAGTTGTATAACTTATCACTTAAATTCAGGGCTTTGATTCATTTTGAGTTAATTTTTAAATTTGGTATGAAGTAGAAGTCCAAGTTTATTGTTTTGCCAGTGGATATCCACTTATCCCTGCATCATTTGTTGAAAAGACACTTCTTTCCCTATTAAATGGTCTTGATGCTCTTGTTGAAAAAATCAATTGGCCATCAACATATGGGTTAATTTGTAGACTCTTATTTCCATATCATTGATTGGTGTGTCTGTCCTTACACCAGTGTCATACTGGCTTGGTTACTGTAGCCTTGTAATAAGTTGCAGTTGGAAAGTATGAGTCCACCAAATTTGTTCTCTTACAAAATTGTTTTTGCTATTTTGGATTTTCTTATTCTCTACATGAGTTTCAGGATCATCTTGTCCATTTCTACAAAAAGGTAATTTTGATTTTGATAGGAATTGCCTTTGATTGAAGTTCAATTTGGGGAGTATCAGTACCTTATCAATATTAAGCCTTCCAATCTGTAAAATGACATGTTTCTATATAACTTAGATCTTTAAAATTTTATTAATATTTTGTAGCTATCAAATACATGCCCTCCACTTCTTTTGTTGAATTTATTCCCAAGAATTTTATTTTTAATGCTACAGCCATGTCTCAGAGATATTGCAGGTCCAAGTCAAGATAAGTGCAATGGAGTATTGCAATAAAGTGAGTCACATAACTAATAATAAAATTCCCAGGGAATAAAAAAACTGTTATATTTACACTATACTGTAGTGTAGTAAAATGTGCAATAACATCTAAAAATTACCTACCTTAATAAAAAATACAGTATTGCTAAAGAATGCTAACCATCATCTGAATCTTTAGCCAGTCATAATCTTTTTGCAGGTGGAAGGTCTTTCCTCAATGTTGATGGATGGTGACTGATTACAGTAGTGGTTGCTGAATGTTAGGGTGGCTGTAGCATTCCGTAAAATAAGACAACAATGGCACTTGCTGCATCAGTTGGGTCTTCTTTCATGAACAATTTCTCTGTAGCATGCTCTGCTATTCTATAACATTTTTACCCAGAGTAGAACGTCTTTCTAAATTGGAGTCAGTCCCCTGAAAACTGCTTTGATAAAGCAGTTAGTTTGATAACTAACTTTATCAAACTAAGTTTATGTATTATACTAAAGTTTTTTGTGGCCATTTCAGCAATTTCATAGCATCTTCACCAGGAGTAGGTTCCATCTCAATAAACCATTCTTTTTTGCCCACCCATCAGCAGTGGCTCGTCATTCTTTAAGGTTTTATAATGAGATTATAGCAATTCAGTCCCATATTCAGTTTCCATTTTTGACACGAATTATCTTGCTATCTCCATCACATGTGTAGCTGCTTCCTCCTCTGCAATTCTGAGACCCCGCAAAGTCATCCATGAAGGTTGGAATCAATTTATTTCAAACTTTTGTTAATGTTAATATCTTGACCTCATCCTGTGAGTTGCACATTTCTATCTTGCATCTAGAATGGTGAATTATTTCCTGAAGGTTTTCAATGGACTTTTCCCAAATCCATCTGAGGAAACACTATCTATGGTGGCTATAGCCCTACAAAATGTTTCATAAAGAATAAGATTTGTAAACCATGGTCATGGGCTGCAGAATCGATATTGTGTTAGCAGATATGAAAAAAAAGGACACACTAATTTTGTCATACAGCTCCATCTGAGTGCTTGAGTGACCAGGTGCATTGGGTGACCAAGGGCAGTATTATTTTTGAAAGAAATTTCTTTTTTTCTGAGCAGCAGTTGTCAACAGTAGATTTAGAGCATTCAATAAGCCATGCCATAAACAAATATGCTGTCATACAGGCTTTGTTGTTCCATCTATAGACTACAGGACAAGTCAATTTAGCATGATTCTTAAGGACCCTAGGATTTTCAGAATGGTAAATGAGCATTGGCCTCAACTGCAAGTCACCAACTATATTAGTTCCTAACCCTCTTGAGTCAGCCTGTCCTTTGAAGCTCTGAAGATAGACATTGTTCTTTCTAGCTCTGAAAGTCCTACATGGCATCGTGGAACAGAAGGCAGTTTCATCTGTACTAAGAATCTCGTGTTTAATTGATTAGCCACTTTCATTAATTCTGTTAGCTAAATCTTCCAGGTGGCTTGCTGTCGCTTCTACATCAGCACCTGCTGCTTCATCTTGCACTTTACGTTATGGAAATGACTTTTTCCCTTAAATCTCATGAACTGGGAATTCCCTGGCAGTCCAGTAGCTGGGACTATGTGATTCTATTGTTGGGTTTTGGGTGCAGGTTTGATCCCTGGTTGGGGAAATAGGATCTTGCAGGTGATGTGGCCCACAAAGAAACATAACAAACAAACAGACAAAATACCTCATGAACCAACATCTGTTAGCTTTAAACTGTTTTTCTGTGTTTCCTCACCTCTCTCAACCTTCACTGAATTGAAGACAGTCAAGTCCTTGCTCTGGATTAGACTTTGGCATAAGGGAATATTGTGACTGCTTTGATCTTCTGTCCAGACCACTGAAGCTTTCTTCATATTAGCAATAAGGCTGTTTCACTTGATTTGTGTGTTGACTGGAGTGGCACTTTTAATGTCCTTCAAGAATATGTTTTTTGCATTTACAACTTGACTAACTGGCACAAGAAGCCTAGATTTCAGCCTATATCTGCTTTCAATGTGCCTTCCTCACTATTTTTTCTATTATTTCTAGTTTATGGTTTATAGTAAGGGACTCTTGACTTTTCCTTTCACTTAAACACTCTGAGGCCATTGTTGGGTGACTCTGGGCATGTGTGCTCAGATGTGTCCAACTATTTGAGAACCCATGGACTGTGACCTGCCAGTCTCCTCTGTTCATGGACTTTCCAGGCAACAATAATGGAGTGGATTGCCATCTCCTACTCCAGGGGATCTTCCTGACCCGGGATCAAACACATGCCTCCTACATTGGCACACAGGTTCTTTACCACTGCGCCACTTGGGATTTCTAGTTTATGGTTTACAGTGAGAGACTTGTGGCTCTTTCTTTCACTTGAAAACGTTGAGGCCGTTGGATTATCAGTTGGGCTAGTTTCAATGTTTTTGTGTTACAGGTAATAGGGACTCCCAAGGAGAGGGAGAGAGATGAGGGACCTGCCAATCAATATAACAGTCAGAACACATACACAGTTATCAATTAAGTTCACTAACATATATGGGATCAATTTGCGGTGCCTTAAAACAATTACATCAGTAACATCAAAGGTCACTGATCACAGATCATCATAATAAATATAATAGTTAAAAGGTCTGAAATATTGTGAGAATTAGTGAAATGTGACAAAGATATACAAAGTGAATAAATGCTATAAGAAACATGCCAATAGACTTACTGGATGTAGGATTGCCGCCAATCTTAAAAAAAAAAAAATTCCAAAACACAGTATTTGTGAGTTTCAGTAAAAAGCAAACTAAATAAGGAATGCTTGTCTTGTAAATAGAATAAGGTATAGTGAGATTTCTTAGTTTTGTGTTTAGATTTTTAATCTACTAGTGTATTGATTTTATTTCTATATATTATATAAATTCCTAATCTTATTAGCTATAACAATTTCTTTTGTGTGTGGATTCTGGAGCATTTTTTATATAAAACATTATGTCTGTTACGGATAGAGATAGTTTTAGTTCTTTCATTTCTCTCCATATGCCACTAATGCCCCACTACAATGTTGAATAGAAATGGTGAGGGTTGACATTTTTGTCTTAAAGGAAAAGCTGTCAATCTTTTACCAGTAAATATGATGTCAGCTATGGATCTTTTCATAGCTGTTCTTTATCATGTTGAGGAAGTTCTCTCCTGTTTCTAATGTATTGAATATAATTATAATGAAAGATTGTTGATTTTTGTGAAATGATTTTTTTCTATGTTATTAAGAGGACTGTCAGCTTTTCTCCTTTATTATATTAACATGGTGTATTACATTGATTTATCTCCATATATTGAACACACCTTACATTGTCAGGGTAAATCCTATTTCATCATACTGTGTTATCATTTTATGTATAGCTGGATCTATTTTACATGTACTTGTTGCAGATTTTTGCATCTATTTATGTAAGGGGTTGTGTTAGTCCCAGTTCTCCAGAAACTTGGAGAACAAATATATATGCAGATATATGTATATACCCTCATCTCTCTCTGTCTCTCAATATATATATACATACACACACATATATATCCACATATACATATGTATATATCCACATATGTTTATAGTGTGTGTATATACATGTATATCTCCTATTGTATATTTTTATATCTATATACATCCTACTGTATGTGTGTATGTGTATCTTATATCTTATATTCTACTGTGATCGTGTATGTAAGAGAGAGAGAAGGAGATTGATGTAAGGCTTTGGCTCGCATGATTGTGGAGGTTGGCAAGTCCAAACACTGCAGGGTAGGCCAGCAGGCTGGAGTCCCAGAGAAGAGTTGATATTTCAGTCTGAAGGCAGTCTACTGGCAGAATTTCCTCTTTTCAGGGGAGAATTTCAACCGATTAAATAGACATCCACATTATGGAGTACAATTTGCTTTACTCAAAGAGTGCAGAGTTAAATGGTTTATCTCATCTAAAAAGTACTTTCTCAAAAACACTGAGATAATATTTGGCCCAATATCTAGGTAACATAGCCAAGTAGACACATGTAATTAATTATTATAAGAATATTGATTTGCTTTATTTTCTTGCACTGTCTTTGCCTGGAATTTACATCAGAGTAATACTTATCCTAAGAGAATAAGTTAAGAAGGATACCTGTTTTGCTTTGTGAAAAAGTTTGTGAATTATTGGAATTGCTTACTTTATAAATATTTGGTAGGGTTTGCCAATGACACTATCTGGGTTTTTCAGAACAGAAAAGTTTTGTTTACTAATCAAGCACTTTAATTGTTAAAGGTCTGTTCAAATTTTCTATTTCCTTGAGGTCATTTTAGTAGTTTGAATCTTTCTAAGGGTGTGTCCACTTCATCTTAATTATTTATATATTTTAAGTGTACAGATAGTTTATTTCTGGTAAATTTATATCATTGTACAATGATAATTTCAATCTAGTTTTTGAACATTTTGATCACAAGAGTTCCTTCTTATTAGAAGTCAGCTCCTTACCCACTCCTAGACCCCAAAACAATTAATATACTTTATGTTTCTATATGTTTTCCTTTTTTTTTAAAAAAAAGTCTTCATATAAATAGAATCGTGCACCTTATAATCTATTGTGTCTGGCTTCTTTCACTTAACATACCGTTTTTGAAGATACAGTCGAGTTGCCTGTTAAAAGAGTTCTTCATTGTTATTTCCCATTGAATTGCTATATACAATAGCCAAGACATGGAAGCAACCTAGATGCCCATCAACTGACAAATGGATAAGAAAGCTGTGGTACATATACACAATGGAATATTACTCAGCATTAAAAATAAATTCATTTGAAGCAACTCTACTCAGATGGACGAAACTGGAGCCCATTATCCAGAGTGAAGTAAGCCAGAAGCAAAAACAACAATACAGTATATTAACGCATATATATGGAATTTAGAAAGATGGTAACAAGAACTCAACATGCGAGACAGCAAAAGGAACGCAGATGTATAGAATAGACTCGTGGACTTTGTGGATGAGGGTAAGGGTGGGATGATATGGGAGAAGGGCATTGAAGCATGTTAATTGTCATGTGTCTAATCAATCGCCAGCCC
>ML664183.1:965043-986569 GCA_007570785.1 Antilocapra americana
TTATGTTGAGGTATGTTCCTTCTATTCCTACTTTTTGGAGGGTTTTTTTCGGCAATATAGTTTTAAAGCTCTTGCCATGTCCAGCAGCTAAGCAGCAACTTAACTGAGTCCCTGATGAATTGCACCTAAATGAGAATATTATGGGGCCAGTTGGCCAGGACTGTGTTATAACTTATTTAATGAACCCTTTGGAATAATATTCTACCAATTTTATCTTTTAATAATTTTGTTTATGTTTATTATTCATGTGTTTTCCTCTTGTAGCCCATTCTCAACTTCTTTTGTTTTCTTTCTTTTACTTTTTTCTTTTTTTATATGACACAAATAGCTTTTGGGATAAAAGCTATGAAGTCCAAATTGAATGATCAGATTTAACATTGCTTAAAAAATCATCCTTCATATTACATGGCAAAGACATTTTCATGTTAATAGCATTCCTTCATTTGAAGTATAAAAATTTATTTAATTGACATTTAAGTTGCTTCCGAGATTTTGCCAATATAGAATGAATGATGATGTAGTGAATATCTATTTCTCTTTTATCTATGTATCTATTTTAATGTATGTCACTGATTATTTACTAGGTAGGTAAAGACAATTAAAAATCTTGTTTAATAAGCACTGTTAAATTGCTTACTTTTTTTGAAAATGTCATGTAATGGGAGTAGAGGTCATGCTGAGTACTGAAACCTCTTCTAGGCTTAAAGAAACAGAAGTGCAAAGTTGAGGCAGGCTGTAAAGATGTTCCTGTTAGAGCTGTAGAGATGTTCCTGTTAGGAGCTCCTATGGAGTGTAGCCTGGGAACCGGGAGGAAAAACCTGAAACTCTTGGGCTAATTCTATAATTAGATATACAATCAGAATCACAAGGTAATACACATATCAGAAGAAAAGAACATCCCCATTTATAAGCAAGTAATTTCAAGACATAGAAATCATGAAAACACTACTAGAAGATAATTGGGAACAAAATCTGCAGGGTATGAATGGGAAAATTTAGATGAGGGATAGTCCATTGTTTGTCATGGTAAAAACCTCATCTCTTCAGCCCATAAAAATCTGGGGCAATGGATCTCAAACCTTAACATGTATCGTATTCACCTGGGCTTGGTGGTCTGGATGAGGGGGTTATTTACAGGGCTCCTTCCAGAGATCCTAATTTAGTATAGCTGAATTGGGGTCTATGTGATCCTGGGGGAAATTGTCCTTTAAGGGCATGCATTTCCAACAGACTAATCCCTGTCATCCCTCTGCAGACACTCAAGAGTTCAGTCCAGATCCTTTCAAATATATATTTGAGGGGCTTTGAACTGTCACTGATGGCTTGGGGTTGAAGAGGTGAATAAGGCATGTGTATCTTCCCTCCTAAGAAATTTATCCCAGTGGGCAGCTGTTATCCTACCTACTTTTAAAACCTCATCTGACCATGAACCGGTGCTGTGTACTGAGTCTTAGAGCTCAGGTTTTGCTCATCATTTTGCTTCTCTTTCTATGCCCCCTCATCCTCTTCCTTCCTTTGTACCCTCAGCAAGGGCACTCATTAAATGACACTCTGTAGACCAGCTGATAAAGCCTGATTTCTCAGAGGCGAAAGCTGCCTCCCCTCTCTGAGAGCATGTTCTGAGACACTGTACACGGACAAGCAGCATTAGCATCTGATCTGCTTTATCCTGCAGCAGCAGATCCCCAGTGCTCTAAGGCAGAAAGCTATTCTGCGGTGCAACACAGGAAGATAGGGAGCTTCTCCGTGCTCAGCCTGTTCCAGGATCCACGCCTAAGCTTTGTTTTTGGTAGTGTTGTCTGTGACAAACGCCCCCCTAGAAGCAGACAGTAGGGCTTTACTGATGCCCAGCTCTCATCCTCAAGATTTTGATGAACAATTGTACCTTTTAGGCATCCACTGAAAGAAAAGCTTTTTGCCACAAAGCTAGCAATGGAATCCATTGCTAGTTTCAAAGTTTCTTGGGAAGTGCCAGAATATACGTATAATATTATGCAGATTTGGCCTTTTCTCATGTCATGGTTCTTTGACAAGCCAAAAGAAGGAAAATGGAAAGGAACTATTTCTTCTGCTTGCCTGTGAGGTGAATGATAAGATTCTTAAGTTAGCTAACTGCAAAACAGCCAGAGAAACACAGAGCAGGATGTAACCCTGGCTGGAGCTCACTGGTCACCCAGAAGCAGAGAGGACTTGGATACAGTCATATCTCTGCCAAATGGAACAGCTGGATTTAACCTTGTCCAAGGAGGACCCTCGGAGTATGAAGTGTGTGGTACAGTAGTAGCCTTCCTTGTGAATACTGAAATGCAAAGCACTCGAAACGTGAGTCAGCAAAAGCTATTAGGAGCGTCCCCACACTGTACCGTATTGTCCGATTACACACACTGTCTAACCTCTGCCTGCCCTTGTCTTCAGCTCTGCCTCTCACCAGTACTATGCCTGCTTCCTACTCTGAGTTGGTATGAGAGTCTTTCAGCCTATTCTCTTTAGAAAAGATACTGAGGCCTTAACATTAGGGAAAAAAAAATGTTAACAGTGGAGAAAACATTGACAGAACACACAAACAGAACTGAAACAAATTCCCAAAGATGTTCTACCAATCCCACAATCAGCATCTCTCAGACTCAAGAGAAATCAAGATACAGGCTTCCATGCCATTTCTGAGTTTCCAGTTATAGTATCAAGTTATTATCAAATGAGAAAAGTTTATGCAAATTGGGGTATTTTTAAATTTTTCATTTAACAAAGTGACACTTTCTAAAAATTTTCAATGGCTGCATATATAACCTCTTATAATGTTAAGACCTAAAGTCTGAGGAGGACTTTTGTGACGACTAGGCTCAGGACAGGTCTCCTTGCCTCCTGTCTTGCTGTGTTTGTACTGATGGCTCATACAAGCCTCTCATCAGCCTAGGCTCTCTTACCTTGTCAAATATCTCAGCATCTTATTTCATGCCACAGTGCAGGAGTTACCCGCATTAGGACTGAGTCAGTATTCCCAACCAGAAAGGGAATTCCCAACCAGTCAGTATTCCCAACCAGAAAGGTTGAAAGCATCCAGACCCCTTAGACTCTTTTTTTTAGGCTGAGGATACAGGGGAGTGATCTCTGTCTTCAAATAAGATCCACGTTATCCACCCCTGCTTCCCCCATCCACAGAGAGCCCAATCACTGAGTCACAGCAGTAGGAAACCTTCAGCACTTTCACACGGAGCCTTGCGTGACAGCTCCCTGCACACCCCGCAGAGCAGTCAGTCCCTCACCAGCATCTCTACTCCCAGCAGAGTGCATCATCCCAGGTTACAGGGGGGCTGACAGTCTTTGAAGTGCTGCCTGCAAAAGGCACCGTACCACAAAACTGATACAGAAATTCAGTGGGTTTGTATACTTCCTATGACTCATCAGTAGAGCAGCATACCAAACAGAAGGATTTCTTCATAAAATAGCTGCCTTTTCCTAACAGGGACAGTTTGTTCAACCTTGTGACAGACTCAATTACTTGAGTTATCCCCACATACAAAACCCAGATTGTTTCATGTAAAAGATTTAAGACTTTCCTTATCAAAACCCTTCACAAGGATGCTGCAAACACCAAGTGGGCATGTGATACCAGCTCACTCCTTGCCACTGACAAGCCTTGTTAGGCTGTAGAAAGATTAGGGGGAACTTTGGTATTGCATCCCTCACAGGCAGCTTCTTTTGCTGCATCTTCTATAGGTAGTTACCTCTGACATGATATAGCTACTGTTGTTTCTAGGTAAATAAAAGAGATAGAGGTTTTATTGTAGAAAGGAAACGTGAATTGATGATTGAGGATTATGGCTAACTCATCCAGTATGTAAGCTTAACAAAGCATAAACGATTTGAGTGTTAACCATGTATGTGAAAAGTATTTCCATGTTATACTCATTCAGTGCACACTGAATCCCTTAATTTGTTTTCATTTAACTTAATTTTCAGTGACATACGTGGTTTATTTTTCCACAGTCTTCTCAGAATCCATCATGGAATCATCAGAGATCAGTTTGTAGTTACTCATTGTTCTTCCAACAGGTGCTTGTGGGGCATCTCTAATGTACTACATTCTATTAGGAGGTGTGGAGACCTGAGTCCTGAAGAGGGGTTTAAATTCTAGAAGGACTTCAGTTAAATATCATGTTTGTTTTAAAAACCTGGTATCATTCTGGAATCTTGACTTTGCCACGTGTTAGCTGTAGGAACATGGGAAACTTTCTTAACATGCATAAATCCTCAGGATATGTTTTTTAAATTATAGAGAGGAATGATAATAGTGTTCACTCAGTGAAACAGGTTACATGGAAGAATTGCAAAGCATAATGTTTGTAAAGAATATATAGGGAGCGTCACAAAAGTATGGCTGTTATTAACAATTGCAATATGATAAACATATGCATGTAGGTATACACATAATATTCTTTTACCATTTGGCTTTTAAAATTACATGTATGTAGAATCATGAATGTGAAAGAGTATGGATTTCCTGAAAATAGAGAGGCCAACCTTCATTGTATTTATATATTGAAATGTTCTTTAAAGCCTTCAGAATAGATGACTCTTAAATGTTTGTTGATTTTATATACTGATTAATGGATTAAATCAGAATTTCTTCCAAAAGCCTGAGTAATATTTCTAAAAAAGCTGGAGATTGTAAAAACTCAAAGATGGTGGTGAGTTTGATGCCTTTAGATCCAAGAACTGTCATTAGAAGTCCACTCACTTACTGTTTGACTTGAGGCAAGCACCTAAAGATCAGTGCCTTTATCTGGAAAACTACATTATTACGGCATTCCCCTAAAAGTGTTGTTTTTAAGACTGAATATAATTATATGTATGAAAATGTTAATGCTGCACAAAATATGCATGCAAGACTTGGCTGTTCTTACTATAAATCTGGGCATGACCCATCAGTGTCAAGGCCTTGTGAGTGCTGGCTGTTATGTAACTAAAGAGAACTTTTTTAAACATCATAGCCCCCTACCCTGTCATTTGTTTTTTTCTTGACTCAGGAACTTGCTCTGAGGATAAGATTGGTCAGTGTCCCCATCTTGAATTTCAGTCCTCACTTTAGTATTAAAAATTTCAACATTATGTGTGTTCGCAGAAAACTTTTGGGGGGTTGGTACTAGAGGCAAATAAATCTGTCCTTTACTCTTAAAACACTCATAGTCTGTGGGAAAGAAAAACATTAAAACAATGCCATTATAATGCCATGTGATATGAGTCACAGTGAAAGGACAAATAAAGGGAAAACAATCATGATCATAGATGTCAGCTCGCCCCAGAGTGGATTTGAGGGAAGAGATTATAGAGAAGAAGTTGGTGCTGTGTTTTGAAATTGACATAGAGGATCAGGTAAAGAAACAGCATTCTGGAAAGCAGGTTTAAGATGCAGACAAAATGGAGAGATGTAGTCTGATATTGCATTCATTGAGAGAATGCAAGTAGGTATTATGTAAAATAAATGAAAGCCAAAGTTAATAAAGTATAAACTAAAAACAGTTATTTAGTTTAGGGACCTAATCTCTAATGTGAACATTCCATTACCATGGGTTTCTCTTTGTGATATGGTGAACATGGCTGAATCCAATTGTTATAGTATCAATCTAGTATGAGAACTTCAGGAAATTCAGAAAAAAGAACCATAGCAAAGATGTTCTTAAAGGGACATGGAAATGTATTGAGGTGATATATATCTACTCACTCTCTTGTACTATGTATTATTGCCAGATATGTGTAAGCTATATGTTGGCAACATAAAGAGTAATGGCACAGTTGTTCTTTTCCAGAAACTTGCTGATGTAAACAATATGGGGAGTGCCTTAAGAAAGGGATAGAAAGCAAGGGTTTCAGAAGAAGGAATCATTATTTCCAAGTAAAACACCAATCAGGGCTTCCCTGGTGCCTCAGTGGTAAAGAACCCTCCCTTAATTCAGGAGATCCAGATTTCAACCCAAGGTAGGGAAGATCCCATGGAGAAAGGAATGACAATCCAGTCCAGTATTCTTGCTGCAGATTTCCATGGATAGAGGAGTTTGGTGGGCTACAGTCTTTGAGGTCCGAAAGAGTTGGACACGAGTGAGCAACTAACAAAACTTCAAGCAGATAGCTTCCTTTCAGCTTTAACAAATGGAACTTGACTAAGGCCTTGAAAGGTGAGTACAGTGTTGATACAAAACTAAGTATAATGTTGGTAGCTTATGGGTGACAAGAGCTTATGGAAAGCATGGAGGTAAAAAAAAAAATCCACAAGACTGGAAAAGGTTAGTTTTCAATCCAATCCTAAAGAAAGGCAATGCCAAAGAATGTTCAAACTACTGCACAATTGTGCTCATCTCACACACTAGCAAAGCAATGCTCAAAATTCTCCAAGCCAGGCTTAAGCAGTATGTGAACCATGAACTTCCGGATGTTCAAGCCAGATTTAGAAAAGGCAGAGGAACCAGAGATCAAATTGTCAACATCTGCTGGATTATAGAAAAGGCAAGAGAGTTCAAGAAAAAAAACATCTACTTTTGTTTTATTGACTATGTCAAAGCCTTTGACTGTGTAGATCAAAACAAACTGGAAAATTCTCAAAGACATGGGAATACCATACCACCTGACCTGCCTCCTGAGAAATCTGTATGCATGTCAAGAAGCAACAGTAAGAATTGGACCTAGAACAACAGACTGGTTGCAAATCGGGAAAGGAGTATATCAAGGCTATATATTGTCACCCTGCTTATTTAACTTATATGCAGAGTACATCATGCAAAATGCCAGACTGGATGAAGCACAAGCTGGGATCAAGACTACTCGGAGAAACATCAATAACCTCAGATACGCAGATGACACCACCCTTATGGGAGAAAGCAAAGAAGAACTAAAGAGCCTCTTGGTAAAAGTGAAAGAAGAGAGTGAAAAAGTTGGCTTAAAACTCAATATTCAAAAAATGAAGATCATGGCATCCGGTCCCATCAGTTCATGGCAAATAAATGGGGAAACAATGGAAACAGTGAGAGACTTTATATTTTGGGGCTCCCAAATAACTGGAGATTGTGACTGAAACCATGAAATTAAAAGGCACATACTGCTTGGAAGGAAAACTATGACCAACATAGATAGCATATTAAAAAGCAGAGAGATTACCAACAAAAGTCTGTCTAATTAGAGCTATGGTTTTTCCAGTAGTCGTGTATGGATGTGAGAGTTGGACTATAAAGAAAGCTGAGCGCCAAAGAATTAATGCTTTTGAAATGTGGTGTTGGAGAAGACTCTTGAGAGTCCCTTGGACTGCAAGGAAATCCAACCAGTCCATCCTAAAGGAAATCAGTCCTGACTGATGCTGAAGCTGAAACTCCAATACTTTGGACTCCTGATGCAAAGAACTGACTCATTTGAAAAGACCCTGATGCTGGAAAGATTGAAGGCAAGAGGAGAAGGGGACAGCAGAGGATGAGATGGTTGTATGGCATCACCAACTCAATGGACAGGAGTTTGAGCAAGCTCCAGGAGTTGGTGATGGACAGGGAGGCCTGGCGTGCTGCAGTCCATGGCGTCACAAAGAGTTGGGCATGACTGAGTGACTAAACTGAACTGAGCTGATCACAAGGGTTTTTCTTCCACATGTCCTGTAAGAATGATATAAAGGAAAGAATGTTGAGTAAAGCACACAAAGAACCTGAGTTCTGGTTCTGTTTCTCTCATTAGCTAGACATATAATCACTATCAGTCAGTTCAGTGTCAAAGCTTAGAAGAAACAGAGAACTAAAGAATGGTAGAGCCAAGAGATATTTATAAAGAATCTTATTTTCTCAGATCAGATCTCATATATGTGTGTATACAGTTTATATAATAAACATAGTAAATACTTTAAAATTGCTCTTATTATCAATATTACACAAATTTTTTTGCTAGAAGATTCTTGCTGCCTTCATTTTTCATTCACCCCTAATGGACTAGTGCTTAACTGTTGGTGGTCACATTTGAAACCACGTACAGATTCCTGGGGATGGGAATCAATCGTGACAGTGGCTAACTGTGATGCTTGAACATGGAGAATCTTAATTGAAATAAATCAATGATATCAAGGAATGGGATAAAAGCCCAAATGGAGAGGTTTAAAATGGAAAATAACAAGGGCTAAATTGCACTTTAGAACTTTCAATCCAGTCATCATCCTTTAGAGCAGAGAGTGTTTTATTAAAGAAAAGTAACCAAGCAACTACTGTACAGAAAGAAAACCATGTTTCAGGAGTTGCTGATGGTGTTGAAAGCACTTCGCTAGCATTAAGCCCAATTAGTGATGGGATATGCTTTTCAGTCACTTTAGCCAAGAGGAAGTGAAAAGAGGCTATTGAGTGCTGAGAATATGAGAGTAGGGGGAGAAATGAGCTTCAAGGTCAACTGCTAGTAATGAATAAATTCAATTTTGTTTCTCAGTTCTTTGCCTTTTATTTGCTGCCTGCCCTTTCTCTTTATCCTGAGCTCACAGTAACTTCCAGCTCTCCCAGTTACAAATCTCCAGATTGCTGCAAAATAGAAATTGCTCATGAATCTTGGTACATAGCAAACAATAGGGACAACATTAAATACAGAGGAAAAAATGGTTTGGGCAGGGTATCTCAAAAATGAATGAGCAATTTTATTCTAAATTTTGAATATCAGCATTTGCTTACTCAAATAACTTTTGTCATTTGGGTTTCTGCTTCTAGTGGAGCATCAAGGTCAACAATCAATAAACTCATTAGGACTTACAAGCATCTTTGATTAATATTCCTTGTCTAATTCCCTGAGAAATGTACTATATCTTCTAGCTTAATGAAGACAAGGCTGAGTTATTTAGGTGTGTGTTAGTGAGGCTTATTTGCATATAATTAGCTAGATTGTGTTTATTGCAAGCAGTAAAAAACTTTATATCAATAGATATTCTTTTCACCAAATTGTATATGGTTAAGCATCGAAAAAGTGAGAGAGTTCCCAAAAAACATCTATTTCTCCTTTATTGACTATGCCAAAGTCTGTGTGGATCACAATAAACTGGAAAATGCTGAAAGAGATGGAAATACCAGACCACCTGACCTGCCTCTTGAAAAACCTGTATGCAGGTCAGGAAGCAACAGTTAGAACTGGACATGGGACAACAGACTGGTTCCAAAGAGGAAAAGGAGTACATCAAGGCTGTATATTGTCACCCTACTTATTTAACTTATATGCAGAGTACATCATGAGAAACTCTGGGCTGGAGGAAGCACAAGCTGGAATCAAGGTTGCCGGGAGAAATATCAATAACCTCAGATAAGCAGATGACACCACCCTTATGGCAGAAAGTGAAGAACTAAAAAGCCTCTTGATGAAAGAGAAAGAGGAGAGTGAAAAAGGTGGCTAAAAACTCAACATCCAGAAAACTAAGATCATGGTATCCAGTCCCATCACTTCATGGCAAATAGATGGGGAAACAGTGGAAACAGTGAGAGACTTTATTTTTGGGGGCTGCAAAATCACTGCAGATGGTGATTGCAGCCATGAAATTAAGACACTTACTCCTTGGAAGGAAAGTTATGACCAACCTAGACAGCAGATTAAAAAGCAGAGACATTACTTTGCCAGCAAAGGTCCATCTAGTCAAGGCTGTGATTTTTCCAGTGGTCATGTATGGATGTGAGAGTTGGACTGTGAAGAAAGGTGAGCACTGAAAAATTGATGCTTTTGAACTGTGGTGTTGGAGAAGACTCTTGAGAGTACCTTGGACTGCAAGGAGATCCACTCAGTCTATCCTAAAGGAGATCAGTTCTGAATGTTCATTGGAGGGTCTGATGTTGAAGTTGAAACTCCAGTACTTTGGCCACCTCATGTGAAAAGTTGCCTCATTTGAAAAGACCCTGATTCTGGGAAAGATTGAGGGCAGGAGGAGAAGGGGACAACAGAGGATAATTTGGTTGTATGGCATCACTGACTCAATGGACATGGGTTTGGGTGGACTCCGGGAGTTGATGTTGGACAGGGAGGCCTGGCATGCATCTCATGGGGTCACAAAGAGTCGGACACGATGAGCAACTGAGCTTAATTGAACTGAAGCAAATTATTTTGTCCTATGAGAAACTTCAATTGAAAGGGATTATTTTACTGTGAGTTAAAATCAGACATACCCTTGTAAAAATTGGCTGGAGTCTTTCTTGAGAGCAGATTTCATTTTTTTTTTCCTTTTAAAATGAATAACGTTTTAAAAATTAGTTTTAGGTCCACAACAAAACTAAGAAAAAGTATGAAATTGTCATATACCTCCTGTTCCCACACAGCACAGTTTCCCTTACTGTCAATATTCCACATCAAAGTTTTGTTATACACTTGCTAAAAGCTATGATCCTACATTGATATTTATTATTACCCTAAATAGTTTAAATTGGAGTTCACTCACAGTGGTGTACATTGTGTGCACATGTGTGTGTTGAGTTGCTTCAGTCATGTCTGACTCTGTGCAACTCCATGGACTGTAGTCTGCCAGGTTCCTCTGCCAACGGGATTCTCCAGGCAAGAATACTGGAGTGGATTGCCATGCTCTCCTCCAGGGGATCTTCCCAACCTAGAGATTGAACCCATATTTCTTATGTCTCCTACATTGCCAGGCAGGTTCTTTATCACTAGAAGTTGGACAAATATCTAATGTTGTATATCCACCATGGTAGATCATATAGAATATTTTCACTGCCTTAAAATATATTTTGCTGTCTATTCATCCCTCTCTCTCCCCTAACTCTTGGCAATCACTAATTATTTTACTGTATCCACAGTCTTATATCTTCTAATGTGTCGCATAATTGTAATCTTACAGTATATTTTCAGATTGACTTCTTCCACTTAGTAATGAGCGTTTAAGTTTTCTTTAATCATTTTAAGGCTTTTAGCAGTGAACATTCCATTGCCTGAATATCCACCCATTTATTTATCCAGTTTGGGATCCATTTATCATCCATGTATTTAAAGTTTGGTTGCTTCCATAATTTGAACAGTTATGAATAGAAGTGCTATAAATTGTTGTATCATATTATAAGAGTATGTTTAATTTTCTAAGCAAGGACCAAACTGTTTCCAGAGGGCTATCCCGTTTTTATTTCCACAAGCAGTTAACAAGGATTCCCAGTGCTCCACATCCTTGCCAATATTTGAGGTTGTCAGTGTTTTACATTTTAGGATTTTAATTTGTTGTGTGTGGCAGTATCTTGTTATTTTAATTTGCAGTTCTCTAATGATACATGATGTTCAATATATTATTATATGATTATTTGCTACCTATATGTCTTCTTTGATGAGGTATCTATTGGGGTCTATTATTCATTTTTAAAAAGTATGTAGGGTTTTTTTTGAGTTTTAGGAATTCTTTGTTAATTTTGGGTAATAATTCCTGATCAGTTCTATCTTTACTGATAATTTTTACCTAACCTGTTGTTTCCCTTAGTCTCTTAGCTTTGTCTTTTACAGAGCAGAAGTTTTTAATTTTAGTGAAGTACAGGTAATCAAATTTTCTTTCATGTGTCATGCCTTTGCTGGTATATATAGTTGTTGTCATACACAGGTCATGTAGGTTTACTCCTATGTTGTCTTCTGGGAGTTGTGTAGTTTTGTATTTTTTATTTAGGTCCATGATCCATTTTTAGTTAAGGGCATACGATATGAGTCAAATTTCACTTTGCTTGCAAGCGTGTGTTCAGTTGTTCCTATTGTGCTACCTTTGTCCCTTTGTTAAAGATCAGTTGACTATACATACATGAGGGTATTTATGGGATCTGTTCCACTGATCTATTTGTCTGTGCTTTCACTTAACTGCACTGTCTTGATTATTGTAGATTTATAAGTCTTGAAGTCAAAGAGCGTCAGTCCTTAGATTTTGCCCTTCAATATTGAGGTAGCTATTTTAGATCTTTCATCTATGTGCACTTTCTTAAAATGCAATTTATTTATTCATTTGGCTTTGCTGTTCTCTTTTGCTGTACAGGCCTTTCTGTAGTGTGACAAACAGGGGCTGCTAGCTAGTTGCAGTGGCTTCTCTTGGGCTCTACATCATCCAGGCTTAAGAAGTTGCAGCGCCTGGGCTCAGTAGCCATGGCTCCCGGGCTCTGGAGCACGGGTTCAGCTCCCCCAAGGCATGTGGAATCATCCTGAATCAGGGATGGAACTCTGTCTCCTGCACTGGCAGGTGGATTCCTCACCACTGAGCCACCAGGAAAGCCCCTCTGTGTGAACTTTGGACTCCCTTTTTTTTTTTTTTTTTTTTTGATTTGTACAAAATCAGTTGGGGCTGCATTGAATCTACAGATTAAGCTGGGAAGGAATGGAAATTTTTATAGTGTTGATGCAATAGCCAAGAATTGTGTCCTTTATCTCAAAAATAAGTTAAATATTGCATAATCTAACTTGGTTTTACTACAAAATGAAATTTTGCAATTCCTGGGTAGAATGGATGCTGCCAAAGGTGTGTTATGTTTGTCCAGTGGTTGGAGGAGTCTCTAGTCACCTGGAAAGTACCAAGGAGGGATCTGGGTTTTCTCATTTAAAAAGCACAGAGTAAGATATCATTGTTATAAATTTATATCATAGAACTTTGGGCTTATATTGTAAACCATAGTATTCACTAAAAAAAGATGAATATTTATCACCCTGCTAAGCAAACATATCACGTGACTATTGGATCAAATAATATCTTATGTAAAGTAAAAAAACTGACAGAAGTTGACAAAAACCGTTTATAAAATCTGCCCAAGCCAAACAATGTTTCTAAACAGTTTTTAGTTCTTAATTTCTTTTGAGAATGTGATGAAGGCTATGAACCCTCTCCTTAGAAATAATGGTTATGAGCAGATATACTAGAAATTTTTCATTTGATCTTCATATATCCTCTGAGGGTTTGCACTCCAGACTGAGAACTCCTGCTATGTTGATTATTAAATGAATTAATCATAATGATAGCATATATGAGACATTCTGAAGTGAAAGTATGATGTGTGGCCTCTACCTCTTTTCTCCTGTTTCTCTTTAAGAGAAAATACAGGTATTGTTGTCTAAATAGGATGGGTTTTCTTTCTTTTTTTTTTTTTTTTTTTTAATGGACAGTTTGTCCCAGTGGGTCCAGTGCATGAACACTAGACTCATTTACAGCTGTCCCTTGGTATTTGCAAGGGGGACCAGGGAGACTGGTTGGTTGGCTCCAGCACCCCACCCCCACCCTGGGTACCCAAATCCAAGAATACTCAGTCGCTTATATAAAATGGTGCAGTATTTGCATAGAAACTATGCACATCCTTCTGTATACTTTATTTTTTTTTAAGCTTTTTTTTTTTTCTTTTTTTTTTTTTTTATTATTGTTTTTGCCATACATTGTCATGATATCACCATGGGTTTACATATGCTTCCCCTCCGGGTCCCCCCTCCCTCCTCCCTCACCCCCGGGAAATCTCGCTGCGCCAGTCCCGAGCATCAATCCTGGGCTGGCGATTGATTAGACACATGACAATTAACATGCTTCAATGCCCTTCTCCCATATCATCCCACCCTTACCCTCATCCACAAAGTCCACAAGTCTATTCTATACATCTGCGTTCCTTTTGTTGTCTCCCATGTTGGGTTCTCATTACTGTCTTTCTAAATTCCATATATATGTGTTAATATACTGTATTGTTGTTTTTGCTTCTGGCTTACTTCACTCTGGATAATGGGCTCCAGTTTCGTCCATCTGAGTAGAGTTGCTTCAAATGAATTTATTTTTAATGCTGAGTAATATTCCATTGTGTATATGTACCACAGCTTTCTTATCCATTTGTCAGTTGATGGGCATCTAGGTTGCTTCCATGTCCTGGCTATTGTAAACAATGCAGCGATGAACAATGGGGTACACGTGGCTCTTTCAATTCTGGTTTCCTCGGGTGTATATGCCCAGCAGTGGGATTGCTGGGTCATATGGCAGGTCTATTTGCAGCTTTTTAAGGAACCTCCACACTGTTTTCCATAGTGGCTGTACTAGTTTGCATTCCCACCAACAGTGTAAGAGGGTTCCCTTTTCTCCACATCCTCTCCAGCATTTATTGCTTGTAGACTTTTGGATGGCAGCCATTCTGACTGGTGTAAAGTGGTACCTCATTGTGGTTTTGATTTGCATTTCTCTGATAATGAGTGATGTTGAGCATCTTTTCATGTGTTTGTTAGCCATTTTTATATCTTCTTTGGAGAAATGTCTGTTAAGTTCTTTGGCCCACTTTTTAATTGGGTTGTTTATTTTTCTAGAATGTAGCTGCAGGAGTTGTTTGTATATTTTTGAGATTAATTGTGTGTCCGTTGCTTCATTGGCTATTATTTTCTCCCATTCTGAAGGCTGTCTTTTCACCTTGCTTATAGTTTCCTTTGTTGTGCAAAAGCTTTTAATTTTAATTAGGTCCCATTTGTTTATTCGTGTTTTTATTTCCAATATTCTGGGAGGTGGGTCATGGAGTATCCCGCTTTGGATTATAGCAGAGAGTGTTTTGCCTATGTTATCCTCTAGGAGTTTTATAGTTTCTGGTCTTATGCTTAGATCTTTGATCCATTTTGAGTTTATCTTTGTGTATGGTGTTAGAAAGTGATCTAGTTTCATTCTTTTACAAGTGGCTGTCCAGTTTTCCCAGCACCACTTGTTAAAGAGGTTGTCTTTTCTCCATTGTATATTCTTGCCTCCTTTGTCAAAGATAAGGTGTCCATAGATGCGTGGATTTATCTCTGGGCTTTCTATTCTGTTCCATTGATCTATGTTTCTGTCTTTGTGCCAGTACCATACTGTCTTAATGACTGTGGATTTGTAGTATAGCCTAAAGTCAGGTAGGTTGATTCCGCCAGTTCCATTCTTCTTTCTCAAGATTGCTTTGGCTATACGAGGTTTTTTGTATTTCCATACAAATTGAGAAATTATTTGTTCTAATTCTTTGAAGAAGACCTCTGGTAGCTTGATAGGAATTGCATTGAATCTATAGATTGCTTTGGGTAGTATACTCATTTTCACTATATTGATTCTTCCAATCCACGAACACGGCACATTTCTCCATCTGTTTGTGTCCTCTTTGATTTCTTTCATCAGTGTTTTATAGTTTTCTATATACAAGTCTTTTGATTCTTTAGGTAGAAATACTCCTAAGTATTTTATCCTTTTTGTTTCGATGGTGAATGGAATTGTTTCCTTAATTTCTCTTTCTTATTTCTCACTGTTAGTGTATAGGAATGCCAGGGATTTCTGTGTGTTGATTTTATATCCTGAAACTTTGCTATCTTCACTGATTAGCTCTAGTAATTTTCTCGTAGAGTCTTTAGGGTTTTCAATATAGAGGATCATGTCATCTGCAAACAGAGAGAGTTTTACTTCTTCTTTTCCAATCTGGATTCCTTTGATTTCTTTATCTGCTCTGATTGCTGTGGCCAAAACTTCCAAAACTATGTTGAATAGTAGTGGTGAGAGTGGGCACCCTTGTCTTGTCCCTGATTTCAGGGGGAATGCTTCCAGTTTTTCACCATTGAGGATAATGTTTGCTGTGGGTTTGTCATATATAGCTTTTATTATGTTGAGGTATGTTCCTTCTATTCCTGCTTTTTGGAGGGTTTTTATCATAAATGGATGTTGAATTTTGTCAAAGGCTTTCTCTGCATCTATTGAGATAATCATGTGATTTTTATTTTTCAATTTGTTAATGTGGTGTATTACATTGATTGATTTACGAATATTGAAGAAACCTTGCATCCCTGGGATAAAGCCTACTTGATCATGATGTATGATCTTTTTGATGTGTTGTTGGATTCTATTTGCTAGAATTTTGTTGAGGATTTTTGCGTCTAAGTTCATCAGTGATATTGGCCTGTAGTTTTCTTTTTTTGTGGCATCTTTGCCAGGTTTTGGAATTAGGGTGATGGAGGCCTCATAGAATGAGTTTGGAAGTTTACCTTCGTCTGCAATTTTCTGGAAGAGTTTGAGTAGAATAGGTGTTAGCTCTTCTCTAAATTTTTGGTAGAATTCAGCTGTGAAGCCATCTGGTCCTGGGCTTTTGTTTTTTGGAAGATTTCTGATTACGGTTTCAATTTCCGTGCTTGTGATGGGTCTATTAATATTATCTATCTCTTCCTGGTTTAGTCTTGGAAAGTTGTACTTTTCTAGGAATTTGTCCATTTCATCTAGGTTGTCCAGTTTATTTGCATATAGTTGCTGATAATAGTCTCTTATGATCCTTTGTATTTCTGTGTTTTCTGTTGTGATCTCTCCGTTTTCATTTCTAATTCTGTTGATTTGGTTCTTCTCCCTTTGTTTCTTGATGAGTCTGGCTAATGGTTTGTCAATTTTATTTATCTTCTCAAAGAACCAGCTTTTGGCTTGGTTGATTTTTGCTATGGTCACTTTTGTTTCCTTTGCATTTATTTCTGCCCTGATCTTTAAGATTTCTTTCCTTCTACTAGACCTGGGCTTCTGCATCTCTTCCCTTTCTAGTTGCTTTAGGTGTAAAGTAAGGTCATTTATTTGATTTTTTTCTTGTTTCCTGAGGTGAGCTTGTATTGCTATGAACTTTCCCCTTAGCATTGCTTTCACAGTGTCCCATAGGTTTTGAGCTGTTGTGTTTTCATTTTCATTCGTTTCCATGCATAACTGAATTTCATTTTTAATTTCTTCTGCGATTTGTTGGTTATTCAGCAGTGTGTTGTTGAGCCTCCATATGTTGGAAGTTTTGAGAGGTTTTCTCCTGTAGTTGATATCTAATCTCACTGCATTGTGGTCAGAAAAGATGCTTGGGATGATTTCAATATTTTTGAATTTATCAAGGTTAGATTTATGGCCCAGGATGTGATCTATCCTGGAGAAGGTCCCGTGTGCACTTGAGAAAAAGGTGAAATTCCTTGTTTTGGGGTGGAATGACCTATAGATATCAATTAGGTCTAGTTGATCTATTGTATCATTTAAAGTTTGAATTTCCTTGTTATTTTTCTGTCTAGTTGATCTATCCATTGGTGTGAGTGGTGTATTAAAGTCTCCCACTATTATTGTGTTGTTGTTGATTTCCCCTTTCATACTTGTTAGCATTTGCCTTACATATTGTGGAGCTGCTATGTTAGGTGCATAAATATTTATAATTGTTATTTCTTCTTCCTGGATTGATCCTTTGATCATTATGTAATATCCATCTTTATCTCTTTTCACTGCCTTTATTTTAAAGTCTACTTTATCTGATATGAGTATTGCCACTCCTGCTTTCTTTTGGTCTTTATTCGCATGGAATATCTTTTTCCAGCCTTTAACTTTCAGTCTATATGTGTCCCTAGGTGTGAGGTGGGTCTCTTGTAGACAACATATATAGGGGTCTTGTTTCTGTATCCAGTCGGCCAATCTTTGCCTTTTGGTTGGGGCATTCAGCCCGTTTACATTTAAGGTAATTATTGATAAGTATGGTCCCGTTGCCATTTATTTTATTGTTTTGGGTTCCAGATTATGTATCCCATCCATGTTTCCTATCTAGGCAAGTTCCTTTAGCATTCGTTGGAGGGCTGGTTTGGTGTTGCTGAATTCTCTCAGTTTCTGCTTGTCTGAGAAAATTTTGAATTCTCCTTCAAATTTGAATGAGATCCTTGCTGGGTACAGTAGTCGGGGTTGTAGATTGTTTTCTTCCATGACTTTAAGAATGCTCTGCCATTCCCTTCTGGCCTGAAGCGTTTCTATTGAGAGATCAGCTGTTATCCTTATGGGATTCCCCTTGTGAGTTATTTTTTGCTTCTCCCTTGCTGCTTTTAATATTTGGTCTTTATATTTGATATTTGTTAATTTGATTAATATGTGTCTTGGGGTGTTCCGTTTGGGGTTCATTCTGTTTGGGACTCTCTGTGTTTCTTGGACCTGAGTGGCTATTTGCTTCCCCAGTTTAGGGAAATTTTCAACAATTATCTCTTCAAGGATTTTCTGATGGTCTTTCTTTTTGTCTTCTTCTTCTGGGACTCCTATGATTCGAATATTGGTGCGTTTAATATTGTCCCAGAGGTCTCTAATATTGTCCTCATTTCTTTTAATTCTTTTTTCATTTTTCCTTTCTGTTTCATTTATTTCTGCCATTCTGTCTTCTACCTCACTTATCCTGTCTTCTATCTCTGTTATTCTACTGTTGGTTCCCTCCAGGGTGTTTTTGATCTCATTTATTGCATTATTTATTGTATTTTGACTCTTTTTCATTTCTTCTAAGTCCTTGTTAAAGCTTACCTGCATCTTCTCAATCCTTGCCTGCAGGTTATTGAACTGCAGCTCCAACTTATTTTCCAGGTTTTGGATCATATTCACTATCCTTATTCGGAATTCTTTGTCAGGTAGACATCCTATCTCTTCATCTTTTGTTTGGTCTAGGGGGTATTTATCCTGTTCTTTTACTTGCTGGGTATTTCTCTGCTTTTTCATCTTGTTTATCTTGCTGTGTTGCCCCTTTATTGTGGGGGTTCCTCACTATGGGAGGGGTTAGATGTGTGGTTTGTAGAAGTTTCCTGGATGGGAAAGCTTGTGTGGTGTTCTGGTGGGTGGATCTGGGTTTCCTCACTGTAACTAACAATGGAGTGTCCAGTAAAGAGATTTGAGGTGTCGGTGGACTTGGTTTGACCTTGGGCAACCTGTGTATTGAAGCTCCTGGCAGTGTTCCTACGTTGCTGGTGAATTTGCTTGGTATATCTTACTCTGGAGCTTGTTGGCCCTTGGGGGTTGGTTAATTTCAGTTTTGGTATGGAGGAGGTTGATGAGTTCCTATCGAGTAATTAACTCTTGGATCCAGGAGTTTTCTGGAATTCTCAGGGTCTGGGTTTAGCCTCCTGTCTTCCAGTAGCCTCAGGGCTCTTTTATCTCTGCACTGATGGTGGCAGAACCTCTAGTTTAGTGATGAGAAGTTTCTTCACAGTGAGGGACACCCTGTCAGGTACACAGAGTTACATGGCATGGACCAGAAGGAGAAGAGAGGAATCCGATGGTGAGGGAGTGAAGTGGCCAGTGATTGCTCCTCTGTGTGCCCTCCACAGCCTGGATCCCTTGGAGATGTTCACAGAGTTATATCGAAATGTGAAGAGTGTGGAAGGAGACAGAATTGACCAGAGAGAGAAAGGAGAGAGTCAGATGGATAGAGACAGATCCAGCCAGTGGTCAGTTATTTCAGTGTTCTTCACAGCTGGTAACTCTCAAGCAGAGTCCCAGAGTTGGGTAGAGAATATACAGAGGAAGAGGACGTTTAAGGTGTCTTGGTAGGAGAAGAAAAGAGAAAAGAAAAAGAAAAAAAGAAAAAAAGGAGATACAAGAATGGGGAGAGAGCAGTCAAGCCACTGATCTCACTCCAAGGTAACGATGAGTATTGGAGCTTGGGTCCTTAATGGTACAAAGTTGATACCCAATACTAATAGGCAAAGATTAAAAATCTAGAGTAAAGACGGGATTCTCAAAATACTATTACAAAGAAAAAGATAGAAAGAAAGATAAGGAAGAGAAAGAAAAACAAAAACAAAAACAAAAAAAAAAAAGAGGAGAAATAAGAATGGGGAGAGAGCAGTCAAGGCAATGATCTCACTCCCAGGTAGCAATGGGTACTGGAGCTTGGATCCTTAAAGGTACAAAGCTGATACCAAATACTAATAAGCAAAGATTAAAAATCTAGAGTAAAGACTGGATTCTCAAAAGTACTATTATGAAAAAAAGAAAGAAAGAATGATAAAGAAGAAAATACAACAACACCACCACCACCAACAACAACAAAAATCAGTAAAAAAAAAAAAAAAATTTTAAAAAAGGGGAATAAAGTGGAGATATAAAAGGTAAGAAAGGAGATAGGACAGAGAATGCAATAAGGGAGAAAGAGGAGATTAAAAAAAAGGGGAAATAAAAATAAAGGAAAAGAAAGGCAAAAAAAAGAAAATAACAAGGTTATAGGGGACTTAAAAATTCTAAAAAAAAAAAAAGGGTATAAAAAAGTTTTAAAAATTTAAAAGATGTTCCTAGTATAGTTATATCTAAGGCTTTCTCTGGTGCTGATGTGTACTGGGAGGGGTCAGTTTATTTTTCAGACAATTCCTTGGGTCCGGCTTGTACTTCTCATGCTCTGTAGACTCCAAACCTGTTGCCTCTGCTAGCTTAAGCGTCTTCTGTTTGCTGGTCTTTCATGTGTCTATTCAGCGCTCTGGAGTTTGCCCTGCTCCTGCTGAGTGCGCTTCCCCCACCCCTTCTGCTCTGCTCTCTGTCGTCTGCCCGGCGCAGTTGGGGAGAGCGGCTTCTCCCCTCCCCCGGCCCAACCGCTCGGCTTTCCCGACTGCAGCTAAGCACGTCTTCTTAGGTGTGCAGAGCTCCGATCCGTTCAGAATCCCCAGTAGTCTTGGTTAGCACCTAGCTCTGTGCGCAATTTGGACTAGGAAGCCTCGCCGGGGCTGGGCTATGCCCGCTGGTCTCGGGCAGGGGTTGGGTCGGTCCGCAGCCCGAAGGCGCCCAGCTCCGCCCAGCCGGCCGCCTCCCTGCCGACTCCACCTCACCCTTTGGTCTCGCTGAGGCTGGGTTATGCCCGCTGCACTCGGGCGGGCGCTGGGCCGGTCCGCAGCCCACAGGCGCCCAGATCTCCTCGGCCGGCCTCCTCCCTGCTGACTCTGCACACCCTTTGTTCTGTGCCACCCGGCCAGCCGCCTCTCTGCCGACTCCACACCTCTCCTTGTTCTGCGTGGGCCTGGCAGGGGGGCTCTTCCTGGGGAAGGCTACTTCTCAGTCTATCTCCGGTTAGCCCCCTGGGTTGGGTCGCTCAGGCTGCTCCGTTCCCTGAGCGCGCGGCCCGCCCCTCCCTGAGCAGTCCGCTTTGGCTAGTGGTGGGTGGGGCGTCCGGCCGCTGCTTCCCTGTGCCTTCCAGCCAGAGATGTAGCTTGCAGGGCTTAATTATTAATCTGCTTTTACTCCCAGCTATCTTGCTCTCCAAGATTCACTGCAAATCCGCTTGAGAGAATGCTCCCTGGTATTCGGAAATCTTTCTCCTCTTTTTTTTTTTTTTTTTCCTCTTTATTCCAGACTCCCCTTCCGGGACGGATCCCCGCCCCCAACTCTGTCTCTCCCTTTACTTTTTTCTCTCTCTTTTTTCTTTTGTCCTACCTCCTCTCGTCGGCAATGGGCCGTCCCTTCAGATGCCCGATGTCCTCTGCCAGCATTTAGATCCTGTTTTATGGAGTTTGCGCGGTCTTTAAAAGTTCTTTTGGTGTATTTATTGGGGAGAGAGTGGTTTCCCCGTCCTATTCCTCCGCCATCTTAGTTCCCCTCCATCAGGCTTCTTTGTTTATGGGATTCTTCAGGAAAGAGTGCTGGAGTGGGTTGCCAAGCCCTCCTCAAGGGGATCTTCCTGACCCAGGGATCAAACCCACAACCAACGTCTCATGTCTTCTGCTTTGGCAGGTGCGTTCTTTACCACAGGCATGCCTCGAGGCCTCTAAATACAAGCAGGCATTGTGTGTGTGTGTGTGTGTGTGTGTGTGTGTGTGTGTGTGTGTGTGT
>ML664183.1:986579-1225093 GCA_007570785.1 Antilocapra americana
TGTGTGTGTGTGTGTGTGTGTGTGTGTGTGTGTGTGTGTGTGTGTGTGTGTGTGTATGACTGATTAGTGTTGTTTGGAAATGCATATAGCAACATGAATCCTTTTGCTTTACATGTGCAGCAGCACTCTATTAGAGTATAACGTTATAGAAATAATAGGACAGCATGCGTCATGTTTAATGATTAAAGGTACAAAGGAGAATAATATCTTAGAAACATTTTAAATCTGTCAGTTGATGATTTCATGCCTGTATTATTCTATCACAGTGACTCCTTTTTTTTCTGTCAGTGTGCTGACTATAATGTGCAACCCTGAATTTAATCTCTGTCTTCTTTTTCCAGTTGCCTTTCCCTATAGACACACATCCCAGCCTTACCCAACCCAGAGAACACAGTTTGGGTTAAACTGCTACTCTCCCCAGGTTTCAAAATAGCATCATTAGTACAGAAATGTCTATAGCTTTTAAAAATAATTGAAGAGCCTTTCGTATTTATTTCTCATTCTATCTTCCTGTCTTTTCTTACAAATATGATGGCTTTTACTGTCTTCAACATATGAGGATACAGGAGCTAGACAGAGAGATAACTTCCTTTGGACACCAAGCATAAGGAAACAGGGTGGATGTAAAAGCTCCTGATTTACAGCTGTACCTTTCATCACTCCATCTTCCCTTGTGAAACCCAAAGTTCAATTCAAAATTTGAATGGAAGTCTAAATAAAAGGCTCTGGAGTGGGAGAACATGATAAATTCTTCCATCTTTGCTTATCTATGCTTATTGACTTTAAACATATAATTGAGTTGGTTGACAGACCAAATGAAATATGGTTAGATTTTCTCCCTGGCAGAATCCGACCTCTGAGACTCATTTGTTGAGCACAGTAATCCTTCTTTTCAGTCCCATCAGGTGGGCTATTCTAAGGTGAAGGTCATTTTACTTATTTTTTTTTTGCCAAAACCTACACTGGGATCCTGGTAACTGGCAGAATGAGTTGAGAAAGGGTGCTCAATTTTGATTTAATATGGAATTGCAAGCTTTATTCATTCACTTTATAAATTTCAGTAGTAAAAGGAAAACTTAATTATTATCTAATTAAAGTATTAGTTGCTCAGTCAAATCCAACTTTTTGTGATCCCAGGGACTGTAGCCTGTCAGGCTCCTCTGTCCGTGGTATTTTCCAAGCAAGGATACTGGAATGGGTTGCCATTTCCTTCTCCAGAGGATCTTCCCAACCGAGGGATCAAACCTGGGTCTCCCATATTGCGGGCAGACTACTGTCTGAGCCATTGAAGTGAAAGTGAAAGTGTTAGTCACTGGCCCATGCCCACCTCTTTGCGACCCCATGGACTGTAGCCTTCAGAATTGTCTGTCCACGGGATTCTCCAGGCAAGAGCACTGAAGTGGGTGGCCATTTTCTTCTCCAGGGTATTTTCCCAACCGAGGGATCAAACCTGGGTTTCCCGCATTGCAGGCAGATTCTTTATCGTCTGAGCCACCATGGAAGCCTGTCTGAGCCATTAAAACCCCTTATTTCACAGAGGAAACTTGGTCCAGAAAGTCAGTCAATAGCTCATGATGTTTTTGTTTTTTACTAAAATCTAGACAGTTTGACTTAGGATCAATATTCTTTTGTCTTTTAACTGTATTTTACTGTCAACTTAAGGATATTTTTAAAACATATGTATCATTATAAATTGCCTCATAATTTACAATCTTTAATATCATATTTTGATGAAGTGCTAGTTCCATGAACTGTACTACATTTCTTTTTTTTAAATGCTGCACTATTCTTTCTTTATTGAAGTATAGTTAAGCTAAAATGTATGTTTCAAGTGTAGAACAAAGTGATTCAGTTATATATATATATATATATGTATATATATGTATGTGTTTGTGTGTGTGTATGTGTGTATATATATATATGTGTATATTCCTTTTAGGATTATTTTCCATTATATCTTGTTACAAAATATTGGGCATAGTTCTGTGTAGCTCCTTGTTATTTATCTATTTTATATATTGCAATGTGTATTAATTAATCCCAAATTCCTAATTCATTCCACCTCCCTATTATCTCTTTTAGTAGCCATAACTTTGTTTTTTATGTCTGTGAGTCTGTTTTATAAATAAATAAGTTCATTTGTATTCATTTATTTTAGATTCCACATGTAAAGGACATCATATGATATTTGTCTTTATCTGATTTCCTCACTTCACATGAAAATCTCTCAGTTCAGTTCAGTTGCTCAGTCATGTCTGGTTCTTTGTGACCCCATACACTGCAACACACCAGCTTCCATGCCCTTTACCATCTCCCAGAGCTTGCTCAAACCCATGTCCATTGAGTTGGTGATGCCATTCAACCATCTCATCCTTTGTCATTCCCTTCTCCTCCTACCATCAATCTTGGCCAGCATCAGTGTCTTTTCCAATGAGTTTACTCTTTGCATCAGGTGGCCAAAGTATTGGAGCTTCAGAATCAGGTTTTCCAGTGAACATTTAGGGTTGATTTCCTTTAGGATTGACTGGTTTAATCTCCTTGCAGTCTGAGGGACTCTCAAGAGTCTTCTCCAGCAGCATAACTCAAAAGCATCAATTCTTCGGTGCTCAGCCTACTTTAAAATGGTTCAGCTCTCACATCCATACATGACTACTGGAAAAACCATAGCTTTGACTAGACAGACATTTGTCAGCAAAATATTGTCTCTGATTTTCAGTATACTGTCTAGGTTTGTCATACCTTTTCTTCCATAGAGCAAGCTAGGTCCAGCTATGTTCCTGCGATTGGCATTCTTTATTTTTTTTTTTAATGGCTGAGCAATATTCTATTTTTTTCTATTTAATATTCTATTTAATGGCTTAGCAATATTTTATAGTTCTTCTACACAGAAGAACTATACAAAAAAGATCTTCATGACCCAGATAACCATGACAGTGTGATCATTCACCTAGAGTCAAACATCCTGGAACAAGAGAAGTCAATTGGGCCTTAGGAAACATCACTACGAACAAAACTAGTGGAGGTGATGGAATTCCAGTTGAACTATTTCAAATCCTAAAGGATGAGGCTGTGAAAGTGCTTCACTCAACATGCTAACAAATTTGGAAACTCAGCAGTGGCCATGGGGTCGAAAAGATCAGTTTTCATTCCAATCCCAAAGAAGGGCAATGCCAAAGAATGTTCAAACTACCGCACAATTGCACTCATCTCACACACTAGCAAAGTAATGCTCAAAGTTCTCCAAGTCAGGCTTCAACAGTACATGAACTTTGAACTTCCAGATGTTCAAGCTGGATTTAGAAAAGGCAGAGGAACCAGAAATTAAATCGCCAACATCTGCTGGATCATCAAAAAGCAAGAGAATTCCAGAAAAACATCTATTTCTGCTTTATTAACTTTGCCAAAGCCTTAGACTATATGTTGTTGCTGCTGCTGCTGCTGCTAAGTTGCTTCAGTCATGTCCGACTCTGTGTGACCCCATAGATAGCAGCCCACCAGGCTCTGCCATCCCTGGGATTCTCCAAGCAAGAAAACTGGAATGGGTTCCATTTCCTTCTCCAATGCATTAAAGTGAAAGGTGAAAGTGAAGTTGCTCAGTCATCTGACTCTTAGTGACCCCATGGACTGCAGCCTACCTGGCTCCTCCATCCATGGGATTTTCCAGGCAAGAGTACTGGGGTGCCATTGCCTTCTCCGCTTTGACTGAATCAAACTGTGGAAAATTCTTAAAGAGATGGGAATACCAGACCTCCTTACCTGCCTCCTGAGAAATCTGTATATGAGTCAAAAAGCAATAGTTACAACCAGACATGAAACAACAGACTGGCTCCAAGTTGGGAAAGGAGTACATCAAGGCTGTATGTTGTCACCTTGCTTATTTAACATGCATGCAGAGTACATCATAAGAAATACTGGCCTGGTTGAAACCCAAGCTGGAATCAAGATTGCTGGGAGAAATATTAATAACTTTGGATACACAGATGACACCACCCTTATGGCAGAAAGTGAAGAAGAACTAAAAAGCCTCTTGATGAAAGTGAAAGAGGAGAGTGAAAAATCTGGCTTAAAAACTCACCATTCAAAAAACAAAGATCATGATATCTGGTCCCTATGCTTCATGGCAAACAGATGGGGAAAAAATGGAAACAGTGACAGACTTTATTTTCTTCGGCTTCAAAATCACTGCAGATGGTGACTGCAGCCATGAAATTAAAAGACACTGCTTGAATGGAAAGCTATGACCAACATAGATATATTAAAACATGTTAAATAGTTATGAGAACATGTTAAAACAACATATTAAAAAGAAAAGACATTACTTTGTTGACAAAGGTCTTGTGTTCAAAGCTATGATTTTTTCCAGTGGTCATGTATGGATGTAAGATCGACTATAAAGAAAGCTGAATGCAGAAGAATTGATGCTTTGAACTGTGGTGTTGGAAAAGACTCTTGAGAGTCCCTTGGACAGCAAGGAGATCCAACCAGTCCATCCTGAAGGAACTCAGTCCTGAATATTCATTGGAAGGACTGATTCTGAAGCTGAAACTCCAATACTTTGACCACCTGATGCAAAGAACTGAACCATTGGAAAAGACCCTGATGCTGGGAAAGATTGAAGGCAGGAAGAGAATGGGATGACAGCAGATGAGAGGGTTGAATGGCATCACCAACTCGATGAACATGAGTGTCAGCAAATCCAGGAGTTCATGATGGACAGAGAAGCCTGGCATGCTGCAGTCTGGCATGCTGCACTCATGACTGAGTGACTGAACTGAACTAATATTCTATTGAGTATATATAGATATATACACACACACACATATATATATATATATACATACACACACACCCCCCACATATTATGTATCTATTCATCTGCTGATAGACATTTAGGTTACCTCCATGTCTTTAGTGCTGCTCTTAGCATTGGGATGTGGATATCTTTTTGAATTAAAATATTCTCCAGATATTTGCCAGGAGTGGGATTGCAGGGTCATATGGTAATTCTATTTTGCATTTGTTTGGAGGGTCTTTAAAAACTGAAAATAGGGAACACTCATTTTTGGTCACCTGTAATCTTTGTTAAATTTGTTGATGTCTCAACTAGCCTTTGGGCTTCCTTCATAGCTCAGCTGGTAAAGAATCTGCCTGCAATGCAGGAGACCAAGGTTAGGCTCTTAGGTTGGAAATATCCCCTGGAGGAGGGCACAGCAACCCACTCCAGTATTTTTGCCTGGAGAATCCCCATGGAAAGAGTAGCCTGCTGGGCTACCATTTTTGGGGTTGTAAAAAGTCAGACATGACTGAGCGACTAAGCACAGCTCAGCACTCAAAGTAGCCTTTAAAGCCAGTCATATGCTCATTTTATAATTGCCTTGTTATTGATTTCTTGAGATATACTTATAATATAAATTTACACATATTTAATGAATACATTTTGATGAATTTGTATGAAAGCTAGATATTGATATTGACCAGGGGGTTAGCCTTTCTTAATCTATAGAAACTGATAAAGGCCAGACAAGAAATTGAGGAAGGCTTACTGGGGCCTCTGCTGCAGCAGGAGGAAGCAAAAACAAGTAACAGGTTTTCTTGTCTGCTCCCCAAGAAAGACCAGCTGGTTCCTTACATGAGCTGACGTTAAGATTGGCCCTGAGATCAGGTTTGAGGGGTGATGGGTGGTTTGCCCACCATTTGGTGCTGTTAAGTGCAGGGGGGCATGCACAGTACCCTGCTTTTGGAGCTAATATATTGCTTTTTCTCCTGGCTCTTCAGAAGCAGCAGCTGGGTTTTTTATTCTTTTTGTATCTTGTCCGTAATTTGCTGTGACTGTACATGCACCCATTATTTTTAGTCCCACATAGTTTCTTTGCATATTGTCCAGGTGCAAACACTGCAGGAAAAGGTGCCAGGTCCCAGCCTGTCTCAGTATAACTTTATAATCAGTAAAGAAGGAATATGCATCTTCTCATTCCCTGCATTCTTTTCTTCTATATTTGCATTTTTCTTTTGTTCTTAAATGATTATATATAGGATAGGTTTTGGAAATGAAAGACTACTTTTAGCAATTTACATATCAATAAGCATGAACATCTAGATTTACTTGATACATTTTGGGAAGCATAAAATGCCAAAATTGACTGAAAATGAAACAATAAATAATACAATGATAGTAACAAAAATTTGAATTAGTAATGAAATATCTAGCTCCATTTCCATCAAAAATCTTGGGCCTATTTTAAATGGGAGTTCTGCTAATTTTTCAAAAAACAGATAATCCAAGTCTTATATAAGAGGTTATAAAAGGTAAAATAAAATGAAACAATGAAGGGAATTATTCAGTTGCTTTAATAAAGTTATTTTTTATTGATACCCAAGCAATTTAAATGTAGTATAAGAAGAGTAAACATAGGTCAGTTTCACTTTTAAATATAGATGTAACATTTTTGAATGAAATAAACCTTACAGAAGCAAATGGTATATTAAAAAAATACATCATAAACCAATACATCTACATATATTACATAAAGGTAATTATGTTTTAACATTAGAAAAATATAACTAGTTAATAATGAAATATAGAGGAGAGATGCACATAAATAGTTTAAAATTTGCAGAAACATAATGTTCTATGTGACTTTATAACAAAACTGGTCAATTTTGAATAAAAGATATCTTTAAAAAATTTCAAAATTACAAAACTTTAATTAAAAAATTGCAAAATTACAAAATTGGCATGTATTAATGTACTGCTGAGACTATAATAAATTTTTGTATATTGCTAGTGGGTGATTAAATGGTTCATTGTAAAGAAGAGATTATCAGTGCCTAGGATATAGGGTGTATTTTTATATCACTAACATTAAGAAATTTTGTTCCAAGGTTTATATCCAAAAAATAAATAAAAATCCTGCATAAATTTATAGAAAGACATGCACAGATTTTTTTATATCAACGTTCTTTTTTGATAGTGTCTGTCACTAGTTGGAAGCAACCTATATACCCAATCCCAGGGGAATAATTAATTAAAATATGGTATATGCACAAAATAAAATATGATGCAGAGTCAGAAGCAAAGAGGTAGATTTATTGCAATTAGGCTGCATCTCACAAACATGTTAATAAGAAAAGGGAGCAAGAATAAGATTTATAGTTCCATTTATGCAAATTAAAAACACATGTTAACACCATATATTTTCCAAGGATACACATATATCTAAATAGGTACACAGAAGGGAAATTGGAAAGACATATATTAAAAACACTAGTGTGAGTACCTTTCAGAGACAGGGCAATAGCAGTAGGGATGAGAAATGAAGGGAAAATAATACAGTGAAACAGAGAGGGCATGGATAATGTAATTTAACTCTATGTACCTAAAATACAGATAAAATGAAAAGATAAAAGTAAAACCGATTATGTGATGTATGTACAAATTTCTTTTATTTTTTTGTGTTCTTTGCAAGGCTTTCTTATATAGCAAGTTCTCCAAATACATTTAAAATAGGATTCAAATTTTATACCTGTTTTTCTATGGCCACTTCTGTAGCAGAGTGTTTTCTCTAGTGGTACTCTGGAAAGCGGTTACTTTGCAGGGACTCATAACTTTTCCATCTTTCCTTGGCTGGAGGAAAGAAGATTGAAAAGTTTGCATATTTCTTTTGTCTGTTCAGACAATAAGATAAAAGAATGTGGTTTTTAGACAAACTGAGTTGACCAGCTGCCACCTTGTATCTGAATCAAATTCTTAAGGGTCAGGCTGACAAAGTGGATTAGTCTATGAATATTCTTTCCTGACACTGAATTGGCCTGAATTGAGGACCCAGTTCTAAGGCAGCCCCAAGCTCCTATTGCCAAAATGTATATATAAGAAAATAAATGCAAATCAAATAATAATAATAATAAAAATACAGCTTTTCCAAGAGCAAGTATTATTTTACTAGAAACTGAGGCACGGGAAGATGTAGTGACATAATATTCCCAACCACAGTGTGAATAAGAAAAAAGACAAAGGGAAGAAGAACCAGTTTTCAGATTCCCAGCCAGTACTTCTTTCACTATTATGTTTCCTCTGTAAAGTATTCAATTGCTCGTGATTCAAAATACAATAACAAAATCCACCATCAATATTTAAGATTCTTCTTAAGAGACATTTTATAGAGTTTGGAGGCACATAGGAAGATGCAAAGTAGCAATTTGTGTTTGCAGTAGAGACATTTTAAATGACTGAAGTTTTAATTAACCACAGTTTTTTTTTTCTTCCCGCAGTATGCACAGTAAACTTTATCTGTTTGCTGTCGGAAGCTTTCTCTGTGTTTGCAAATTAGAACCTCCTGCTTCTTTTCATTTTAATTAAAAATTGTGAGCTTGACATAATCAACTTCTTTCCCTTTTTGGTTGTTTAATGAACATTAGGGAAACAAAATTAAAGTGTTATTTAACATTCGGCCAATTTATTAATGGTTAGGCGGGATAACTTTGTTTGCAGGGACTGGAGTTGAACTTGAATTATTGAGGGAAATTAACTTTTTCACTAGCGTTTAATGAGACCACAATAGGCATGGGGCCTGCAAAATCAGGTCAACACACTGTTGATGTTGCTGTTTATATCGAGATGTCTTGAAATCAGAGAAACCATCAGAAGTTTAATCAGCAGTTGCTTCTATTTGATTAAAGGGATTTCTGATGAGGATAGAGTACCGTTTTTTGATGGTGGTGCTATTGTCGACTCATATGTATTCTCTATAAGCACATGTGCTTTGCAACTATCTTTTTGTGCATTTACTGCTCACATGTTAAATGTCTTCTCAATACCTGGCCCTACCCTATATTTTATATACTTTTGACTATGTATTTATTATACTCGAAAGTTGTTTTTTAAGCCTATGAGAGGTAATATAATAGAATGTTTTCTGATAAGCACTTATACTTTGACAACAAGAACAAATCTCCTTAATTTGAATCCTATACTTGCCTCTTACCAGACATGCGAACTTGGGCCAAGTTATTAGCTTCTTTGATTTTCAAGCTTATCTCATCTGTGTCTGACTCACAGAAGTTATCATTTAATCAGGAAGTACTTTTGTGCCAGTTTTTGTAATAGACCTGCCTTGATAAGGATGAACAGAAGGAAGGCATTTGTGTTCCCATGGAATTTACCACTTAGTAGGGGAGAGACTTGAAATGGTCAGTCACATAGAATGATTAGTAAATTTTTACCAGGTTTCGTGAAATCCTTAGAAGTCTGGAAAGCATGATATTCTTCCCTAAGGAAAAGAAATATTAAACTAGGACATGAGTGATGAGTAGAGATGGGCCAAGAGCAAAGAAAGAAGAGCGTCCCAGGGAGAAGATAGGGCAGATGCAAAACTATGGAAAGAAAGGAGATTGCTTTTCATGGGCATCTGAGGGAAGCTGACAGATATGGGCAGACGGAAGGTCGTGTAAAACCTTGTAAGCCAAACTGAGAATGCGAGATTTTTCCTAAATGCAATAAAACATTGAGAAGTTTTAGGTAGCACAGGAAAGAAGAGTGTATTCATTTCCTATTGCAGTTGTAATAAATTGTTGCAAAGTTAGTAGTTTAAAGCAGCATACCTTTTTTTTTTTTATGTCTTGCAGTTTTCTTGGTCAGAATCACAACCTAGGTCTCACTAGCTTGAAATTAACATTGGTAGGACTGTGCTCCCTTTTGGAGACTGTAGAGAAGAATTCGTTTCCTTGGCTTTCCAACTTAGAGACCAGCATTCTTTGGCTCATGTTCAATGCCAGCAACAGCAGCTGGATTTTTTCTCACATTTCATCACCCTGACCTCCTCATCTACCTTCCTCTTCCACTTTCAAGGATGTCTGTGATTATAATAATCATACCCAGGGCATGTACTATAATCTCCCTAGTTAAGGTCACCTGATTAACAGTATATCCACTAAATTCAAACTACAACCTTAATTTCCCTTCTTCATGTGATGTAACATACTCACAGATAATTCTGGGTATTAGGATATGGACATTTTGAGGGGTCATCATTCTGCCCTCTACAGAGAAAAAGCCAAGAAAGAATGTGATCTCAGAAAAAGTCCTCCAGAGAAACTCAGGGGTTCACTTCAGAGTTATTCCTTATGGGTCACTCCATTTTAGAGAAGTGAATTCCTAGGACACAGCTCTTAAGGGTAAGAGAAAAATAAATCAGGGAAGGTACAATGAACTACTATTTCATGTAGCACTAAAAACATATATGCTGGTAATGAAATGACAATAGTCCATCAATTGTAGTGTGTTTCTTGATTTCAACTATGATACAATGTGAAAGATGTTCCTCTTACAATCAATGAAACCACAAAATGATATTAATATTTTATTAATCACTTCCCTGGTGGCTCAGATGGTAAAGCGTCTGCCTGTAATGCGGGAGACCTGGGTTCTATCCCTGGCTTGGGAATATCCCTTGGAGAAGGAAATGACAACGTACTCCAAGACTCTTGTCTGGAAAATTCCACGGATGGAGGACCTGGTAGGCTATAGTCCCTGGGGTCACAAAGAGTTGGACATGACTGAGAAACTTCACTGGTTCATCCTAAATGAAATTTCACCATTACCTTTTATATTTTCCACACATGCCAATATAGAGTATGTTGTCAAGTTGTAGACTCCCATTTTTTGACTACCTTTATTCTTCTTATTCTTCTGGTTAAACACAGTATTTGTGTCAGGCTCATCCATTAATTTGGACATGGCAAACACGAGGTACATATGCTACACTGCCAACTCTCCCAGCTTTTTAAACTACTCTTAACCCTGGGGAGCCATCACAAATCAATCAAAAACATTCTTATAGAGTTTTAGGAGGACTTAGGATCTTTCTCATAGGTGAGGTGACAACATAATTGATTATTGAAGCTAGGGTTCTTCAGAGAGTCTCAGAGCTATTAATAAATGCTTGAATAAAAGTATGAAATAAATAAGAACATTCCAGGCAAAATGGAATGCATTGTCTCTTCACTCATGAAAGTTCCATACTTCACTGTCAATTGATTAGAGTTAGTATGAAAGTTGAAACATATTTGCCAACTTGGTCTAAAAATAGAGTTCTAATGGAAACAAAAGAAACTTTGGGCTGGACTGGAGGCCATGTGGGTTTATGATCTCCTTGAGGACTGCTGATGGCACATGCTTCCAACTAACTCTCCAGTCTATCTGTCCATTCCCATCTCCTGATTTGCTCTCTGTCCTTCCTTAGCTTTATTTGTCTACATTCCAGCCGTATCACTCAGGAACTCTGATTAGTTCTTTACTGAGGTTGCTTCTTATACTTTCTGTGCATGAGTTCTTCAATGCCAATGTCACCCTGCTAGTTATAGTGGCTTAGGAATTTGACAGTTGGATTTATAATGTGTCAGATAAGCCACAAAATAAGCACCACCTGAAAGGATCGTATATGATGAAGAAAGAATGAAAATGCAAAATTCATAATTTGTAAAACGTCTAAATAGATTCTTTGACTTCTGACTAGAGACTTTGAAAAAAGCATAGGAAATATAAACACTCTAAAAGAAAGGAACCACATATAGAAGTGAAGTGAGAAAAATAATTCCACTAAATGGCTTGATGTTTTGGCTATATAATGTGAATAGCCAAAACAAGTGAAAACACATAAAAATACAGCATAGCTGGTTACCTTGTGTTCTCTGATTCAAAGTATGCAATTATAAACACAAAGTCCACCATTTTAAAAAGTTAAATAAAAATTTGTGCCATGATGTTCCTTATTCATTAAAAAAAAAAAAAGGTTAAATCATACACAGGCTGATTTCTAGTCTCTTCTGTCTTGAGGGTAAGAAATGAAGGCCACATGGCTTAGAAATACTATTCTTCTTTATCATAGCACAGTTGCTTTGTTCAGCTGTTTTGAAAGGAAGAATTCAAGCATAAATAGTTCTGTCATAAATATTAAAGCATATTTTTAATTATATAATATATTTTGAAGGAGGAAGCTAGGAATAAGGAAGAGACAAAGATTAGAAAGAAAGTAAAGGAAAAGGATAATGAACACTTAAAATAAAGCTGTTAGATACTGAAGACAAAGGCAGTGACATACCTGCCCTCTTTCAGTATTTTCTACCAAACAATACAAAACATTAAGAACATATGTAGATGTAGATACGCATATGTATCCGTACATACGTCATGATATATCATTTGTATGTATATCATGATAAATATATCATCACCTTTTCATAATTTAAAGTTAAGAATGTCCAGTTTTCACAATATGTAAAGTACAGAGAAGATAGCCAGATCCCAGCTGTAATTGCTAATCTTTACACTCCTTTCCTGCCCTGGTTAAAGCTTTGTGACAAAGAAAGACAGAAAATAACTGGGGGAGAGACGGCACAGTTAACTACTAGGTCTAAGCCTACTGCAAAATCACCACTAATGATATGAAAATTCTAAAAATGTTTTTTGGTAGATCAGAGCATGTACTACAAGAAAAGACTTATGCGTGATTTAAAGGTCACTTTGATTGGCATAGTTTCTGAAGGACGAAAAGGGCAGAAAGGGAGACAATAAAAACCTTTTGACAATTGAATGAAGGGGAAAAGAAGCAAAAGGGCAAAATACAGGATTTAAAGATAAAATTTAGGATCTACAAGCCACGGAATCTCAAAACCTATAACTGCTTCCCCAACCAGAACAGCAGTAAAATCTACTCAAGTGCCTACACTGATAGGATAGAGTATCTTTAAACTGAGAATTTGATAAAATGCAGTACCATAAAAATTCATTTAAGGAAAATCAACAAATCCTGCAAATCTATTGGGAAACTTCAGAAAACAAAATTCCAAACACATCAACTATAGATAATTCTCCAGATGAAAGTCAGGAAGCTAAAGAAAACAGCAAGTAAAACTCTAAACAGAAATAAATACACTTAAACAAGCATAAGAGGATTTAAAAACTACCTTGAGTCAGAAATTCAACAACTATACGTGTAAAATAGTATCAAGTGAAAAGATTTCCACAATGGAACATATTCTTCAAGAAGTCTTTTGTTTACCAAAAGTTAACTAATAATTAAAGTCTTAAAATTGTGCATAAAATAAATGTCTATTTACTAATTAATTCAGTTATCAATGCATGCTTAAAATAACACAATTGCCCTTTTCACAAATTCCATAAAACAGCATTATTAGAATTCTTTCAGGCAGTTTTGCATTCCTGTTTCCAAAATTATTTAAGTTACTTTTTAAGTCTTCTACCATGTTTACCTGGAGTATGCCATCATTATTTTTCTGTAAATTATTTGAGACAAGTAATTATTTCTGTAAACTATTTTCTCTAATTTATTATTTTTTCTCCAAATTACTTTGAGAAGTGTGTGACAGAGAATAAGATGGTTGGATGTCATCATCCACTCAATGGACATGAGTTTGAGCAAATTTTGGGAGATGGTGAAGGACAGGGAAGCCCAGCATGCTGCAGTCCATGGGCTCGCAGATAGTCGGACATGACCGAGTGACTGAACAACAAAAATTACTTCTAAATTTATCATTGAGGTGACCCCTAAAATTTATATTCTGAGTTATGGTACTAAATCCTGAGAAGTTAGGAAAATTTTTTTAATGCATCTGAAATTAAATTGAAAAGTTTGACTGAATGATAGAGCTAGTTACCATGTTGTTTTTAAGGTAGTTGTCAACAGGTTTATTCGTTTAAAAAGTTCAGCACTCACAACTGAAAGTAATGAAAAATAATTTATCTTAAATTTTGTTGTCTCCTTTTAAAATTGTTTCTGTCACAAGAATTTATAGTTATAAAAACTAATATTGCTTGAAGTCTCTTCAGTCAAGTATGTATTCCCCAGATAGTCCTTTTATGTAGAAAGTGAATTCAGAAGCCACTTCATAGTATGAGGTTCATAAGGTGACTTTAAAAAAAAAAACTGAGGAGACAACATGCTTCTATAATATTTTATTTATTTATTTTATTTTATTTTATTTTTTCTTTACATTATCGTGTTGGTTTTGCCATACATTGACATGAATCCACCATGGGTATACATGTGTTCCCCTTCCAGAACCCCCCTCCCACCTCCTTCCCGATTCCATCCCTCTAGGTCATCCTGGTGCACCAGCCCTGAGCACCCTGTATCATGCGTCAAACCTGGGCTGGCGATTCATTTCACATATGATAATTTACATGTTTCAATGCCGTTCACCCATATCATCCCACCCTTGCCCTCTCCCATAGAGTCCAAAAGACTGTCCTATACATCTGCGTCTCTTTTGCTGTCTCACATACAGGGTTGTCATTACCATCTTTCTAAATTCCATATATATGCGTTAATATACTGTATTGTTGTTTTTCCTTCTGGCTTACTTCACTCTGTATAATAGGCTCCAGTTTCGTCCACCTCAGTAGAACTGATTCAAATGTATTCTTTTTAATGGCTGAGTAATATTCCATTGTGTATATGTACCACAGCTTTCTTATCCATTCGTCTGCTGATGGGCATCTAGGTTGCTTCCATGTCCTGGCTATTGTAAACAATGCAGCGATGAACATTGGGGTACACGTGTCTCTTTCAATTCTGGTTTCCTCGGTGTGTATGCCCAGCAGTGGGATTGCTGGGTCATATGGCAGTTCTATTTCCAGTTTTTTAAGGAATCTCCACAAAGAAAATGTGAAAAATCCAACAGACTTTAACAAAGATAAAAACTTCTTATATCAATGATTTAGAACTGTGTACACATTTCCAAAATGTGATTGTTACTTCACATGATACTTCACCTCATGCCTCTGTTCATTGGACTTGCTGGACTACATAGATTCATGTCACCCCCTGACCTGTCTCTCTAGTCTGTGGTTCTGATGAAATCAGAATGGCTTCAGGGAAACTTTATGGTAGCAGATAAAATTTACCACTTTTTTGTGGAGATGAAATGATGTCTGACAACTGGTCAGAGATAAAATGAGATGCTTACTCAAGAGGCCAGGTCCAGGGTACACTGCTTGGTAACAGCTGGAGAGAAATCTGTCAGCAGGATTTTATTTTCCCTGTCTCTAAGTCCATATGGTTCTTTTCACACACATGAGTTTTCTCTTTCACAAAGCTGCACACCAATATTTACTTTAATTGGAGAAATGTGTGTGGTGGATATGACTTGGTTCCCAAACTCAAGTATGCAAGAGCGCATGGGTAGGGAATCTTCTCCCAGTCATTTGTTGAAGGTTCATGGGCCTCTGGGGAAATCCAGCAAGTTCTACCTGTCATGGTGGTGGTTTCTGGCCGTGTTGTTCCAGCCCGCATGCTTTCTGGAGGAATATTGGCTCTAGGATCCCATGTCAAGTTCTGGCAGGTGATTCTTTATTATGTTGGCAAGAACCTGGAGCCAAGGGTCAAATAACGATCTCCTTCAGTTTTCCAGTCTACCCTCCAGATGTTTTATCGTTACTCTGGAGTGAAGTACAGAACTGGAGACCATGTTTTTCTTGTTGCCTGTGAAACCCAGAGACCTCTACCTCCTCCTTGGCCTGGGGAAATATCTCCATTTCTCCCCTTTCAGCCTGAAAATGCACAGACTCTCATCTATCCTCTCCACTCCACCAGGAGTACTCTCTTGCCTGAGTATAAGGTTTTACTAAAGAATGGAAGGAAGCAACCCATGGTGAAGCTTTTGGTTTATCCCTGTAAAACTCTAGCTACAAGGAAACACTAAGACCTGTGAGGCCTGGAGGAGGGGGCAGAAGACAGGGAAGAAGGAGAATAGATCCTAAATAAAACCAAACTGATATCTTTAAAATTATCTTGTTGCAACTAAGCAAATTGCAGTTGACCAAAGGTGTGGTCAAATAAGTACCAGGAAAACATATCACAACTAGCTTGTAATGGGACAGTCGGTCCTATTTTGTTATAGTCAGAGAAGTCTGATTATTTGAATTCAGAGAATGAAAATCCTTATAAAATGGTTTTGTTTCTGTCTATCATCATATTCATCTTAGACACTAATTCTCCCAGTCAGAAAGTGTTACCTCATTCTGTGAACTCCCTAAATGCGAATATGTATATCTCTTTTACTTAACTCCCTCTAGCTTGTGTGTGTGTGTGTGTGTGTGTATCTCAATACATGCTTTTCCTCCAAGCCATATGCAAGTTGAAGTTATTTATTTATTAAAATACAATTGATTTACAATGTTTTGTTAGTTTCTGGTATATAGTACAGTGATTCAGTTATATATATTCATATATATGTATATAGATATTCTTTTTCATAATAGTTTACTTAAAAATATTGAATATATTTCCCTGTGCTATATAGTAGGACCTTATTTGTTTTATATATAGTGATTTACATCTGCTACTCCCAAAGTCCTAATTCATCCCTCACCTCCTTGCCTTTAGTAATCAGAAATTTGTATTCCACATTTCTGAGTCTGTTTTTGTTTTGTAAATAAGTTCATTTGTGTTGCATTTTTGATTTCACATATAAAGGATATCATACGTATCTTTCTCTGACTTACTTCACCTCATATGATAATGACTGGGTCCATCCATGTTGCTGCAAATGGCATTATTTCATTCTTTTTTTTATGAGTGAGTAGTATTCTATTGTCTGTATGTGTACCCATCTTCTTTATCCATTTACCTGTTGATGGACAGGTAGGTTGCTTCCATGTCTTGGCTATGGCAAATAGTGCTGCTATGAAAATTTGGGTGCTTGCATCTCTTCAAATTAGTTTTCTCTGAATATGTGACCAGTAATGAGATTGTTGGAGCATACGGTAGCTCTATTTTTAGTCACTTAAGGACACTTCATATTATTCTCCAGAGTGGTTGCATCCATTTACATTCCCACCAACAGTGTAGGAAGGTTCCCCCTGCTCCACACTCTCTCCAGCATTCATTGTTTGTATTTAATGGGGCTTCCCCAGTGACTCAGTAATAAAGAACCCACCTGCCAATGCAGGAAACATAAGAGACACAGGTTCGATCCCTGGGTTGGGAAGATCCCCTGGAGGAGGAAATGACAACCTACTCCAGTATTCTTGCCTGGAGAATCTCACAGACTGAGCAGCTTGGTGGGCTACAGTCCATGGGATCTCAGAGTCAGACACGACTGAAGTGACTTAGCACACATGCATACTTTTTAATGATGCCCATTTTGACTAGTGTGAGGTGATTCCTCATTGTAGTTTTTATTTGCATTTCTCTAATCATGAATTTATGATACATGCTTGCTGTACAACTGTAATGTTGACAATTCGAATACATTACAAGACATACATATATGCCTAATCAGTTCAATGGAATTGAACTCTTGAGTTTTTAGCACATGAAAAGGCAACTATACAGTCTGAGGAAAATAATAGTAATAGTGAACTCAATCATAATAATAATAGTAATAGTGAACTCAATAGATTGAGGCCATGTAGCCTGTCATTTCACCCTCTATTCGTTGGAACCACATGCTCTTAATTCCCTGTGGACTCTTCTATTGTATATCTCTAAACATACAGCAGGTACAAAATTAGACTACTGTATAGAAGTCTGCTTCCATACAAGGAGTAAAACTTACTGTTGAATTTAAGGAGAGATAATTCAAAGCTTCCCTTTGGGGAAAACTGATGGCATGCTCAAGAGCAATATTAGTTACAAGCAATGTTCATTATCATGCCACAACTGACGAACATAGTTACCATGAGTGGTGGGAAGTTTATAGTGGACCATTCAGTCTCTTTTCTACCTATTTTGTTTTTGAAGAGGCTGGAAAATATGAAACCACATTTCCTAGACTCCCTCACAAGTAGCTTTGAATATGAATCATGTTTTTCAACTAGAAGAACACATGCAAATCCTGAATTCAGGTGTGAGTAGTTGGGAGAGAAGTCGCCGTCCTTCTATGGAAACTATTAGAACTGTTGGTGGTGGCTGGACTTCTTGCTCTAGTGTTTTCAGTTTTCAGAAACATGGTTGTAAAAGACCTATTAAGACTTAGCAGAAACCACAACTTGCTACACTTAGGGTTGTGACATCAGAATGTTCTTAAACTCAACAAGCCATAGGTAACTCCCTGACTTGGACCACTCTGCCTCTTCCAACTGTTTGTAAGCATCCAATTCTGACTTTCAAATGGGTAGGAGGAGTTTTACAAGAAAATACCTATTTCCCCTAGCAGGAAGCAGTTTGAAATATGGATAAAGGTAATTAAGATGTGTGTGTGTGTGTGTGTGTGTGTGTATGCTATCAATATCTATGTATTTTACTGAATCTGTTATAAGATCATAAAATACCAGAGAAATAAGGAATCTGAGAAAGAATACGCACCCCCCCCTTTTCAATTACAGATGCTAATGTTGACGTTAAAGAAATTTTAGCTTGTTCAGATTTAAACAACCTTGACTTAGAGCTGGGTTACTACTCTGGTCCTTTGGTTACATGTTCGGGGCTCATGCTACTATATGACTTTGCTTCTAAAACATTTAAGAAGACACTGTATCAACTTAGTTAAAATTACTCCTTATTACTATTCTCTCTCTGTCAATCTCTCTTGTCCCTTCATCATCTTTATGAGAACCCATACTGACCTAGTAACACTGGACTGCAAACTCGGACATAGCAATATAGCAGTCTTGGCATATATATTGGTTTTCTCATGATTAGAAGCATCTGTGAGACCTCTCCAAGCAGCCATATAAGCAATTAGAAGTTTGAAGAAGGGAAAAAGAATAGTGTCGATTCCTCCTGGTGACTGGGGACAACAGAAAAGTTTAAAGGCACATTGAAAGCATCTGTAGTAGATCCCAAAATATGGCTAGGAAATACTTTGGGGAGGTTTCCCACCTTGCTTGGGATAAAAGGTTCTATCAGATAATAAATATTTGCATTATATGTTTGAAACATTGCTAGCAAAACATTTGGTATGTGCCTTCCACTAAATAATTGGTATGCCATTCATATGCAGCAACTGCATTTTGCCTTTTAATGTAAAGAAGATTTGCCTCTTTCTCATGGGGAAGGTTTTTTTTTTTTTTTTTAATTAACCAGTTTCTTTAGTTAGGAGGGTTTCAGCAATAGCTACATTAAGAGTTTCTATCAGCCTAAGATGATTAAAGACCTAAAAGAAGTCATTTGCATCACTCACTGAATGACAAGGTTAAGGGCTATATATTTTGTAAAAGATCCAGACACAAACATTGATTTTGCGGTGGACCACCAATGTCTATAGTCTGTCCTAGGGAAGCAAAATTTAGTGCCATTTAAAAAAAATGTTACTTAAACGCATTGATGTATGACCAGTAAAAATGTAAGCACATCAGAACACTGGTATTGTGAGGAGGCACTCAGAGAGAAGACTTCATGACTGAAATGAGGTCTTAAGATTGGTGCCAACCCCTGCCCTCATCTCTCCAGAGAAGCTGAGAGAATATAATCAGGAAAAGCTATTGAGAAGTCTAATGGCATAATACAATATAAACTATACCAAATTACCAGCCTCCCTCATTCATTTATTTAGAAACAATTATTGAGCACCTGAAATGTCCTGGGCAGCGTGCCAGCTCTGAAAGATCCAGCCCTCAATAAGAAAAATGAGGTCTTGATATCAAGGAGTAAATATTCAGAAGCATTTGATTCCACTCACTGCTTATTCTTCAACAGGTTACTTTTCCTCTCTGGGCCTCAATTGCCTTATTTGTTAGTTGACTAATAGTCTGAGATTCTATTTTTGTCACAACCCTGGGAAACAGGATGCAAGATGATTCATAGATTTGCAGGAAGGCAATGAAAGGGTGATAGATCTGATTTTGGACCAAACATGGAGAATCCTAGGTTGGAATGAGGGATGGAGGCAGAGAATTAACATGGAGAGAAGCAGAATCTGGGGTAAATTGTTATCAGCTCCCTTCCAGAAGGAGAGTTGATGGCAGAAGGGGAAAAAGATGAAATACACGGAAAGCACTAGGCTGGCAGGCTACCATGTTATTGCCTTCAGTTCTCACAATAACTCTGTGAGCTTGGAGTTTCTTCTTGTTCCAATTGTAGAGATGAGGAAATTGAAATGAAGCTAGATGAAAATGTCAGATGTTACACACCTAGTACTCTGTGAGGTCTGCTCCACTCCAGTTCACTCTGCAGCCCGTCTTTGTCCTTCTCCGTCATGTGGACTCTCTTAACAACTTACCAAGAGTAGGGAAGCAGCAAAGAAGGAAAACGTACTTCTTGCTGGGGGAAGTTTTGTGGAGTCATGTGGAGCAGGTCATATTTACGCTGGATCAGGTTAGGACATATGACAAGGAAGAGCAAAATTTACTATTATAGGCAAAAAGGCAATATAAACAAAGAAATGAGGAAAAATTGAAGACTGTAAAAAGAATAGGAAAACTGAAAATTTTAATGTAGTAAAGAGAATAAAAATGAGTGGAAATGTACTTTGGAACAGTTGATTCAAGGCTTTAAATGCCAGGCCAAATAGTTTAGACTAATAGCCAAATGACATAGGGTCTAACATTGAAGGTTTCTGAGTAAAGCAGTGATATACTCCAAGTTGCGCTTTGGAAATATTAATTTTCCATCATTTTTAAACTATCAGTGCTTGATTGACAATGCCAAGAACCCTGAAATTTGGGGAAAGAGAATTTTAAATGGTTCTTGGCTCATTTTCAAGGTTGGCCTTTGTAGTCTAATCCTATTGTTTCATTTTATATTCTCTCCCCAGCCCTCATCTTCTAAGATATGTTATACTCAGTGTCAAAATATATCTTACAAAGTTTCAGACTTCTTCGTTCCTTTAAGTTAAGCCATGGCATGCAGCTCTACATGTAAGTAAGTGCTGATAAACATTACTTCCTTTGTTTCTGCCTTGCCTGCTACATATGACCTTGATACACATGGGTCTGTGGAGCAGAGAAGCTCAGATAAAGCCTCTTAGATAGATGTAAGAAAACACTCTAAACTCATTGCATGTTGCCTTCTTTTCTACCCTTTCCAGCAAAACACAGGCTCTCTCTTTTGATATAGAAAAATCATCTGGGGATCAGAGCAAATGACTCCAAGAGTGAATATTGCGATACTTTCATCTGAAGATCTCTGAGAATGCAGCAAAACAAATAATAGCAGCTCTTCATTTTTGTGTCTTAATGGAATTATTCCATCACAATGCTACCCAAATGCCAGTGGGTCTTGGATAGCTTTTAAAAGGAAAACAATGCTTTTGATCCCCAAGAACATGTCTGTGAACCCAAATGAAGAAGAGCTGTTGTACAGTTAGCATAAGTCTCTACAAGCCAAGGAATAGTAAGGTTTACGACAGGTCTCAGAATTGTTCCCTCTCCAAATGACTGCAAAATTACTTCCTGATATTAGACCCATAGTATTTTGTATCTTATTCTAAAGCCTGTATTGTCTGTTCCCTACACTGCTTTTTTTGGTAAATATTTGAAAGACTCAACTTATGCTTTCTACTAAATTTCTAAATAAGACACTATGAGTTCAATCAAAGCCAGTGGGGAAAAAATGAGCATACAGAATAATGTTTATTATTTATCATATGATAAATACAGAGGTGATATTTACATACTGATACTTACTGATAGCTGGACACTAGATTCAGTGACTGTCTAATTAGATACATTTTATTAGGAGCCTCAATATGAGCCATTAACAGTTCTCTATTACACATTACACATAATAATAATAATTATTATTAAATAATAACCAAGTTTGGGATATGCTTGACTATTTCCTTCTAGACTATTTACTGGTAAATTTGGAGATGTTCTAAATTTCATAAGCATTAGGGACAAAATATCCCCAAAATGTAGTGTATATAAAATGTTTAATTTATTGCAAAATATAATACTTCTCAATATTTAAAAGAATAACTTACCATAGATTTGTTTCTCTCAGTATAACATTCAATCTAAAAGTGCTATGTTAAGACTATCCAAATTAAAATGTATATCTGAGATTTTATTCTATCTGTAGACAGTTCAGTTCAGTTCAGTCACTCAGTCTTGTCTGACTCTTTGTGGCTCCATGGACTGCAGCAGGCCAGGCCTCCCTGTCCATCACCAACTCCCAGAGTGATGTCTGTTAGAACACAGGATAACACACGATGCCTATAATGGATGCATGATTAGCCTGTAAATAGAATATAGTATGTCACTTTGAAGTCAGGGAAGATAAACACAGGTCATGGATGGCAAACATAAAATGAAAACATAGCTTCTTAGTAACAACAAATTTCCCTTTGACCTTCCTCCTATTGTTTAAAATCAGCCTAGCATTTAGGATTTCCTTAAAATGAAACTGGAAATATTCCATTTACCAGTGAAATCTGAAATCTCAGTCATTTTTTAGAAAGCCTCAGAGTACCATGAACAAGAGAGTTCCATTCTGAATTGACTACATACACAGAAAGAGAGAATGGTCCTAAGAGAGACTGCCCATATGCAAAATCTAGAGAAAGCCAGTTACTAAAAGAATTGCATTAATTCTTCCCTTGCTTATCTGCAAACCCAAATGCTACTAGTCCTAAGGATTTTATATCAAGTCGCTTTTATTATGCCCATAATATGATCCTCCTGGGTTTGAGGACAGCTCATCTTCATTTTATTTCCTTTGATTATTTAATCATTCATGAACCCTCACCCCCGCTCCCTGCTTCCCTCTGGTACTCTCCAATTCTGTAGAACCTGATAATAGAGAGCGATGTCTTTATAGCATCCAGCGAGGGATCTCATAAATTCCATCCACTCTCAGGACAGACCTAGTTTAAGATCATTAGAGTGTTTTGCCAGCATATACACAGTTCCTGATTTTTGCTTGACAGAAGCTCATTTAACTGAGAATGATTCCATAAATATTTTGTTTGCCTTAATCCTAATTCTTCCCAGACTTTAAAAATAATCAGATCTCAAGTGAGATTCAGATTCTGTGGCCAATCAGTGAACAACCTTTTGTTGGCTGGAAGCATGAAAAACCAGGGATGATCACTTGAATTGGAGTGTGGGTTTCATATCTCATTTTAGTTCAATTGTGATTCTAATGCTTCCAGATTTATTTTAGACTTGTTCTCTGTAAGACCAAATTTGATTTTCAAATGCTCTGTTATTTATAAACACATACTTCTGCCTCCATGTGCTTCTTTTATACCTCTTTGTCCATCTCTTCTTGCTTTTTCCTCCAGTTCCCACCTTCTTCGTTGCCTTTGTAATGACTATAACTTGTCAAAACTTAGGTATGAAAGTGTTAGTCATTCAGTCATGTTTGACTCTTTGTGACTCCATGACTATACCCTGCCAGGCTCCTCTGCCCATGGGGTTTTCCAGGCAAGAATACTGGAGTGGGTAGCCATTCCCTTCTCCAGGGGATTTTCCCAGCATGTGTCAAAAATATTAGCATGTAGTTGTAATGGAGAACAAAGGTTAAACCTCATAGCTGCTGAAATAATATATTGCTAATGCTAATAATTATTAATATTTTTTAAACATATGGGAAAATTAGTAAAAATCTATGGTATTTAGTAAGTAGCCATTTGTTTAGCTGTCTGTACATTTTTTTAAATGCAGAGAGATGTTGTTTATAGCTCCTTGCCTAAAATATATCCACTGCTAATCTTGTCAGTGTCCTTCAAGAGTGCCAGCTGAGATGGAGAAATCTCTTCTTGGCTACTTTCTCATGCTGGGCATTATAAGTGGTTATGTTGAGCTCTAAATCTGTGCCTGTTTCCTGAGGCATGATCCCAGAATTGTTGACCAAATTGGATGGAAATGTTGCTTAAAGCAGTAGCACACGTTAGTGACAGATTAAGTCTCATTATACAGCAATTCCAGCACTGGCTTCATTATAAGCTACATGAGCTCTGTGTTGTGATAGGAAGTAATTTAAAATGAAAGGCTATCTATGATGAATGTTCTGTGTTTGTTTGTTTCCTTTAGAAACTAAGCTCTATCTATATCAAACAACTATGTAGCTACAGTGGTAGCTTTTTGGATGTGTACATATCCACGTGTGTATATGAAGGAGGGAAAAGAAAAACAGAGATGGATTAAAAGAGTGGGAGTGAGGAGAAAGAACCTAGTAACAAAATAATGATAACCACAACCAAAAAATAATGCATAATATTTATTTAGTATGCAATATATGTCAGATAAGGCAGGACTGAGACTAGGGGGAGGCAAGTATGCAACTCACTTCAGAAGCAAACTTTAGGGAGATACCAAAAACACTCAGCAATCAAGATAAATAATATTTAAAACAGCGTTTTAAAAATCAAAATCAATGTAAAAATCCCATTTTACAGAAGGGCCAAGTTATTAAACAAAGACAAGAGTCAATAGTAAGATGCTAAATTCTCTCCCTGCATTGTCTGGTTTAATACCAAACAAACACACAAAACTGGTAATTTTTTGTTGTTTTATAAGCCTTTATTCAGCAAGAAAAAACATGTAATTTGCAAAAATCCCCCAGTGAAATTGATTATAGGAAAAAGATTAATGAAGCTACTTAATGTTAATTTTCCAGGTATTACTATATTATTTCTGCTAATAATTTACATTCATGTATTTTTAATTGAAGTTTTTTTGATTTAATGTGTTGTGCCAATTTCTGCTTTGTAGTGTAATAACTCAGTTTTACACATATATACATTTTTTAAAATATTCTTCTTCATTATGGCTTATCCCAAGAGATTAGATATACTTCCCTGAACCATATAGTAGGAGCTTGTTTATCCATTTTAAATGTAATAGTTTGCATCTAACAACCCCAGATTCCCAGCCCAAAACCTCAAGCAAATCAGAAACACTGATATGGCCGAGTAGTGTTCCATTGTATGTGTATGCCACATCTTTATCCCTTTGTCTGTTGATAGACATTTAAGTTGTTTCCAAGTTTTGGCTATTGTGAATAATGCTGCTATGAACATGGGGATACATGTATCTATTTGAATTATAGTGTTGTCTGGGTATGCATCCAGCAGTGGGAAAGTGGATTCATATAGTAATTATGTTTTTAGTTTTCTGAGGAACCCTGATACTATTTTACAAAGTGACTGTACCAACTTAAAATTCCACCAACAGTGTAGGAGGGTTTCCTTTCCTCCACACTCTCTCTAGCATGTTAATTGTAGACTTTTTAATGAGAGCCTTTCTGATTGATATGAGGTGATACCTCATTGTAGTTTTGATTTGCATTTCTCTAATGATTTGTGATGTTGAGCAAGCTTTCATGTGTCTACTGATCATCTGTATGTCTCTAGAGAAGCATTTATGAATGTCTTCTGCCCATTTTTCTGTTGGATTGTTTCTATTGTTGTTGTTGAGTTTTATGAGCCATTTGTATATTTTGGAGATTAATCCCTTGTCAGTCACATCATTTTCAAATATATTCTCTCTTTCCATAGGCTGTCTTTTTTTTTATGGTTTCCTTTGTTGTGCAAAAGCTTGTAAGTCTGATTCGGTCACATTTGTTTGTTTCTGGTTTTATTTCCATTGTCTTGGGAGACTGACCTACAAAAATATTGGTCTTATTTACATCAGAGAATGCTTTGCCTATGCTGTCTTCTAGTTTTATGGTGTTGTTATCTTATGTTTAAGTCTTTAAGCCATTTTGAATTTATTTTTGTGCATGGTGTGAGGGTGTGTTCTAGTTTTATCAATTTACATGCAGCTATCCAACTTAGCACCACTTGCTGAAGAGACTGTCATTTTCTTATTTTCTATTTTGCCTCCTTTATAAAAGTTTAATTGATCATACATATATGGATTTATTTCTGGGCTCTATTCTATTGATCTGTTCCATCCCATTCCATTGATCCATGTGTCTGTTTTTGTACCAATACCACACTGTTTTCATTATTGTTGCTTTGTAGTATTGTCTGAAAACTGGGATAGTTACACCTCTTGCTTTGTTTTTGTTCCTCAGGATTGCTTTGGCAATATTGGATCTTTTATTGTTCCATACAAATTTTTGAATTATTTGTTCGAGTTCTGTGAAAAATCTTATGAGTAATTTGATAGTGAAAGTGTTAGTCACTCAGTCTGTGATCCCATGGACTGTAGTCCACCAGGCCTATCTGCACATAGAATTTTCCAGGCAGGAATACTGGAGTGCGTAACGATTCCCTTCTCTAGGGGATCTTCTCGACCCACGGATCAAACCTAGGTCTCCTGCATTGCAGGTGGATTCTTTACCATATGAGCCATCAGGGAATCATCTCATCAAATCTCTAGATTGTTTAGTGTACTATTGACATTTTAAGAATATTAAGTCTTCCAATCCAAGAGCATGGAATAGCTTTCCATTTATGTAAATCATCTTTAATTTCTTTTATTAATGTTGTATGGTTCTCAGTGTATAAATCATTCACCTCCTTGGTAAGATTTATTCCCAAGTGTTTTATTTATCTTTTGTTACAATTTTAAAGGTATTATTATATTTCATTCCCTTTCTGATATTTCATGTTAGTATATAGCTACTTTACTGAATTCATTTATTAGTTTTAGTAGTTTATATGGGCAATCCTTAAGTTTTTGTTGATTTACTCTCTTGCCATCTGCACAGAGTGACAGTTTACTTCTTCCCTCCCAATTTGGATCCGTTTTTTCTTGTCTGACTGCTATAGCTAGGACTTCTAGTACTGTGTTGAAGAGAAATGGTGAGAGTGGACATTTTGGTCTTATTTCAGATTTTAACAAGAAGGCTTTCAGATTCTCACTGTTATTGTATTGGCTATGGGTGTATAATAAATAGCTTTTATTATGTTGAGATATTTTACCTGTATACCCACTTTGGTAAGAGTTTTTATCATGAATGAATTTTGAATATTTTCAAATGCTTTTTCTACATATTTTAAGATGACCTTGTGGTTTCTTACTTTTCTTTTGTTAATGTGGTATATTGCATTGATTCATGTGTATTGAAGCATCCTTATGAGCTTGGAATGAATCCCACTTGGTCATGGTGTGTCATCCTTTTCATGGGTTGTTGGATTTGGTTTGCTAATATTTTGTTGAGAATTTCTGCATCTCTATTCACAAAGATATTGGCCTGTAGTTTCCTTTTTGGTGGATTCTTAGTCTAGCTTTAATATCAGGATGATGGTGGCTTCATGAAGTGTCTTCAGGAGTGTTCCCTTCTCTTCAAAGTTTGGAAGAGTTTGACAGAAATCAATAAAAGTTCTTCTTTGTAAGTTTGGGAGAATTCACCTGTGAACTCATCTGGTCCTGGACTTTTGTTTGTAGGAAGTGTTTTACAATTAAAGATTTTATTTTACTTAAGTGTTCAGTCTGTTCAGATTATCTATTTCTTCTTGATTCAATTTTGGTAGGCTGAATGGGCTTCCTAGGTGATGCTAGTGGTAAAGAAACCACCTGCTAATGCTGGAGACATAAGAGACACAAGTGGGTCAGGAAGATCCCCTGTAGGAGAGCATAGCAACCCATGCCAGTATTCTTGCCTGGAGACCCATGGACAGAGGAGCCTGGTGGGCTGTAGTCCATAGGGTCGCACAGAGTTGTGCACAACTGAAGCAACTTATTAAGCAAGCATATTTCTAAAAAGTTTTCTATTTCTTCCAGATTGTTCAATTCATTGGCATATAATTCTTCATAGCATTCTCTCTCTCTCTTTTTTTTTTTTTGTATTTTTATGGTGTCAGTTGATATTTCTCTTTTTTAGTTTCTTTGTATTCTCAAAATTGGTATTATCTTTATATATATCTTACTGATAAGCAATGAGTAGTAAAGAGAAAACTGAAGGTAAAATGACCTGACAGGCTTGAATATGACCTGCATCCTCTGGATCTGGAATAGTGTTTGCTGGGAAACACATTCAGAGGCAGACAGAGATGTTTTAGTGCACGCTGTGCACTGTGTTCTGGGCAGTGTATAGGAATCTATGTAGGATCAGAGGTCAGAGACAGAGAGCAAACACTGTTACAGGTTATGGAGATTTTCAGTGCAAAAGGATGAGGCTGACTTATTAGAGTTTAGTGGATCAATGGCCTCTAAACTCTGTTCTTGCACCTCAATAAGGAAGATTGGTAGAGCACTGGCCCCTCTCCTGGCATGACTGGGAGCATTGGTTGCAACTCTGTGGTTACTTTTCCTGCCTTTGATTCTTTTGGGGAGGCCCAGTTCTTTTCTCTGTATTATATGGCTGTGTAATTCTAGTATGGTTTACTGCCTCAGAGCTGTAACCATAATAAATTTCCTTAAGACCCCAGTATCGACCACTTTCCATGAAGCAGTTTTTAATTCTCCAGTGATACTTACCTGCTGTTTACTTTCTCCTAACAGTGGTGAGACTTTGGAAGTTATTAACATTATATACAGAAAAAGGAAGGTTTTGTTTCACTCTACATTTTTGTGATCCTTTCTCTCATCCAAACTCTACATGGCAGACAGAAGGATATTTTACAGGTTAAGGTGATATCACCCAGCTTCTGTGTTATGGACTTAACATTGCCCCCCACCCCAAATTCATATGTTGAAACCCTAATCCCCTAGGTGACTATATTTGAAGATAAGACTTTCAAGGAGGTAAAGTGAAATGAGGTCATATGGGTAGAGAGCCCTAATCTGATAACACTGATATCCTTTTAAGATGAGAAAGGTCCTTGTTGGTTCTCCATTTTAAATGTATCAGTGTGTACATGTCCATCCCATACTCCCTAACTATCCCTGGGAACTCTGCTCAATGTTAAGTGGCAGCCTGGATGGGGAGGGGAGTTTGGAGGAGAATAGATCCATGTATGTGTATGGTTGAGTCCATTTGCTGTCTACCTGAAACCGTCACAACATTGTTAATTGACTGTATTCCAATATAAAATAAAAAGTTAAAAATATAAAAGGAAGGGCTACTAGGAGTTTGTTCACATAGAGGAAAGGCCATGTGTGAACATGAGAAGAGGAGAATTAAAAAGCCAGGAAGGGAGGTCTCACCAGAAACCAATCTTGTTGACACCTTGATCTTGGAATTTCAGCATCCAAAACTGTGAGGGAAAATTCTGTTGGTTAATTGAGGGTTACTGAGTGACAGTATAACTAGTCCAATGTCCCTCAACCTGTGATCATCATCAATAACCTTTAATTCCATCCATGATGACTTGTATTCCTTTGACATTCTAATTTTTAAAAAAGTAGTCATTAAGTTCCCTACACTTGAAGTTTGTTTGTCTGAAACTCTCTTTCCTTGGTTGTTTTAAAGATTAGTTCCTTCTCTTTCTATAAGTCTCAGGTCAAATGCCCCATCACCAAAGAAGTTATGTCTGATCATTCCATCAAGACTATCTCCCCTTCTCCCCTACACCTACGATTTTCTGCAGTGATGTTCTCTTATTTCCTTCCCAACATTTATCACTATCTACCATTGTCTTATTTGTATACCGTTTGTTTATTATTCATCTCTTCCCACTAATATGAAAACTCCATTAGGGCAGGGGCCTATCTGTTCATTCTGTATCTGCATGTCCATGAAATGTCTGACATATGAACTTCTCATTGAACATAGTATGTGTGTATATTGCATGTTGAATGCATATAAGTTTCTCTTTTTTCTGTTTCCTGTTCCCATCTTTTCTCCAACTTTCCATCCACTGCCTGCTCCATGCTGCATGTCTTTAAATATCTCCTCCAGTGAATTAAAATCTTACAAAATTATGAAGTTTTCTTTACGGGGCACTTGTGTCTCCGCTGGAATTAGATTTTCTGTGTTGGAAGCTTAATCCATGGAGAAACATTGAGGAATTCCATGACCAGTCCAATGCTTGGCAAATTGAGAGATCCATCAACAATTTTCATTTCACTCAGTCTAAAGGACTGCCATGTTTTTGTCTGGTTTCAAGCTATTCAACGAAGGATTAGTATTTATAAAAGGAAAACGGTGTTTCTTTTTTTTTCTTTTTTCAACATGACTTCCCAAGAGATAAGGCACTGACTAATTTTGAAGGTCTTTAATTTAATTGCACTGAGGCTTCAACAGAAGCCAGTCCTGTCTTGCTGGAAAAGATGAGAGAGAAAATATTGGTATAAAGTGGTCTCAAATCTAGGGAAGGCTCCACACCCTCATGACACTGAAATTCAACCTCGAGTGGTATGGACCACTAAACCACCACTGGTGCAATTCACAGCTACTCTGCTTCCCATGCTGACAAGACAGGGAAGTAATGTGCCAAATAGAATTTCTAATCACTACTTGCTCTGTTTTGAAATGCCTTTGGTCTATTATCAGACTTTTATCTCCTTCTGTTCCTGCAAGTTGTATGAACTACAACCTGCTGATTCTAATACTAACATGATGTTATTTGTCATTCTTCATTGCAAGTGTTTACATAGAATCTACTACCCAACTTTCACGGAAGAGGACTTGAAGTTCATCTCTTCCTTTACTTTATTACCCTGAGCCTAAGCTCAGTTTCAATATCAAACACAGAGGATAATTTGATTCTAATAGAATAGAGATTGGTCACAGAGAAGAATTAGCCAGGCCCCTATGTGCAAACATGATTTCTCAAACCAATATCCTGCTGACAGCTTCTTCCTCCTGACAGCTTCTTCCTCCTGACAGCTTCTTCCTCCTGTTTTATTAAAATAGCATTATAACTTATAATAGGTCTAGATTTTTTCCATCAGCACTCAATCTGTTATTCTAGGACTTTGTAGAGGAAGATTCTATTAGGTTGTCTGATGTAGTTGGCATTGAATATATAGTTATTTTATCCCATTTGTGCATAACAGGCTACTTTAGTTCATTGGATTCTTAGCACACAAATAACTTATCAGTTCACTGAACAGCTCTAATAAGACCAGTCTCTGTAAGTTTAAGTGCTACCTGCAGTCTATTCCATTCCACTTATCCCAAGTTGCCTATGCATGTAGAACCTGATCCCTATTTCACATTAAGCTTGATTTGATTAAGGAGAAGCTACTTGTGTTTTGTTTCCAAACACAAGTAGCAAAGCAAATATCCTAGAAACATCCCTCACCTTTAACAGGAGAGAACAATGGCAGTGATGTCTGATCAATGCAAAAGAGTTGGTGAGACAGTGGGCAGCTGGAAAAAGAAGTATTAAGCAGGAAAAAATAAAATAAAACTCTTAAAATTGTAATAGACTAGAAGATGAAATATATTAACTTTATACCCTAGCAGGAATTTCTGCTGAGAAGAGCACAGTCTTTTTTTCCTTCTTCTTTCTTTCCTCTTGAAGAAACAGTTCTCTAGGAATGGACATTTTTTTCCCTAGTAAATGGAAAAATCATTGTGGTTTTGCAGTACTACTGAAAAAAAAAACACTAATAGAATATATTTTATTTGTAAATATGTAATCCTTTCAGCAGACTTACAGGAACAAACCAGTAGCAATGTTTTGTCTGGCATTCATTTCTACTTAAGGAACTTTTAAGTTACTGATAATATTCAACCCAACTATTTAAAATAGATGGCACAACTTTTAAAGGTCTTGCATCTTATTTGCTTATAAGGAAATAAAAATCCTAATAAGTTAAAATTCCCATATTTATACAGTCATATTGTATGGTTGACTCCTTTAAATATATGGAATATAAGATTAATAGATGGATACTTATTATCTTTATTTTACATGATAACTTGTTTCTTTCCCTCTACAAATGGCAGTGTAGTTATTATTCATTGTGCTTACTTTCCCTTGGTCCTTAAATAAGAAAGATGCAAATCTGTGCACTTGTTTCCATAATCTTTTCTCTTGATATGTTCTGTAATTTAAGCTGGCGTGATATCATCACCATGTGATAAGACCAGATTTTAAACATTCTGTATATTTATATATTTCCCCAAAGATTACTGCAAAGTTATATAGCATGTTTGTTAGTGTATAAAAAAAAGTTGAAAGAGCTGATCCTTCCCCAGTGTGTCTCTTTTCCAAAATAATTTAGCATGTTGTTTTTCAAAACAATTCTAGGTTTATTCTGCTTTTTGTTCCTCATATATTTAGCTTTATTTTGTTTAAAAACTAGAACATAGTACTAGTTTTGGATTTTCTTTTTTTTTTTTTCACTCAAATATTCTCATTTACTGCATGTCTTATTCTTTGTTGCTTGTCTTGCTTTTTGCAAGCAGTAATCTTCCCAGGCACTGTTTCTAGAACAAAGTAGTTATTCTGGTCCTCTTACATCTTTGAATTATAATCTTGTTCCAGAAGAGTTTATGTCTGTTTGTTCTTATGAATTGGAGTACTTATCAGAAAAGGCACCACTTCCACCTCTACAATTCCTCTAATAAATAACGTTTATTTAAAGTTTACTGCATGACTGACAATCCTCTAAATGTATGTTATTCAGGGACCCTGTAGGAAAGAATTACACTCCAAAGGAATTATTAGGGAGTTTAATGAATTGACTATTTACAAAAATATGAGCAGGATTAAGGGAAAAAAACAGAGGGTGAGGAAGCGCTCCAGTTAACAACAGAGAGAAGCTGCTACTCCTCCTAAATTAGAAAGAGCAAGATGTGGGGAAGGGTACAAGAACCTGGCAAAACTGTAGCTGTGAGAGAGCCCCTCTCAATACCAGCTTGGACTTTGGTAGAAGATGGTGGCATCACCCATCTGGGGCCTGGCAGGGAGCCTGGGCCCTTCTGTTTCCTACAGATGTGTCTTTTATTCTATAAAACTAATAGCAAGTCAGAGGAGGAAGGTGGCTACTTCAGAATGCCAAGGTCCACCTCTTCAGGCACCAAGGTCAGTGGAGAAGAGTGGAGTGAGTGAAGATTGTGTAGCACAGAGTGATCCTGGGGATTACTGAGTTAATCCTCCCAGTGACTGTATCATATGGACGTCTGTTAGATAGATTAGCCCTGATTTATGAGTGAGGCCTGTGATTCATGTGGTTTACACATGACTCATGCATCTCATGAACAGGACAGTCAAGATTTGAACCCAGAGTCCTTCCCCACAAACTATATTGTTGAACCACTCAATGTGCTAGCCAAGGAATAGCTTTCTCATTGCTCCACGCATAGAAACCAAGACACAGAACATGGGTCTCTTTCTGGAGATTTTCTTCCCTTTCCTTGGCTCCCATTTTTACCTCTTCAAATAGTTTTAATTTGTGAATCACAGCAGCCACAGAAGTAGTGTGATTCTTGTCATTTGTCTTAGGATGTAAATTACCAGTTGAAGAAATTTTCGTAAGGATAGAACAGGTACATTTTCTGAATCAATAATTACTTTAAGAAACATGTTTCTGTCCTATTCTTAGCCTTTTGAACCATCTTTTCCCAAATTCTAAATAGAATTATATAGAGGTTTCGACTCTTTTGATTAGAGAGACTGAGGGAAAAAACAACAACAACAACATATTCTGAGAAATAATATAGTGGTGGAGAAGTGATGGGGCTTCCCAGGTGGTAAAGAACCTTCCTACCAATGTAGGAGACATAAGAGATGCAGGTTCAATCTCTGCATTGGAAAGATCCCCTGGAGGAGGAAATGGCAACCCTTTTCCATTCTTTTCCAAGAATTCTCCAGTATTCTTGCTTGGAGAATCCCACAGACAGAAGAGCCTGGTGGGGTGCAGTCCATAGGGTCACAATGAGTTGGCCAAGACAGAGTGACTGAGCATGCACACACAAAGAGGTGACATGTGCAAAAGTCTAGACATTTATCAGAAAGGTCTTCAAAATTTCTAATTTCTATGCTGAAAATCAAATCTTGGTCAGGTTTACACTGTTCTAGATTGAAACTATTACACTGAACGAGATTGAAATTATTCTCTGGCAGAAAATTTACTGGAATGTGTTTGTAAACTGTTTCCTTGTAGCATTCAAAACTTCTGCTGCAAGTAACAGAAGCCCTCATATTAGCTTACAGAAGAAAGAGTTTATTGGCTCAAGAAGTTAGGAAGGATACTGAGGAGTAGCAGGATGAAGAAGGTTTTGTAGGAATTGGGGTCTAAAGGATTATAATCTGGCACCATTCCAGGAGGGATCTTTCTCTGTTTCTCTGACTCCACCCACATTTCATCTCTGTTTTTCCCAGTTCCTCTATTTGTTGGTGTCATTTCCTTTTTACTTAAAGAAACAGTTTCTTAAGATGATGGTATGGATGACCATTGTCTGCTCCAGTTTAGTAACTTCCCCAAATGAGTTTCTTTTCCTTAGGATTCATTTATCAATCAGGGGATGAACTCTGATAGGTTCCCCTATATTTGAATGACTATCCCATATCATGATCACTGTTACCAGGAAAATGGACTTCCCCAGTGGCTCAGCAGGTGAAGAATCTGCCTGCAATGCAGGAGACACAGGAGATGCCAGTTCAATCCCTGGGTCAGGAACATCCCCTGGGGGAAGAAATGGAAACCCACTCCAGTATTCTTGTCTGAAAAATCCCAAGGACAGAGGAACCTGACGAGCTACAGTCCACGGGGTCACAAAGAGTCAGACATGACTGACTGACTTAAGAACACATCAGGAAAATGAGGTGCTATGATTATACAGAAATGGTTCAGCTGCCAATACATGTTATCAAAAATATTGTACAAATTATTAGATGAACAGAGAAGGAAAACATGTTGGACAAGTTAAAGAGAGGATCTGTTGTCACTGTCCAATAAAGCCAGCCAGCTACTTCCCTATTTGATAGATTGTTTGCTTGCTTTTTTCTTTTAATTTTTTTCTCTCTTCAACTATCAAAGGAATAAATAATATTCTAATTTAAGTTACTATTTTATTTTAAAGGCTATGAATTTCAAATGTATGAAAATCATTCTGATATTTTCTAATTAAAAAATCTTATTTAATGTACTTTGGTCTCTATTACATTTTGATGAAAAATGCTTAGCTACAGATGTTCTCTGAGGTATTCAAAACCAGTCTTTGCTATATGATTCATGTTATTTTTCTTCTCAATGCTAGGAGGAGGTTGGTGGTAATATATTCCTCACTCTAAGGTTCACAATTAGCTATCTTATTCATCTATTTAATTCTATTTATTAAATTTAATTCTATTTTCAGTTAGTGCAATAAAGCACATTTCTACTATCCCCTCCATCAATCTTTAAAATTCTATTTTAATTTTTCTGTTTCTACATTAATATCACATTGGTTTACTCTTCTCTATCCCCCATTTTGCCCAGATCTCTAAAAATAGTAGCAGATCTACACATATTTATGTTTGTCAAGGCTTTTTTCCCCAGGGTTCTGAAATTTTTAAGGCAAACAAAGTTAACAGAACTTAAAATGTAATATTTATTCTCTCCACCTGTAATTTTATTAGGCATTTAAATTACCCTGTGATGATGATAAAGTATTTTCTTTAAATTGCAAATAAAATAATGGCAGAAAACAGTTTTTCATTTAACTTTTAAAAAATTATATGTTGTACTTAGGAGAGTGACATAAACATCACGGGCACTTATTAGGGCTATGTGTAGCCATAATATGGCTATGTATGGGACTTCCCCGATGGCTCAATGGTTAAAAAAAAAAAATCTGCCTGCAATGCAGGACATGTGGGTTCAATACCTGGGTTGGGAAGATCCTCTGAAGGAGGGAATGGCAACCCTCTCCAGTATTCTTGCCAGGAAAGTCTCATGGAGAGAGGAGCTTGGCAGGTTATAGTCCATAGGGTTGCAAAAACTCAGACACAATTGAAGCAACTGAGCACATGGCTATGCATAGTGTCCAAACGAAGTCTAAGGAAAAATCAAGATACTATACTGCATTTCTCCAAACAGCTTGAAGATTCAAATACAGCCTTCTTTTACATTTTAGTAGGGTTACATTTTCAGAGAATGCTTGATTGAGCATCATATTCTGTTTAATCTCCTACAACTTTACAGTATCCCAGTACCTACTGGAAGAATTATCTCTCAATGTTAAGGTATGAGTGAGACAGAAGAAATGGTGATAGTAATAGTACATGGAAAGAGAAATTAAGTGTTGAGTACGTGACACGCTAGATAGTATATTCCCTAGGGATGCTGGATAATATTTATTGAACATTTCTTCCATATAGTCGTTCCCTTCTCCAGGGTATCTTCCCAACTTAGGGACTGAACCCAGGTCTCCTGCATTGCAGGAAGATTCTTTACCAGCTGAGCCCCCAGGGAATCTCAAGAATACTGCAGTGAGTAGCCTTTCTCTTCTCCAGTGGATCTTCCTGACCCAAGAATCGAACCAGGCTCTCCTGCATTGCAGTCGGATTCTTTACCAACTGAGGTATCAGGGAAGCCCTATATATAAGACCCTAGACCAAGTGCTTCTGTACATTGCCATTTAATCTTCATAACCATTTTATCAAGTTGGAATTAAAAGGCATATATATGACAAGTTAATGCTAAGCATGGCTAGTGGTTAATGTAGTCATTCATGGGCACAAACCTATAAACTTCAGAGCTTGAAATCAAAGGCAGGATTGTCTGATGTGAAAAGTCTGAGTCCAAACTGATATGGTGTATTCTTACAGTCAAGCTTTGTCACAGATCATGATTTAAGAATCATTAACCATTACATAGGTGTGCTAAGTGTTTAAATAAACTATATGGCTCACCCAGTTTTCTAGCATTAATAAACAACAAAACTGGAATTAAAACCTACATCAATGTAGAATACTCCAGCAACGCTTCTAGTAGGAAGTGCATAAAAGCTCTGTGGTTGTATCATTCCATCTCTGGTACAATGAAGTCCCTAGGAAAAAAATCAGCTGCTGTTTTCATTGTGCTAAGTTTTAAGTCATAAAGGTTTAAAATGTATCTCCTGGAAAACTTTCACTTCTGACAAATCAAAGTGACACCATTGGAATGAACTGAGTGAGTGACACTTACCTGGGCTGTCCTTCACTGCTGTTATTTACAAACCATCTAAACAGGCCTGGTGATTTAGTTTTCAAGTTAATTATTGATCTGCACTCTAGACAGAACACATTTTTGTTTGTTTGTTTTATTTTTAATTTCATTCTTGTTCAAGGGAGTAAAAAGGAAAGAATCTTCAGGGTTATGATGAACAAATTTCTTCTTCTTCAAGAAATTCATTGTGGCTCTGAATCTCTACCTTGAAAAGATGACATCTAAAATTAACCATAAGAAGTAACTGAAGGAATCATAAGTCACACTCCTCACCCTAGTGCATTTTATCATATCCCTGGGCAATAACTTGGATTACAGTCATATTCTGATATTGTGGTCTAAATGCTGAGTCCGTCTAGTCCTCATGTGTATTAGTTTTCCACTGCTATACAACATACTAGAACATACTTAGAAGCTTATTACAACACATCAGTTAACTCAGTTCTGTGAGTTAGGGACGCGAGCATAACTTCTCTAGGTTCTCTGTTCAGGATCTCAGAAGGCTGTATCAAAAGGTATACTCAAGCTGTGTTCTTGTCTGGAGAAGAGCTTGCCTCCGAGCCTACTCATGTTGCTGACAGAATCCGCATCATTGCGGCTTAAGGACATATGTCTGAAACTTCTTGCTAGCTTATGGCTGGGGACTGCTTTCAGATGAATGAGGCTACTGGCAGCTTTTTGCCATATGGCCCTCACCTCAGGCCCTCTATCTTCATGGCTGATTGCTTTTTCAAGGCCAGGAACAGAGAGCCAGATGTTCTAGCAAGACAGGAATTAGATCCTCGTATAGTCACTCTAACCTTTGCCACATTCCTTTGGTTAGAAACAAGTTCCAGGTCCCAGTCCCACTCAAAGTGAGATTTCACAAAAGTTGGGCACATAGAGGTCAACTTAAAATCTGCCCCGCACTGTGCAAGATGGAAACAAGTTGTTTCTGAAAAAGGCTCATAAGACAGTTGTAAACATCTAACTCTTCACCTCTCCTCACTCACCAATATCCATTAGAGGGCCAAGGTCTGGAGTTTTCTGGGAGATAAACTTTAGCCATGAGCAGTGAAGAGTTGCTTAGGGCTGTTTTCCCTCTTGCATCAGAGTCTCATTAAAGCTAGCATAAGCAATAAAAGAAAATGATGTATTGACAGTAAACTAGCTATCTCATAGCATCCAGCCTTTAGAGACAGTTTGGTATTAAGGAAGAGACAATTGAAAGGAAGGAATATTCCTTCTCTTTCCATCTTTTGTTTTCATTGCATCTTGAGATTCTGCTGAATTCTTCTAACAACAGACTATTTTTTTTATATTAAAATGCATGTAGGAAAATGGAGAAAAAAAAGATTTTGAATAAATGCTCAAATGTGAATCCTACAACTATGGTCAGGAGGCAGAGTTATGTTATACAAACCTGACTGTGCCTGACTTACACTGTTGTAGATGAAAAAAGGGAAAAGCGAAAGACTTTTCTAGAAAAATAGGTGATAGAGTTGAGATCATCTCTGTTTTATTTAATGCCAAGGACATCTTCCTACTTACCTATCAGTCCATCATCTCTTTGGTGAGCTGGTCCTTATACTATGTGATTTTGTGACCTTGAGGCTTTAGGATCCAGGATGACTAATCATAGCATTTTACTTTGTATATTTAAATGTTCAATGAATGCTGAACTTGATGTGTTCTTTTTTTCAGTAACACTAGATCAAAATTTTATACCTTTTCTTAAAGTCTTCCAAAGGCTTTCTCTTTTATTCAGAATGCAAACCAATGTTCTTGTGATAGGCCACATTGTGATCTGCAAAACAGGCAGGGCCCTTGTTTCTTCTATGACTTCTCCAGTTGATCTTTCTTTTGCACCCTGGAACACATCAAGCCACATGTTACTGGACGGCTTCTGCTCTTGTTATTTCTTCTCTTTGGAACTGTCTTCCTTCCCCTTGTCGCTAACTTCCTACTCCAAACAGATGTTTGTAAATTTATTTTTTCAGCTTTATCAATATATGATTGTCAAAAAGTATATATTTAAGTTGTTTTGATATATGTATATACTATAAAGACATTTACTTCTGCTTCGGTGACTATGCTGAAGCCTTTGACTGTGTGGATCATGACAAACTGTGGAAAATTCTTAAAGAAATGGGAATACTAGACCATCTTCCCTGTCTCCTGAGAAGCCTGTATGCAAGTCAAGGAAGCAACAGTTAGAAACAGACATGGAACAATGGACTGGTTCAGAATTGAAAAAGGAGTTTGTCAAGGCTGTATATTGTCACCCTGCTTATTTATTTATTTTTTTAGCAGTATTTTTTTCATGTTTTCTGTTATATATTTTATTTATTTATTTATTTATTTATTAGTTTTGCCATACAATGACATGATATCACCATGGGTTTACATATGCTCCCCCTCCAGGACCCCCCTCCCTCCTCCCTCCCCCTGGGAAATCTCGTTGCACCAGCCCCGAGCATCAATCCTGGGCTGGCGATTGATTAGACATATGGTAATTAATATGTTTCAATGCCATTCTCCCATATCATCCCCCCCCTTTCCCTCATCCACAGAGTCCACGAGTCTGTTCTATATCTCTGTGTTCCTTTTGCTGTCTCACATGCTGGGTTCTCCTTACCGTCTTTCTAAATTCCATATATATGGGTTAGTATACTGTATTGTTGTTTTTGCTTCTGGCTTACTTCACTCTGGACAATGGGCTCCAGTTTCGTCCATCTGAGTAGAACTGATTCAAATGAATTTTTTTTTTAATGCTGAGTAATATTCCATTGTGTATATGTACCACAGCTTTCTTATCCATTCGTCAGTTGATGGGCATCTAGGTTGCTTCCATGTCCTGGCTATTGTAAACAAAGCAGTGATAAACATTGGGGTACACGTGGCTCTTTCAATTCTGGTTTCCTCGGTGTATATGCCCAGCAGTGGGATTTCTGGGTCATATGGCAGGTCTATTTGCAGTTTTTTAAGGAACCTCCACACTGTTTTCCATAGTGGCTGTACTAGTTTGCAATCCCACCAACAGTGTGAGAGAGTTCCCTTTTCTCCACATCCTCTCCAGCATTTATTACTTGTAGATTTTTGGATTGCAGCCATTCTGAGTGGTGTACAGTGATATCTCATTGTGGTTTTGATTTGCATTTCTCTGATAATGAGTGATATTGAGCATCTTTTCATGTGTTTGTTAGCCATTTTTATGTCTTCTTTGGAGAAATGTCTGTTAAGTTCTTTGGCCCACTTTTTGATCCTCTATATTGAAAACCCTAAAGGCTCTACTAGAAAATTACTAGAGCTAATCAGTGAATATAGCAAAGTTTCAGGATACAAAATCAACACACAGAAATCTCTGGCATTCCTATACGCTAACAATGAGAAAACAGAAAGAGAAATTATGGAAACAATTCCATTCACCATTGAAACAAAAAGAATAAAATACTTAGGAGTATTTCTACCTAAAGAAACAAAAGACTTGTATATAGAAATCTATAAATCCCTGATGAAAGAAATCAAAGAGGACACAAACAGATGGAGAAATGTGCCGTGTTCGTGGATTGGAAGAATCAGTATAGTGAAAATGAGTATACTACCCAAAGCAATCTATAGATTCAATGCAATTCCTATCAAGCTACCAGAGGTCTTCTTCAAAGAATTAGAACAAATAATTTCTCAATTTGTATGGAAATACAAAAAACCTCGTATAGCCAAAGCAATCTTGAGAAAGAAGAATGGAACTGGCGGAATCAACCTACCTGACTTTAGGCTATACTACAAATCCACAGTCATTAAGACAGTATGGTACTGGCACAAAGACAGAAATAGAGATCAATGGAACAAAATAGAAAGCCCAGAGATAAATCCACGCATCTATGGACACCTTATCTTTGACAAAGGAGGCAAGAAGATACAATGGAGAAAAGACAACCTCTTTAACAAGTGGTGCTGGGAAAACTGGACAGCCACTTGTAAAAGAATGAAACTAGAACACTTTCTAACACCATACACAAAGATAAACTCAAAATGGATCAAAGATCTAAGCATAAGACCAGAAACTATAAAACTCCTAGAGGATAACATTGGCAAAACACTCTCTGCTTCAAATACTCCTTGGAAGGATAGCTCTGACAAACCTAGAAAACATATTAAAAATCAAAGACATCACTTTGCCAACAAAAGTTCCTATCGTCAAAGCTATGCTTTTTCCCCCAGGAACCATATGGCAATGTGAGAGTTTGACCATAAAGAAGGCAGAGTGCTAAAGAATTGATGCATTCAAATGTGGTGCTGGAGAAGACTCTTGAGAGTCTCTTGGACAGTAAGGAGATCAAACCACTCAATCCTAAAGGAGATCAAACCTGAATATTCATTGGAAGGACTGATGCTGAAGCTAAAACTCCAATACTTTGGCCACCTGATGGGAAGAGCAAACTCATTGGAAAAGATGCTAATGCTGGGAAAGATTGAGGGCAGGAGGAGAAGGGGTGACAGAGATTGAGATAGTTGGATGACATCATCAGCATTAGGGAAACTAGTCTGAGAAATCTCTGGGAGATAGCGAAGGTCAGGGAAGCCTGATGTGCTGCAGTCCTTGGGGTCACAAAGAGTCAGATATGATGTAGGGACTAAAAAACAATAACAATGTACTATAAAGGAATCACTCTAATCAAGATAAATTGAAATGTCAGATAGTTATAATTTTCTTCTTCATTTATTTAGTGGTGAAAATACGTAGCAAATTCAATATTTACCGTATAGCATTATTGACTGTAGTCATATTGCTGTACAGCAGATCTCTAGAACTTATTCACTATACAGAACTAAAAGGCTATACCCATTGAGAAGCAATCCACTCCCTCGTCCCCTATTCCCCCTCCCACAATCATTCTACTCTGTTTACATAAATTTGACTTTCTAGATACTTAATCTATGTGGAAATATGCACAGAATTATCCTTATATGACTGGCTTATCTCAGCATTCAGGTTTATCGCATGTTGTTACAAATTTTCTTCTGTTTTAAGACTGAATAATATTCCATTTGTGTGTGTATATCACATTTTCATTATCCATTGATGGACGTTTAGATTGTTGTCATATCTTAGCTATTGTGAGTAATGCTGCACTGAAGGTCCCAGTTTCAGTTCTTTTGCCTACATACCTTGAGTAGGATTGCTCCCTCATATGTTAATTCCACCTCTGGTTCTTTTGAGGAATCTTAGTACTATTTTCCATAATGACTGAACCCAATTGCATTCTTAGTAACAACATGCAAGTGTTATAATTTCTCCATATTCTTCAGTTCAGTTCAGTTCAGCCGGTCAGTTGTGTCCGACTCTTTGAAACCCCATGGATTGCAGCATGCCAGGCCTCTGTGTCCATCATCAACTCCCTAAGTTTATACAAACTCATCTCCATTGAGTCGGTGATGACATTCAATCATCTCATTCTCTGCCATCCCCTTCTCGTCCCGCCTTCAATCTTTCCCAGCTTCAGGGTCTTTTCAAATGAATCAGCTGTACACATCAGGTGGCCAAAGTATTGGAGTTTCAGGTTCAACATCAGTCCTTCCAATGAACACCCAGGACTGATCTCCTTTAGGATGGAATTGTTAGATCTCCTTGCAGTCCAAGGGACTCTCAAGAGTCTTCTCCAACACCACAGTTCAAAAGCATCAATTCTTCCATTATCAGATTTCTTTATAGTCCAATTCTCACATCCATACATGATTACTGGAAAAACCATGGCCTTGACTAGATGGACCTTTGTTGGCAAACTGGCATATCTGCTTTTTAATATGCTGTCTAGGTTGGTCATAACTTTCCTTCCAAGGAGTAAGCATCTTTTAATTTCATGGCTACAGTCACCATCTGCAGGGATTTTGGAGCCCCCAAAAATGAAGTCAGCCACTGTTTCCACCGTTTCCCTATTTATTTGCCATGAAGTGATGGGCCAGGATACTATAATCTTAGTTTTCTGAATGTTGACCTTTAAGTCAACTTTTTCACTCTCCTCTTTCACTTTCATTAAGAGGCTCTTTAGTTCTTCTTCACTTTCTGCCATAAGGGTGGTGTCATCTGCATATCTGAGGTTATTGATATTTCTCCCAGCAATCTTGATTCCAGCTTGTGCTTCATCAAGCCCAGCATTTCTCATGATATACTCTGCATATAAATTAAATAAGCAGGGTGACAATATACAGCCTTGACGTTCTCTTTTACCTATTTGAAACCAGTCTGTTATTCCATGTCCAGTTCTAACTGTTGCTTCTTGACCTGCCTTCAGATTTCTTAAGAGGCAGGTCAGGTGGTCTGGTATTCCTGCCTCTTTCAGAATTTTCCACAGTTTATTGTGATTCACACAGTCAAAGGCTTTGGCTTAGTCAATAAAGCAGAAATAGATGTTTTTGTCTGGAACTCTCTTGTTTTTTTTATTATTTAGCGGATGTTGGCAATTTGATCTCTGGTTCCTCTGCCTTTTCTAAAACCAGCTAGAATATCTGAAAGTTCACGGTTCACATTTTGCTGAAGCCTGGCTTGAAGAATTTTGAGCATTACTTTACTAGTGTGTGAGATGAGTGCAATTGTGCGGTGGTTTGAGCATTCTTTGGCATTGACTTTCTTTGGGATTGTAATGAACACTTACCTTTTACAGTCCTGTGGCCACTGCTGAGTTTTCCAAATTTGCTGGCATATTGAGTGCAGCACTTCCACAGCATCATCTTTCAGGATTTGAACTAGCTCAACTGGAATTCCATCACCTCCACTAGCTTTGTTTGTAGTGATGCTCCCGAAGGCCCACTTGATTTCGCATTCCAGGATGTCTGGGCTCTACGTGAGTGATCACACCATCGTGATTATCTGGGTCATGAAGATCTTTTCTGTACAGTTCTTCTGTGTATTTTGGCCATCACCTCTTAATATCTTCTGCTTCTGTTAGGTCCACATCATTTCTGTCCTTTATTGAGTCCATCTTTGCATGAAATGTTCCCTTGGTGTCTCTAATTTTCTTGAAGAGAGCTTTAGTTTTTCCCATTCCATATTCTTACCAATACTCATTATCTTTGTTTTGATAATAGCCATCCTAACAGATATGAGATGATATCTCATGGTTTTCATTTATATTTCCTTGTTGATTGGTGTAGCTAAACACCTTTTCACATACCTGTGGCCATTTGTATGCCTTCCTTGCAGAAATGTCTACTTAAGCCCTGCCCATTTTAAAATCAGTTTTTGTTTTGTTTTTGTTGTTAAGTTGTAGGAGTGCCTTTTATTTTTAATATTAACCTCTTATTAACTTTATAGTTTGCAAATATTCTTCCGTTCATTGGGTTGGCTTTTCATTTTCAGTTTGTTGATCATTTATTTCACTGTGAAGAAACTTAGTTTGATATAGTCTCATTTGTTAAGTTTTTCTCTTGTTGGCTGTGCTTTTTTATTTTTTTAAGGCTGCTTTTTTGTAGCTTTTTGACCTCCATTTTAAAAATTGCAACTCTCCCCCTGCATTCCTATTGGCATTCCCGGCTTCATTATATCCAAAACATTTATCATTGACTGGCATACTGTATACACTCTATTTTACTTACTCACATGCTTAGTATCTATTTCCACATCTAGAATGTAATCCGCATGTGGGTGGGAATTTTTGTCTGTTTACAGTGTTATATTACACAGAACTTTACACATAGGAGCCCCATCAATCTGTATGTGACAACTATCGACTATTTAAGATTGCACACATTTCTTAAATTATTTTATTTGGAGTGAGGCTATGGGAAAATTGTCTTGGGCCTTTTTTTTCTTCTAGCTGTGTGTGAAAGATGTATTCCTAGGGTAGATACAGTATGCAGAAAGCATCATAAAGTATGAAGGGTGGATGTATAATCTTCAGTGTGATGTAAATCTTGGGCCTCTGAAATTCTGTTTTATCATATCAATGTACATAGTGATATTATATACATAAATATATAAAGGGAGCAGCAGAGGATGAGATGGTTCGATAGCATTACTGACTCTACAGACATGAATCTGAGCAAACTACAAGAGACACTGAGGACAGGGAAGCCTGTGTGCTGCAGTACATGACGTTACAGGGTCAGACATGGCTTGGCGACTGACCAACTCTATATATATATATGAAATGGCGGTTTAGTGACTCTTAGTTTGCTCGTCCTGGAGTACTGTGATCTTTGTTTCTATAACTTTTAAAATTTAAACATTGAATAGAATATTCAATAAGTAGCACATTTAAAAGAATGTTGTCAATGTTAGCATCATATGCAGTAAAAATGACAATAAAATAGTAGGCTTTTGATTGTACAACTGATGTTATACCTTGTTTTATTAACCCTGGCAGAGTTTTGTAAGTAGGATTTCTATTTCCTCATTTCTATCAATTTGCCTTTTTCGTTACCCTCAGCTTGGATAATCAAAATTAGATGTTTATTACGTTCCTCTGCTGTGTTTGCATTTCTGTTTGGGCAATAAACAGGAGGGGTCCCTAGATATAAAAATCAGATTAGAGAAGAAACCCCACCTACTATATGAGGGCATAATGCCTTTCACAGACTTCATGGCCCTTCTAATTTACTAGGAAGTTTGGGGAAAAATTCAGCCCTTTGATTAGGGACCACATTATAGAATAGGGTAAATAAATGTCTAAGGTGAACGATGTCAGGGGAGTCAGAGGCCACGATTCATCATAGATGCACGCACCTATTCCCAGTCTTGTTCACTGCCTCAGGCCTTCTCTGTGTGTAGCTTCAGAACTCCTTGGTCCTGGCTGAGACTGAGGCCAGTACAGGCTGCAGTGGCAGACCTACTGTCAGAATGGACTCAGCTTCCCCTAGGATCGACCTGACAATGATCTGCCTCACGTTTGTTTCTCTCATGCTGGGTCTTCTCTGTGACAAGGGGGCCATTTGGATGCAACTGACTGCACTTTGTAATTGCATTTGTGAAACTCAGAGAACTGCGGGAATTCACATACAATGGGGTGCATAAAAGCCAGTGCATAAAATTTTCCCTCTGTCCCCTTCTGTGTGTCTGTTAAGATATGGAATTAATATGATTTGTGGGGGAGCAATTGCATGAGATCCACTTCATGAGACTCTAGAGCTATGATACAGCCTTATATTGTTTCTTACTTGGCTTCGTACTTCAATTTTCTTTCTCTCAATCTGGTCCTAGCACTCCTGATCAAGAGTAATTTATACCTCTTTGCATGATACCCTGCCTTGTGCAGGAAGGCAGACTGAAACACCGGCTTTAGGGGTGACTCTGGAAAGGAGATGGGAATCTGGAGCTGGATCACTCTCTGATCTGATGCAAGAAGGATCCTATGGCTGGTGATAAGGAGGATGGTCATTACCAGAGGGGCTTTCACTTGTGAATAATCAGAATGAGGTGTAGGTGGAAGGTGAGCCACTATTAGGTGGCTGAGAGCTTGAATGATATGGGGGAAATGATAATTATAAAGAAGGTGGATTTGCTTGATTCTTTATTGGAGGATTTTAAATCGGGAGATGATGGGTTCAGGGCAGCCAACTGCTATCTCCAAGCACACCAAAGCCAGAGAGCCTCTAGGGCTGCTGATAAAGGAGATTTTCATCTCCTGAAGCCATAGCACAGACTGTATTGAAAATTAGACCCACCGACAGGATGATCCCTCCATATGGCATAATTCCTCCAGAAGCAAGCTAGCCACATGGTAGCGGGTCAATTAAATCGAATTCCGTCTGCACAGAAAGGAGAAGAATTGAGACCTACTACATATACGAGTTTTCCTTCTCTAGCAGAAGTTCATCTAGCACCACCGCCTAAGAACTTACAAAATGCCTGATGCACTGTCATGGTAGCAAGCACAACATTGTTTCAGGTAGGATTGCAGATACATTGATCTTCCCATAAATCCATCATGTAGACAGGCATTAAAATGTATTGTTAAAGGTACTGCTAACAAGACAGTTTGGGAATCGTATGGGGATTGGGGTACTGACCACTGGAATGCCATCGTTTTGATGGGCCAAGAAGTGTTCATGAGTCTAATACCTGTGGGTGTGGGAACCAAGCCATGGAAGTAGGGTTGGCTCTTCCCAGTTTACTGTTACTGAGATGCTTGTGTACCACTGCTTTCTCTGTTCCTAACATTAGGCTTTGCCAAGTCAGTAATCATGAATCTTAGAGACACACTGTTAAATTTTAAGCTGTAACTTTTTTTTCCCCTGGTTGCTTTATGCTTCTTATACCAGAGGAACAGGTATTTAAAAAGTTACTATATTAATAGGAATAATAGACCCTGACTATTATGTTGAGTTAGGGTTGATTCTACCTAGTAGGTAACAAAAGGAATGTCTTGAATCTAGGGGCTTATTGTGGTACCTTGTAATATAAGCAAAAGAGTGAAGGAACATCTGAGAAACCTTGACTTTATTTATTTTTTTATTTGTTATTTTATGTATTTTCTTCACATTATCATGTTGGTTTTATCATACATTGACATGAATCCACCATGGGTATACATATGTTCCCCTTCCAGAACCCACCTCCCACCTCCCTCCCGATTCCATCTCTCTGGGTCATCCCGGAGCACCAGCCCTGAGCATCCTGTATCAAGCATCAAACCTGGGCTGGCGATTCATTTCACATATGATAATTTACATGTTTCAATGCTGTTCTCCCATATCATCCCACCCTTGCCCTCTCCCATAAGAGTCCAAAAGACTGTTCAATGCGTCTGCATCTCTTTTGCTGTCTTGCATACAGGGTTATCGTTACCATCTTTCTAGATTCCATATATATGCCTTAAAAGAGTAAAACAAATAAAGGTACAGATATCAGAGACAAGTGTGAGTCATCCTACCAGAAAACCACTAGGAATGGTTGAAGTGCTGATCAAGGATGGGGGAAGCCTACAGAAGATAGTAGAGACTGGCAGTTGGTGTTTTCAAGCATGAATAGAGTGATCAAGTGACTGGGGATATTAATTACAGAGGGATAAAACGATCTTTAGAGTCTCTCTCCATCCTGAAGCTTGCTGACTCAACCAGTTCAGAGTCCTTCATTTTCTTAATTTCTTAAGCACCTGCTTGTTTTATATCCGCTACTTAGGTCTGTTTGGATAATATCATTATCTTGAAAACTATAGGTCAACAGCATACTTGATTCTTGTACACAAGCTAGTTCTTCATGATACATCAGGTGCATAGAAAACAAGAAAAACAAAGTTCTCAAGTAATGCCAAAGAGGATAATTGGGTGATGACTAATCATCACCCAATTATCTTTACACTTTGACATCCAAGTGTATGTCAAAAATACATACACTTCACATACAGCAAGCTGGTGTCTTAACATAAGCTTTTTTACAAGAAGTGTAAATAAGGAACTGGTTATTATTTCTTTAGGGGAAAAGGGGGGATATTGCATCAGTGAAGGTGAGTAATCAACTTGATGGGCTAATGACATGTTGGGTCTCCATAAAGGAAGATTCAGGAAGGAATGATTTTCCATACCAGGCTGTGTTGCATGGCTAGGTTAGAAAGTAACTGAGCAAAGAATAGAAAAAGAGTTATCTACAGGCCACAGGCTGTATTATTAGAGGTTTGACGTGGAGACTCTCTGGTGGGCCTTCTCCATGCACTGGTCTGCTTTAGCATGATTGTTATTTTCTTCTTTCTCTTCCTTTCCCTTTGTCTTTCCCCTCTCTTTCCCTTTCCTCCTTCCTCACTTCCTATCTTGTTCCTCCCCTTTCTCCTTCTCCTCCTCCTTTTTTATTTTCATCATTATCATCATCAGAGAGAGCTTCAAGGTTTGCATATAACCTTGGACAAAACATCTTTTTAGAACTGAGATATTGCTACCATAAAACAGCAAAGAGGCAGACACAGAGCAACTAAACAAAGACAACCATAAAATAGAGCACAATGCTTAATTCCTTTATAACTTTCTTCAACTAATATGTTTTGAACATCTGGGATAGACCAAATTTGAGGGATGGATTTAAGAACAAGATCATAAACTCCACTCTGTAAAAGCAGTGAAGTTTATTTTCTAGTATACAAAATAAACAATTCTCTGAATAGGCTCTTCTTTGAGCCTGTTTCTTTGCCAGTCTGCTGAGAATTAGAGAGAGCTTCCCTGGTGGCTCAGCTGGTAAAGAATCCGTCTTAAATGCATTAGACTTAGGAGATGTCGGTTCAGTCCCTCGGTCAGGAAGATCCCCCTGGAAAAGAAAATGGCAGCCCACTCCATTATTCTCTCCTGGCAAATCCTGTGGACAGAGGAGCCTGCTAGGCTACAGTCCACAGGGTTGCAAAAGGGTTGGACACGACTAAGCGATTGAACACACACAGGCTGAGAGTTAATACCCAAAATGAACTGTGACTTCTCAGATTAAAACTTGAAAACTTTATTTCATACAAGCCCTACCTTCAGGCTTTACTCTGAAATGGATACTGTCTCTTTCATTATTGAAGATTTTAAGCCTTCACCACTCCCTCGCTCCTGTTATTTATTCTAGGCAAGTAAGACATTATTTCTAAGGTCTCACCAAAATCTCCCCTGATTTATGGTAAATTCACTTTATCTGATTTAATTTTCAAGACAACTGCCCAGGATCCCTATAAAAGATACTTGAAAACAGTCTTGAAGCCTAGGGGGAAAATGTCTCATTAAAACCATTCTGCCGTCTTACGGCTGTGACACATGGGTTCAGATGCCCATCAGTGTTGCTGCAAGTCTCATACGAGGCATGGCAGAGTGAAGATGGCTATTTGTTAAAACAGTCCCAGGAATGAGATCTGGAAAAGTGCCCTCAAATTTTGCCTGACAGACACAGACTTTTTCAGGGACCTGCCAATGGCTTATGCCAGCAGTTGACTTTGGTTTTATCTCAAGGTCTCAATACCCAACAGAAAAAAGATTTTTTTTCCCCCCAAGCTGGATTTGGGGGAATTAGACACGCGAAGCTAGTGATGGAAACCGTGAGATGCATACAAAATTCTCTGAGCACCTTGATGTAATGCCAGCCATAGGCATTTGCTAGTTCTACCCAAATGCATCTTTGGATTGAAATTGCAATTATTTTTATAATGATACTTTTAAAACAGCTTGTAAGAAAAATGATGACCTTTTCCCTCTCATTTGAAAACAGGCCTTGAGATTAGCAGAAGGCATTAGGGAAATAATTGCTTTTGAATTTAATCCTGTGAAGACAGGCTGGATGGATGTATAGACAACCTCATCAAAGTAATTACAGTTCTCTCTAAAGATTTAGGCTTATTTAGGTGTTGTGAGCTAATTTAGGTGATTCCATATTTTCATGGTGATACTACAAAGATAGAAGCAAAATTCCCATTGAAGAAATCCAGATAAATTTTATGTCTAACAGCAATAATAATAATAATGGCAAAGGCAACATCAGTGTCTACCTCTCATAGGTTGACTGATAGAAAATCAAATAATATTACATATATAAAGCAATTTTATAAGTATAAAATTGAATTTTATTATTCTTTGTCCATTGACTTATTTCTTAAATTATAAAAATAGTTGGTAAAAATTAATGTTTCCTTTTCCGAGGTTGACCTTCATTTGTAAAATCTTTTAGGTTTGTTAAACTATATTCAGGGTCATCTTGTTACAATGGAGCCTTACATATTTCTTTTCTTTGAAAACTTACTGTCTCTCTTAATAGTTAAACACCATTAAATGAAAAAAAGATAGAAAATATAGATTTCTCCACATATTGTCCATAAACCAGAAATGTTTTTTGTATGATTAACTTATTTGGCTCACAAAGAACTTCAGGTGTATTTTCCAATATAGCTGCCAATTATCTTGCAGATTCCTTTGGATCCCTTTGGGCATTTTCATGTTGCTAGAAAAGAATGTGGAATCATGCATATATTTTTGGAGCTTAAATAAGTGTGCTTAGAAATGAAAATGTCATATTAAAAAAGTGAGAAACTGAATTCCTGAAAATTGGAACCTAGTCGCTAACCAGTTCCTGTGAAACGTTATTTTATTTTACCTTGCATCAGTTCACCCAGTAGCAGATAAAAAACTGTGAATTATTTTGTCTTTAATACTCTTTCCATCTTTATATCTAAGATTTTAGTTTTCAATCAGATTATCTGGTCTATCCATCTCCCCTCTCATTATTATTACTATTATTATTATTATTACTATTTGACCAAGGATAAAATCAAGATCCTGAAAGATGAAGTTAACTATTCAAAGATATACCTCTTCTTTCAGTGGCAGAGCTAGAAATAGTATCTAGATTTAGTTTCATGCTAAACACTTTAGGAAAATTCCCTTGTTCGACCTATCTCTCAAAAATTTAAATAGATGAGAATGTATATCTTTTTTAATTAAGCAATAAATAGACAGATATGTGTATTGCATAATGATAAATGAATCATTTCACTAGAAAATTATACCATCATGTAGTTTTAAGCATCTAGATATAACTTTTTAAATGTATAAATTATATCGACAGGATACAAAGGTTGACAAGAATTAAACAAAATTCACAATAATGTAGAAACTTACTTTATTTTTTTAATCAGCCTTGGGTGTACATGTGTTCCCCATCCTGACCCCCCTCTCCCACCTCCCTCCCCATCCCATCCCTCTGGGTCATCCCAGTGCACCAGCCCTGAGCACCCTGTCTCATGAATCTAAAAAAAGAACGTATATCTTCTTCCTACCAGGAAGAAGCTGGTAAGAACAAATGATTGGTCCTTTAAAAAATGGGGGGCTGAGAGTTGATCACAGAACCAAATAAGATGAAATGGACTGTTAAAGTTGCCTTCAGGCATGGAGCAGTGTTAGATGAAGTTACCATCAGTTCCTAGTGTCATCTCATTGTCACCGCTCCTTGCTTTAGGCCATAACCCTTTCAATGCAATTTCTGTTTGAAATGTTTTATTTATTTATCAAGAGCAACTTAATGTGATGCCCACAGTTATCTTAGACAAGAGGACTGAAACCTCAAAATTAGATCCTGAAATGATGCCACAAAGCTGAACCCTTTTAATTTTGTCTGGTTTCTTCATTTGCATAATGAATATTGAGTTCATTTACAGCTCTATGAGAACACTCCGTATGAGCTAGTGGCAAAATGAAAGTTTTTATAACCAGGATTTTCTAAGTAGCATTCACTCAAAATAACTTGGGAAAATATCAAAATTGTGAATTGAATTAAATATAAATGTGTCTGCATAATTTCAAGCATAAACATTCAGAAGTAAAAAGTATAATTTGGTATTTGACAAAATTTAGTAGTAAAATGGAGGGGAGTCAGAGAAGATGGCCAATTAAATCAGTGTTCCTTGTTTGCACTGTCTGTCACCTACTTGGCACTCTAACTTGTAAAATAACTAGGACTGACTATAGATACCCAGGGGAGAACCAGATATACAGGCTGAAACTCCCATAAAAGCAAAGGGGAAAATCAGATATATTTAAAAAATTTATATACATTAAGGCATCAAAGAACGACAAAGCAACGGAACACTGAGTTGTAAAGGCCAGTTTTCAGTATCTAAGAGTCTGTTTTTGTCATGTTATTTGTTGTTTAGTCTTTTAGATTTCACTGCAAGTGATATCACATGGTATTTGTCTTTCTCTGCCTGACATATCTGAATTGTGGTGCTGGAAAAGACTCTTGAGAGTCCCTTGGACTGCAAGAAGATCAAACCACTCTATCCTAAAGAAAATCAACCATGAATATTCACTGGATGGATCGATGCTAAAGCTTAAGCTCTAGTAATTTGCACACCTGATGTGAAGAGCTAACTCATTGGAAGAGACTCTGTTGCTGGGAAAGATTGGGGGCAAGAGAAGAAGTGGGCGATAGAGGATAAGATGGTTGGATGGCATCACTGACTCAATGGGTGTGAGTCTGAGCAAACTCTAGCAGATAGTGAAGGACAGGGAAGCTTGGCATGCTGCAGTCCACAGGGTCGCAAATAGTCAGACATGACTGAGCAACTGAGCAACAACATTATCATACCATTTCAATGTGCAATTAATATAAAAACATTGTTAGTTAGATATTTCTTATTCTTTTTGTTTTTCCTATAAATTCTTTGACATTAGCACTTCTTTTATGTGTGTGTATGCTAAGTCGCATCATGTCAGATTCTTTGTGACCTGCATTAGTATGTGAGTTCTTTACCACTAGCACCACCAGGAAGACTGTCTTTTATGTAGAAAGTACATTTCAATTCAGACTTTAGCCACAGTATGTAACTAATGGCTGCCATGTTGAATCCTCTTTCCACCCTTCACCCTTTGGTGAAATCAGTGATGTGAAATGCATTTCATAATTTTGTTGTTGAGTTGCTCAGTCATGTCTTTCTTGTAGAGTTTACCCAGAGAGAGGCATCAAAAAGAGTGACTTAGAGTCAAAGGACAGTAAGTTAGGTGAGGTTAGTGTATTTATTCCTCTGTATATCCCCCTGTGGGACTGTGTGTTGGTGTCATTCCTCTCCTGAAGGACAGGGTTTCTTTTAGGTGCCTACTTCCTGTAGGCTTCTGGTAAACATTCTCTCCTCTTGCCTTCTCAGCCCTTCTAGTCCGTTCAAATATTAGAAGAAATTTTTATCTTCTCTCAGTCTTGCCTCATGCTTATACACAGTCCCTTTACTAAACCTTTTACCCTGTGTGTGGCTTTGTTTTCATGCCAGAGTCCTAAATGATTCAATTCAGAGTATAAAAATATACCACGTCGCATATCACAAGAAACACACACACAGAGAAACAATCAGATGTGTTATAGCATTTAAATATAAGGTATAAAACATTTGAAGAAAATCTTTACATAATTTTGTGGAGAGAAAATGATACTAAGTTGATAAAACATAGAGTAAAATCAAAGCAGATTAAACAAAAAACCCTGAGAAATTAGATGAAATTATAATTTGGAGGTTTGTATGACTAATTAAAAATAGATTTTAAAAAAATTTAAATATTGATATCACATAAAACTGACAAAATGTTAATGATTTACAAAGATCTGAAGATTTATTAATACACTATCAATCAGAAAAATGGACAATAAACTTGAACAGAGAATGTACAAGAAATTAAACGCAGATGTCAAATAAATATATGAAAGTTGTTCAGGTTCATTAGTAGCTGGGCAATCACAAAACAGAGCAATCATATCATGTTCTTTCTCACTGAAAAAAATGAAAAATATTGCCTTTATTCAGTTATGAAAAAAAGTACAGGAAAAGAAACACCATAATAGATCATTGGTATAAATGTAAATTTCTGCAACCAGCTCCTTTGATAGTAAAATGGCTTTATCTATAATCATAAAATCAAAATATGCCTTTGCTTTGCTTCTGAAATCCCATAATTAGTCACCTAACAGAATTAAATAAAGTTATCAGTATATAAGAATGTATACACAAAGATGTTTATTACTGCACTTTGACAGTAAATACATGAGGAGGAAGTCTACTACAGGGGAAATATTGAAAGAAGTCATGGGCATTCATTTTATAAAACAACATGACACTGATTAAAACAGGTTATGTCTACATGCATTGACCTGACAAGAGGGCCATATCGTTAACAAGGAAAAAATATACAGTATAACATATTTATAATCCTATTTTATTGAAAAACAGATAAAATGGGAGAAGCACATATATGCTTTTATGTTTATAGAAAGCCATTGTGGATGGATAGGTACTAAATAATAATAATTATGTCAATATGTTGTGAGCCAAGAGGGAAGAGAGGAGGTATTTCAGTTTTACAGATTAAAACATGACAATTGATTCATTATACAAGCAAATATTTTGAAATAAGAATAAAGAAAAAAGCATATGTATAGTAGACAAACTACACAAAACATTATTTACAAAGCTGCTCTTTGTGACTATCCCAGATGCTGGGTGTAACCTAAATACCCATATCATCAGAAAGAGAGGGTTCTCACTCATGCAGAACCAGCTTCCTAAAAAACTGCCCCTTTATCACACTTTCTATTCTGCATTAAAGTCAGTTAGCAATTTGTTCGGGAGGGAGCAAACAAAACCATTCCCAAGAAAAAGGAAAGCAAGAAGGCAAAGTGGTTATCTGAGGGGGCCTTACAAATAATTAAAGAAAGAAGAGAAGCAAAAAGCAAGGGAGAAAGGGAAAGGTATATCCAACTAAATGCACATTTCCAAAGAACAGCATGGAGAGACAAGAAGTCCTTCTTCAATGAGCAGTGTATAAAACTAGAAGAAACCAACAGAAGGGGAAAGACTAGAGATCTCTTCAGGAAAATTAGAGATATCAAGGGAACATTTTTCCCAGAGATGGGCACAAGAAAGGACATAAATGGTAGAGACCTAGTAGACACTGAAGAGATCAAGAAGAGATGGAAAGAACACATGGGAGAACTATACAAAAAAGATATATGTGAACCTGATTACTATGATGGTGTGGTTAGCCACCCAGAGCCAGACATTCTGGAGAGGGAAGTCAAGTGGGCCTTAGGAAGCATCACTATGAACAAAGCTAGTGGATGTGATCGAATTTCAGTAGAACTATTCAAAACCCTAAAGGGTGCTACCATCAAAATGTTGCATTCAATATGTCAGCAAATCTGGAAGACCCAGCAGTGGCCACAGGACTGGAAAATGTCAGTCCTCATCCCAATTTCCATGAAGGGTGGTACTAAAGAATATGTTTACCTTCAGACAATTGCACTCATCTCCCATCTGGTATTCCTGGTGGCGTAGACAGTAAAGAACCCACCTGCAATGTGGGAGACATGAATTCAATCCCTGGGTTGCAAAGATTCCCTGAAGGAGGGCATGGCAGTCCACTCTAGTATTCTTGCCTAGAGAATCCCCATTGACAGAGGAGCCTGGTGGGCTATAGTCCATGGGGTCACAGAATTGGACAGAATTGAGCACTTAGCACAGCATTGTAAGTTCATGCTTAAAATATTACATGCTAGGCTTCAGCATTATGTGAGCCAAAAACTTCCAGATGTCCTAGCTGGATTTAGAAAAAGAAGAGGAAACAGAGATCAAATGGCCAGCATTCACTGGATCATAGAGAAAGCTAGGGAATCCCAGAAAAAACATCTACTTCTGTTTCATCTCCTATGCCAAAGCCTTTGACTGTGTGGATCATAATAAATTGTGGAAAGCTTTTGAAGAGATGAGAATACCAGACCATCTTACCAATTCCTAACACAGATTTTTTTTTTGTTGTTGTTCTGAATTAAACTTGGACTGATCAACTGCCAAACCTGGTAATTAAGCTGTTAAAAAGATTATATTTTTTGCAGCCAAAGATGGAGAAGCTTTATACAGTCAGCAAAAACAAGGCCGGGAACTGACTGTGGCTTAGATCATGAACTTCTTATTGCCAAATACAGACTGAAATTGAAGAAAGTAGAGAAAACCACTAGACCATTCAAGTATGACCTAAATAAAATCCCTTATGACTATACAGTGGAAGTGAGAAATAGATTTAAGGGACTAGATCTGATAGACAGAGTGCTTAATAAATTATAGACGGAGGTTTGTGGCACTGTACAGGAGACAGGTATCAAGACCGTCCCCAAGAAAAAGAAATGCAAAAAAGCAAAATGGCTGTCTGAGGAGGCCTTACAAATAGCTGTGAAAAGAAGAGAAGAGAAAAGCAAAGGAGGAAATAAAAGATATATCCATTTGAATGCAAAATTCCAAAGACTAGCAAGGAAAGATAAGAAAGCCTTCCTCAGCAATCAATGTAAAGAAAAAGAGGAAAACAATAGAATGGGAAAGACTAGAGATCTCTCCAAGAAAATTACAGATACCAAGGGTACATTTCATACAAAGATGGGCTCAATAAAGGACAAAAATGGTATGGACCTAACAGAAGCAGAAGAGATTAAGAAGAGGTGGTGAGAATACACAGAAGAACTGTACAAAAAAGATCTTCATGACCCAGATAATCACGATGGTGTGATCACTCACCTAGAGCCAGACATCCTGGAATGCGAAGTCAAGTGGGCCTTAGAAAGCATCACTATGAACAAAGCTAGTGGAGGTGATGGAATTCCGTTGAGCTATTTCAAATCCTAAAAGATGATGCTGTAAAAGTGGTGCACTCAATGCACGAGCAAATTTGGGAAACTCAGCAGTGGCCACAGGACTGGAAAAGGTCAGCTTTCATTCTAATCCCAAAGAAAGGCAATGCCAAAGAATGCTCAAACTCCTGCACAGTTGCACTCATCTCACATGCTAGTAAAGTAATGCTTACAATTCTCCAAGCCAGGTTTCAGCAATACATAAACTGTGAACTTCCAGATGTTCAAGGTGGTTTTAGAAAAGGCAGAGAAACCAGAGATCCAATGGCCAACATCTGCTGGATCATCAAAAAAGCAAGAGAGTTTCAGGAAACCATCTATTTCTGCTTTATTGACTATGCCAAAGCCTTGACTGTGTGGATCACAATAAATTGTGGTAAATTCTGAAAGAGATGGGAATACCAGATCACCTGACTTATCTCTTGTGAAACTTGTATGCAGGTCAGGAAGCAACAGTTAGAACTGGACATGGAGCAACAGACTTATTCCAAATTGGAAAAGGAGCACGTCAAAGCTGTATATTGTCACCCTGCTTACTTAACTTCTATCCAGAGTATACCATGAGAAATGCTGGACTGGAAGAAGCACAAGCTGGAATCAAGATTTCTGGGAGAAAGATCAATAACCTCAGATATGCAGATGACACCACCATAATGGCAGAAAGTGAAGAAGAACTAAAGAGCCTCTTGATTGAAGTGAAAGAGGAGAGTGAAAAAGTTGGCTCAACATTCAGAAAACTAAGATCATAGCATCTGGTCCCATCACTTCATGGCAAATAGATGGGGAAACAGTGGAAACAGTGACTGGCTTTATTTTTCTGGGCTCCAAAATGACTGCAGATGGTGAGTGCAGCCATGAAGTTAAAAGACACTTACTCCTTGGAAGGAAAGTTATGAACAAACTAGACATCATATTGAAAAGCAGAGACATTACTTTGACAACAAAGGTCCATCTATTCAAGGCTATGGTTTTTCAGTGGTCGTGTATGGGTGTAAGAGTTGGACTATAAAGAAAGCTGAGCACCAAGAATTGATGCTTTTGAACTGTGGTGTTTAGAAGACTTTTGAGAGTCCCTGGGGCTGCAAGGAGATCCAACCAGTCCATCCTAAAGGAGATCAGTGCTGGGTGTTCATTGGAAGGACTGATGTTGAAGCTGAAACTCCAATACTTTGGCCACCTCATGCAAAGAGTTGACTGGAAAAGACTCTAATGTTGGGAGGGATTGGATGCAAGAGGAGAAGGGGACGACAGAGGATGAGATGACTGGATGGCATCACCAACTCAATGGACATGGGTTTGGGTAGACTCTGGAAGTTGGTTATGGACAGGGAGGCCTGGCGTGCTATGGTTCATGGGGTCGCAAAGAGTCGGACAGACTGTTCAACTGAATTGAACTGAACTTAGTCCATATTTAAGTAATTACTTAAAATATTCCTACCTCAATGTTTTGGGGAATTGCAGATATAGTCCAAGTTTTAAACAGGAACTAGTTAATACAAGTTAGAAATTTGGAAAAGAGAAGTTCTGCTGATTCTATATCTATTTTATATCACTTTGGAGACCAAAGATTAAAGAGATTTATAAATCATTAGCCCTGTATCTTTCTTGTATTTATTTTTCCAGATGGTACATTGCATATTGTGGGTATTCATTACAAGACAGAGATGATTAATCAAAAGAGCAAAAGATGTAAATGTCTTTTAATCATAATTTTAATTCTCTACTTTCTCCACCTCAAAAGATTTGGGTAAAATATTTTTCCACATTGGCTGTATTTGTCTTTGTAATGCAAATTCCTAGTGTGGCCTAATCATATATCATTCCAGGCTAGAGATCTCTAAAATGGTTAGCATATGTTAAGGGTTCACCTATGAATTTGTGGTATTTATTCAGAACCCCTGTTAATTTTAAGCAAACACTGATAGAGAATTTGAATGGAGGTATTTACTTACCTTATGAAAGTAGCAATTGGAAGATTATATCAACTTTCATTCCGTAATATAAGACTTGCTCATCCCTGCCTCCGGCCATATTCATACACCTTACAATAATTCCCTCCTCTTTTCTTTTGTTCATCAGTCCTTATTTAGAGATTACTTTAAATTCCATCCCCCAAGTAGTTTCCTTCTGTTATCTTTCAAGATTTTCCTACTTTGATAATTCATTTTTTCAGATATCCATTTAGCATGTATATAATCACTGTCATATGTTCTATCATATATATTTTCTAACTTGTGAATGTGTTATTTTGACATTGCGCTTATAGAACTGTACTTTTTATGGTTAGAATGTAAGCACCTTAATATCAGAAATTGTATTCCATTTGTGTTCTGCTCTAATGATGGCAGGAAATGTATAATATATAGTGTATAGTGATGGCAGGAAATGTATAATTAATATATTACATGACAGAGTTTGGAAAAAATTAAAAAGAATGATAAAAAAATTAAATGTTGAAGTCAGTGGACCTTATCTGATGAAGAAAAATTGAATTTTGATCACTGTAAAGATACTACCTTTTGGTTCTCAGCAACTACAGCATAAGTGCATAACAGGGCTGTGTTGTAGAATACAAATGAATGTAAAGAAGACTTTGGAGTCATATTTGGCTGGACAGTATGACATTTTTGAATAAATCTGCACATTACAGAAATTATATGCTATTGAGAATAGTTTAGGATGCAAGAGCTGAAAGCACAAGAAATTGGGAAGGTGCATGTAAGTAAGCTGATAGAAGCCCACTATGCCATTATTTTTAAGCTTAGATTTACAGAGCCCTGAATATACTCTAGACACTGAAATGTAGCTGTGTTTATTATATGTAATACATCTCATTTAATTTTTGAAACATCCTAAGATAGTTGTATTGCTCTCCACATTTTATACATGCATAAGCTAAGTTTTGATAAACTAGAATAACTAAGAATAAGTAAAGAAGGGAAGTTGGAATTATCATGCTCAGAGCTTTCAAGTAATTACAGAATGAATCAATCAGTATAAAGATTAGGTTAGAAGAGTGATGGTGTCAGATCTAGGTTATAGAACAGATTGAAACTTCTTTGGTTTTCTGTCAAAGAATAGTAACTGTGAGGGGTGAAAGAGTTATATAAAATTTGAGAGACAAAAAGAGTTTCTCCAAAGGATTTTGGTAACCTCTCTTTGACTTGAGAATCACTGCCTCACAAATATTGTTTGGCAGCAACATGAAGAGGCGACTTTTACTATGCATAGTTGAATTTAATATTCTAAGAAAGAGAATATTTAGTGTATTCTCTGCCTGGGTGAGAACATAGATGTAATACAGCATCCATTTATAAGGCACCAGTCAATAAGAGAAACTGTTAAAGCTTCAAGTATCTAGGAGTAAGCAATTAGAATGGCAGGGGTACTCAAAGTCATATTAAGATGCAAAAGAAATCTGAACATTGATTTAAAGAAGGGAAGGTTCATGGTGGGGGCGGGGAGCATAAGATATGCCTTCAAATATTTACAAGGTTACTACCTGTATGGTAGAGGAAATCAAGTGTTTTGAGTCATAAAATATAAGAAAAGGGTATTTCTAATAGTCATCTGATAAGGTGAATTGGATTGTCACTGAAGTAGATGAATTTATGAACACTGGAGGTTTGAAAATACAGGTTGCACAACCTCTCATCAGAGGTATCTTCCTCTTGAATTTTTCCACTGGATGTAGGAAATGCCTTAACACTAGGATTTTCTGTGTTTCTAAAAATGTGTAATCCAACTAAAACCAGTTTACCTTTAAGGCAACTCATTAGTTTATATAAGGGAAAAACATGAGTTAGGGCATGCTTCAGGAATGATTAAGAACCAGAAGTTCACATTACCCTGTCACCAGGGATGAAGTTTCGTTTTCCAATCTGGCTTCACTCATGTCAATTCTAAATTGGTATGAATTTTGAGTCCCTAATGCAGAGACTTGGTTGTAAATCATCATCTTAAGGAATCAATACCTTGGAATTAAAAACAAACCCAAAAGCAAAAGAGTGGTTTTCTTCTAGAAAGACTCTTTGCTAGCAGGTGATTTGGTTGGGTTAGGCTTTGGGACACCATGGTTTTAGAAATTGTCTTTTTTTGTTTTTGTTTTTGTTTTTTTGGCTGGCCTCCATCTTCACTGCAGCACATGGGCATTGTCTAACTGGAGTATGAAGTCTTGCGTGGGCTGCTCTTGTTGCAAAGCATGGTCTCTAGAGCATGAGTCTCAATAGTTGTGGTGCAGGCTTAGTTGCTCTGTGGCATATGGGATCTTAGTTCCTTGAGCAGGGATTGAGTCTGTGTCCCCTGCTTTGAAAGGTAAATTCTTAACCACTTGGCCACCAAGGAAGTCTGTAGGGACATGTCTTGAGCTCCTTTCAGTGTTTGAAATTGCCTTGAGCTCCTTTGCGTTAGCCCACACAAAACAGAACTCAGTTTCAGAGACTCTTTATAGTTGAAAAATAAACTCAAGTAAAGACATTTGCTTTGTCAATTCAAAAAAAAAATCTGAAATCATGAAAATCTTTTATTACCAGGCTCAAAGTCACAATGTGTTCTAAAAGGAAATCACTAGCATTTTAATCCTCTGTTAGAACCATAGACACCCACTCAGCTATTATTAGAAGAAAAGATAAGAAAACATTTTTTTTCCACCAACATAAAAGAGTTTAGAATAACACATTAGTCTCTTCTTTTTCTAACTAATCTTCTGTATTCACTTTAACTTTGCCAATGTGTTTTACTTAGTAATAACTGCTGCTCTGTCCTGAATAAATAGATTAGTTATAGGAAAGATTTGCATGATGGAGAATCAATAGGGCAAGTTTAAATCCCCAGATGATATGGGGAGAAGAAACAGGACAAATTAATCTGGAAATTGTTGACAAATTGTGAGCAAAGAAGTGAAAAAATATATACTTTAGGGAAGAAAAAGAAGGTCTTTGAGGGCAAAAGTGAAAATAACAGGAAAATTCAGATAAGTGGTCTTAAGGCTATGCTTTTCCCACTCATAAAAAGTGGTTTGAGCTGATGTTGTATTATTTCCATTAGTAGGAGAAAAACAACTTTCACAATTAACTCGTTAGAATACACTCTGTTTTGCCCAATATGAAGTGGATTATGTTGATCATATATGTGTAAGACTACTTTAAGAGAGTTTTACTGCATAAACTCCGATACTTTGCCCACCTGATGCAAAGAACTGACCCATTGGAAAAGACTCTGATGCTGGGAAAGATTGAAGGTGGGAGGAGAAGGGGATGACAGAGGATGAGATGGTTGAATGGCATCACCAACTCTATGGACATGAGTTTCAGTAAGCTTCAGGAGTTGGTGAAGGACAGGGAAGCCTGGCATGCTGCAGCCCATGGGGTCACAAAGGGCTGGACATGCCTGAGCAACTGAACTGAATGCTTAAACAAGGGATAAGAGAGAGGAAGGGAAAAGGAGACATTTTTCTATGGATATTTTGCTGTTGCCCATTCTCTTTGATTGTGATGCCTGAATCTCATTTGTGGGATTGAGCTTGGTGTGTTAGCACCATATTTTAAAACTCAGGTGGCACTTCTTCCAGTTATCTACTGCCTTTCTGGTGGATTTTGTCATTAGAATTGCAGGGTAAGCCTCATAAAAATTATGTTTTACCATCCCCCGTTAAAGTGACCTGTATGACGGTATGGCTGTCTTAAGACGTCTTAAGAGAATGGTTAATTATCCATCTTTTACAATTTGCAAGGTCAGTGTATCAGCTGCTGAGAGGGCCAGTTTTGGGTAAAGGGCTGACAAGAATTTGAGAGGTTTTTGAATAGATCAATGACCTTCGTTTGTCATAGCAGGTAAAACAGGCTCTAATAATTCCAGTAGAGGGCAGACATTCCTACATGAGCATGTCCTTATGTCAGAGGCCAGCAGCAGATGAAAGTGATAAAGATAGAGTAACGACAGTAATTACTAATTGAATTATTACTCAGGCCACATATAGTTTTCATTTCATTTAAATTTTGAAACCAGCTGCTGCTGCTACTAAGTCACTTCAGTCATGTCCAACTCTGTGTGACCCCATAGACGGCAGCCTACCAGGCTTCCCTGTCCTTGGGATTCTCCAGGCAAGAACACTGGAGTGGGTTGCCATTGCCTTCTCTAATGCATGAAAGTGAAAAATGAAAGTGAAGTCACTCAGTCGTGTCCAACCCTTAGCGGCCCCATGGACTGCAGCCTACCAGGCTCCTCCATCCATGGGATTCTCCAGGCAAGAGTACTGGAGTGGCTTGCCATTGCCTTCTCCGTGAAACCAGCACAAAAGATTTTTATTATCCTGTTTTCACTAATGAAGCCGCAGGCTTTTAGGATTTAAGAAGTATACCAGAATGAGTTGACCAAGCTTGTATATAACAAATAAGACTTTTGAACCCAGGACCAGAGGGCAGGTTGATACCTGAAGAACAGTCAAGACTACAATTAATGTCCTGTGGGGGTGGCTCAGACAGTAAAGAATCTGCCTGCAAAACAGGAAACCTGGTTTTGATCCCTGGGTCAGGAAAATTCCCTAGAGAAGGGAATGACAACCCACTCCAGTATTCTTGCCTGGAGAACTCCACGAACAGAGGAGCCTTGTGGGCTATAGTCCACAGAGTCATAAAGGAGATGGACAAGACTGAGCAACTAAACGCTACTACTATTACAGTGCTATGGTAATGAAATAATGTTACTTCCTCTGACTATATTCTCAACACAGCAATATTTCGGTAGGATGTTAAGTGTTCTGGAGTTGTGGGGTGGTTCTGGGTAAGAGTGGGATAGGATTCATGAGAAATCTGCATTGCATGATTTTAAGCAAGTTTTGCTTGTATTAATAAGACCTCTCTACGAAGGAGATATAATTTGAAACATCATCAGTGTATTGCCTAGTATTATCTCCAGTGGAAAACAATTTGTTAGGAGTTGAACTAGGGTGTATCATTATTATGTGAACATATGAGAACTTACTCTCAAAAAATGGGAACAACTAATATTATTAGGATAAAGAAGAGAAGAATTGCCTAAATTTAGAGAGGATTAGGGGACAGAGTCAAAAGATCCTATATGCTTGATCTAAAATATTTTTTGAAACTCCTGTATCTTAAAACCTCATTTGAAAGTTATATTTCTCTTTATCTTCAAGGTTGTATCCATAAAATTGACATACTTGAATAGAGATTGTAAATGTCAGAGATTATTCTATGATCTGTGTGCTTTTTTTTCCCCTATGAATTTAAGGGGACTGCTAATTAAGACATGTAGAGTATAGAAACAAAATAAAAATTTAACATGTATATATTTGAAATCACTGGATTGTATCATCAGACTATACTGAACATATAGCTTGAATAAGAATTTGTTTACTTTTGAGGCAGACCACACCCCAATCACAGAAATCCTTTTTATTGATTAAGATGTTGTCTCTATTACTTTGTGCACTCTGTGAAATGTGTTTGAACCTCAGTGCCTGAACTCAAAGAATAATGGGACATAAGTTCAAGTGAGTTATTTATTTAAGTCAAAAGAGGCCTTAGGAGGTTCTGACATTATCCAAATAAGGTAGCTGAGGCCAACTAGGGGGCCATATAATCTCAAAGCAGATTGATGACAGAGACAGGGTTTCAAGTTTCCATTCACCTGATTTGTGGTACTTTAAGAGACCACCCACCTGTCATTTTATATCTCCATCCTCAGAGCTATGGTGTATTTTGTGAGTCAAAGAGCTTCCGAGCTAATTAGAAGTCAAAACAAGATTGCATCCAATAAGCAAATGAAAGAAAACAAGGTTCAAGTGGGCTTAGAAGGAAAAGAATGGACTATATTTCTACTTAGAAAGCATTTTGGGAATGAAGCTAAGCACTTAGAGAGAGTTAATATTTACCATGATGTGTAATTATAGGAATTTGAGTTGATGCTCCTGGGTAAAAATGGTCCCCATCTTTTCAGCAAGCAGTTTCTGCTCAGCCATGGGGAAGGAAAAAACAAGACCACTGAGAGATGTGACTGAATTATTAAAAACATAGTTTGCTTATAAGGATTAATTGTGAATTCTGAATCAATATTTTATCATTTTAGCTAGTGAAAAATGTATGAGACAGCCCCCTTTTTGTAAGTATCCCAGCTTAATTAAAAAAAGATCTAATACTCCAATTGTCATCGCCTTCTTTACCTGTATTATGTTGATTAGCTAGATTCTGATTCAGCTAGGAGCAGTCTCTTAAGAGTCTCTGTGCCCACCAAAACATCTCCTACACACACATACACACAAAACAACAATTTAATAATTTATTTACTCAGTGAGAAAAAATTTACTGGTTACTCAAATGCAGGTTACTGTTAAGTGCTTTTGGTATATGCAGATGACAGATATATAGTCCAAGCCTATGAGCAACATACAGACATCATCATGATGAAACTGTTGTTATTGTTCAGTCACTAAGTCATGCCCAATCTTTGTGACTCCATGAACTATAGCAAACCAGGCTTCCTGTCCTTCACTGTCTCCCAGAGTTTGCTCAAACTCACATCCATTGAGTCAGTGATGCCATTGAACCATCTCATTCTCTGCTGCTGCCTTCTCCTTTTGCCTTCAATCATTCCCAGCATCAGGGTCTTTTCCAGTGAGTCAGCTTTTCACATCAAGTGGTCAAAGTAATAAAGCTTCAGCATTAGTCCTTCAGATATTTAGGGTTGATTTCCTTCATGATGAATTGTTTACATGTAATCAAGCTTTCCTTATACACATCATTCTGTGTGTTTGTGGTGTGTGTGTGTGTTAATACATGATAGATATATCTATTGATTCACAACAGTAGAAATAAAAATCCAAGGATCAATGTCTCCTACCTTCTATTTTCAGAGGATAATGTCATCCTCTCCTTAAAGTGTCTTCCAGCCCAACAGTTCTTGGAAGTACTCAAGGAAATGTCTGACACGAAAGTACTATAAACACATGGATATGAACATGAGTGTGAAGTTTGAATCCTGTATACATAACTTAACAGCTTTGTAACCTTGGGCAAATTCCTTAACCTCAATTTTGTCATCTATATAATGAAAATGAACAAAGTACATACCCTATCTTCCCAAATTTGTTATAAAGATGAATTGTAAGAACACCTAGAATAGTGCCTGATAAAAAATAACTCCTCACTAGTCATTTATTCTAATTATATCTATAATGATATGGACTATTTTTCAATGACTCTGAGATGCACTTCTTTTTCCTATTTTAGCATCTCTGAAATTAGGATGTTAATTTGAAGTTATAGTGTCTTAAATAAAATGAAAGGTATCTATATAAAATTCATATGTGTATATAATGCATATATAATATTAACATATTTATGAATAATATATATTATCATAGACTCATGAGTAGTCTTATCAGCTCCCTTAATTTATTGTTCAATTGCTCATTCATGTCTGATTCTTTGTAACCCCATGGACTGCAGCACATCAGGCTTCACTGTCCTTCACTATCTCCTGTAGTTTGCTTAAATTCATGTCCCTAACCATCTCATCTTCTATAGCCCTCTTCTCCTGCTCTCAATATTTCCCAGCATCAGGGTCTTTTCTAATGAGTTGGCTCTTTGTATGAGATGGCCATAGTGTTGGAGGTTCAGCTTCGACATCAGTCCTTTCAGTGAATATTCAGGACTGATTTTCTTTAGGATGGACTGGTTGGGTCTCCTTGCAGTCCAAGGGACTCTCAAGAGTCTTCTCCAACACACGGTTCAAAAACATCAATTCTTCGGCAATAAGCTTTCTTTATAGTCCAACTCTCACATTCATATATGACTACTGGAAAAACCATAGCTTTGACTACATGGACCTTTGTTGTCAAAGTAATGTCTCTGCTTTTTAATACTCTGTTTAGGTTTGTCATAGCTTTTCTAAGGAGTAAGTGTCTTTTAATTTCATGTCCACAGTGATTTTGGAGCCCAAGAAAATGAATGTTTGATTTCCTTTAGTTCCCTTTATATTTCTACCATTTTATTCCTCCTTAATTCAGTTCAGTGTGGCAATCTGACATTCAGTTTCTGGTTCATGTAATGATGTGGGCATTACAGCTGGAACCTAATCAAACTCCTTGGTTGCTGAATACACCCACACTGGGATATCTAGCTGTCAAGGTCTGGAGCATTAAGGGATCTATAGAAGGCTGTCATCTCTTTTACTATAAGAGTGGTTAGTACTTATGCCAAAAAATCACTTTCATTTCTGATAACATAGTAACAGTCTCTTGAATGTACCTTTGTGTCGTCCTGTGGAATTATAACTTCCAGGAGTGCTGCCTGGGACTCCTTATACATTACAGATTTTAAGTAATCAACTGTTTCAGGTTTGGATAGCAGACTGCCTGCTTCTTAAGACTCAAGTGTATATCCTGGGTTTAAGCTCAGGCTGGAAAGGGAAGATGGGTAAGTAGCAATGGGTAGTGGTGCTGGTTTAGTTGCTAAGTTGTGTCCAACTCTTGAAACCCCTTTTAATGTAGCCTGCTAGGTTCCTCTGCCCATGGGACTCTCCAGGCAAAAATACTGGAGTGGGTTGCCATTTCCTTCTCCAGGGGATTTTCCCAGCTCAGGAATTGAACCCAGGTCTCCTACATTGCAGGCAAATTCTTTATCCACTGAGCTATAAGTGAAGCATTGAGTAGTCCTTACAAATTATCCCTCCCCTCAGGCAAGAATGAGTATCTGACTCTGCTTTGAGGATGAATTGTTTCCTAGGTACCTATTCATCTCCCAGGGTGTTTATGTGAGCTGAATAAATGCCAAAGCTGAGTAATCAGGTGGTGATGTTGCAGCCTTACTGTCTGTTCCCATGCTGTTCATTTCCTGCCCATCCCCTGCTCCACTGCGTATTATAAACAATTCACCCCTGCAGACCGTATTTTCCAGACTCCCTTCCCCTCTGGCCTCTAACTAGGTTTAGCCAACAGCAAGCACAAGATGTTATATTAGAAGGAAGAGAAAAGAAGAAACTGTATTAATTTTCACTCTTTCTGTATTTATTGACACTGTTCCTGGCAGGACTGCCTCCCACCCTTGCTGGACATCCTTTCTCTCTTTGGCCCCACATCCCATCATTTCTGCCCCCTCAAGATCCCAGTCCTTGATGATGGTGGTTTGTCGCTATGTTATGTCCAACTCTTATGACCCCATGGACTGTAGCCCACCTGTCTCCCTCAATTCCATTTCCTCCCTTTTTCCCCTCAGCCTAAAGGTGACAGTGACTTGTTGCATTTGCTCATTTCTGAGTTGCCTACTGTTTGATATTTTGGCTTTTCCCATATTTTTGTAACTAGCATTCTCTATTATTAGAATCCTGCTATGTAAATGAAATTGATGTTACTCACCTGATGAAACTTGAGATCTACTCAGAGGTATCTAAATGTTGGTGGAGACAAAGTAATTTGTTGTTGTTGCACTAGATCTTGGTTATGGCACATGGGATCTTCATTGTGGCAGGAAGGATCTTTTTATTTTTATCTTTTTTGGTTGTAGCATGTGCTATCTTTAGTTGGATCTATCATTTATATCATTAATTGGCATAGCCAGATGAGTGTCATTTAAGAGATATCAAGAATGAGGGAGATTTAGAGCAGGCTGGTAGAAAAGATGACATGGTGATAGTAGGAGTGTTTTTGTATGGCCCTCAGAAAGAGGGACAGTATCTCAGGAAAATGAAATAGTACATTTAGAGACTAATGGTTTACTTTGTATTATAGGACATTATAGAAGACAAAGGAAGATACTACAGATTGTAACACCAAAGTCAGTGATGGCTAATATTGTTTATTTTTATCTTTGTACTTGCCAAGCATTAAATTGGCAATGTATGTTCCACAATTTGACTTTACGGACCTTGTAAGGAAAGTATTATTAACCACAGATAACAGCGTAGAAACAGGTGAGAGATGTGAAGTGATTCTTCTGTGTTCATATAGCTAGTGAGTGGCAGAGTTAAGTTGTCAAATACGATGCTAGTTTACCTTCTCGTGCCATGTTACTGACCAGTCTTGAACAAGCCAAGCTGTCTCCAACTTTGGGGCATTTTTATACTCTGTTTTATCTACTTGGAACGGTCTTTCCCCAGATTGTCATATGTCTCTCTTTTTAGCCATCTAGATAAAGTGTGTGCATGTATGTATTATTTTCTCCTGTTCCTCCAACCCCAGCTAGAACATAAGCATCGTGAGAGCAAGGACTTTGCCCTTCTTTTTGCTGTTGTATTCCTGGTGCCCAGAACAGTGCCTGGCATGAAGTAGCTTCTTAATAATTGTTCACTGAATGGAAGAGTGAGTGGTGCATAGGGGACTACTTGTACTATTCAGTCCTACTTCCTGCCCTAATTCTGTGGGTGTCCAAAACCAGCTGCTCAGTCACTTCCAGAGATATATTATATTAACTCTATAAAAGTTTGTGGGACTACTTCCAGAAAACAAACTGGATTAAAATTTAAAAAAAGCAAAACCAAAGAATAACAACAAAAAACCTTTCAGGGCAATCCATAAGCAAGAAGGTTTGAAACCATCTTTCCCAGCCAGTATTGTCACGTAGGCCTGAGGTACGAAATCCCTACCCTGCCAAACTATTTATATTTTTTTAGGTAATTAAAGTAATGAGATTGGCTGAGAGCACAGCTCACTGTATGACATTCCCTCAGGTCCAATTCTTCTGCTTTCATTTTTGGCTCCTGTTAATAGTTCTGTGGAGGAAAATCACATAGAATAGTGGGAAGTCATAGAGGAATGAGCTATTTGCTGTTTCTAAGAGAGAAATGAACACTGGAAGAGAAAGTGTGAGCCCACCTTCATGTTTAAGCAAGAATGGTGCATTGTGAACAGGCCTCCTCATGAGTACTGGAGAGTTTCAGCGTGGGAGAACCCCTGTGTGAAGACTTTAGACAGACCTTGTATTTGAAATATACATACCTAAAAGGCAAACACATGGAAGCACAGTCGCTTTCACCAGGGATCAGTATAGCACAGTGTCAAACAGGAAGGAAGGCACTGTTTACAAGACAAAGGCTTGGAGGCAATATTTGCCTCTGAGAGCTTCTGCAGATCCTTAATAGACTGGTCCTCACTGAAAACTCAGTCCAAGAAGCAGAAATCTCCAGGGAAGCTCTCTGGGTTTGTTTAAATTATAATTGCTAGATGGGTGAATTTCTGTGTTTTTTTGTCTCCACATCTTGGTATCCTGGTTTTATCTTTGAACCTCAGGAGCCTCGTCAGTGAATTGAAGGGTAGTAATTTGAATGTAAGAAATAGAATACAAGTGACTAACTTATGTTTGCAAAATAATTTTATTTTTTTAGACTCTTTTGTTAACTACTGTGGCTACTACATTTCTTCTAAGGGATTCTTGCCCACCCTAATAGAGATCATGGTCATCTGACTTAAATTCACACAGTCTCAGTTCAGTTCAGATGCTCAGTCGTGTCCAACGCTTTGCGACCCCATGAATCGCAGCATGCCAGGCCTCCCTGTCCATCACCACCTCCCGGAATCCACCCAAACCCATGTCCATCGAGTCAGTGATGCCATCCGGCCATCTCATCCTCTGTCATCCCCTTCTCCTCCTGCCTCCAATCCTTCCCAGCATTAGGGACTTTTCCAATGAGTCAGCTCTTTGCATGAGGTGGCCAAAGTATTGGCGTTTCAGCTTCAACATCAGTCCTTCCAATGAACACCCAAGACTGATCCCCTTTAGGATGGACTGGTTGGATCTCCTTGCAGTCCAAGGGACTCTCAAGAGTCTTCTCCAACACCACAGTTCAAAAGCATCAGTTCTTCAGTGCTCAGCTATCTTCATCGTTCAACTATCACATCCATACATGACTACTGGAAAAACCATAGCCTTGACTAGATGGACCTTTGATGGCAAAGTAATGTCTCTGCTTTTAAATATGCTGTCTAGGTTGGTCATAACTTTCCTTCCAAGGAGTAAGCGTCTTTTAATTACATGGCTGCAATCACCATCTGCATTGATTTTAGAGCCCCCCCAAAAGTCAGCCCCTGTTTCCACTGTTTCCCCATCTGTTTCCCATGAAGTGATAGGACCAGATACCATGATCTTAGTTTTCTGAATGTTGAGTTTTAAGCCAACTTTTTCACTCTCCTCTTTCACTTTCATCAAGAGGCTTTTTAGTTCCTCTTCACTTTCTGCCAAAAGGGTGGTGTCAGCTGCATATCTGAGGTTATTGATATTTCTCCCAGCAATCTTGATTCTAGCTTGTGCTTCTTCCAGCCTAGCATTTCTCATGATATACTCTGCATATAAGTTAAATGAGCCAAAATCCAGTACTTGGTTGCATTCTTAAAACAACAGAATGATCTCTGTTCATTTCCAAGGCAAACCATTCAATATCACGGTAATCCAAGTCTATGCTCCAACCAGCAATGCTGAAGAAGCTGATGTTGAATGGTTCTATGAAGACTGACAAGATCTTCTAGAGTTAACACCCAAAAAAGATATCCTTTTCATTATAGGGAGCTGGAATGCGAAAGTAGGAAGTCAAGAAACACCTGGAGTAACAGGAAAATTTGGCCTTGGAGTACAGAATGAAGCAGGGCAAAGGGTAATAGAGTTCTGCCAAGAGAATGCACTGGTCATAGCAAACACCCACTTCCAACAACACAAGAGAAGACTTTACACATGGACATCACCAGATGGTCAACAATGAAATCAGATTGATTATATTCTTTGGAGCCAAAGATGGAGAAACTCTATGCAGTAAGCAAAAACAAGACTAGGAGCTGACTGTGGCTCAGATCATGAACTCTTTATTGCCAAATTCAGACTTAAAATGAAGAAAGTATGGGAAACCACTAGACCATTCAGGTATGACGTAAAACAAATCCCTAATAATTATACAGTAGAAGTGACAAATAGATTTAAGGGAAAAGATCTGATAGACAGAGTGCCTGGTGAACAATGGTCAGAGGTTCATGACATTGTACTGGAGACAGGGAGCAAGACCATCACCAAGAAAAAGAAATGCAAACAAGCAAATGGCTGTCTGAGGAGGCCTTACAAATAGCTATGAAAAGCAAAGAAGAAAAGGAAAGATACCCATTTGAATGCAGAGTTCCAAAGAAGAGCAAGGAGAGGTAAGAAAGCATTCCTCAACAATCAATGCAAAGAAATATAGGAAAACAATAGAAAGGCAAAGACTACAGATTTCTTCAAGAAAATTAGAGATACCAAGGGAACATTTCATGCAAAGATGGGCTCAATAAAGGACATAAATGGTATGGATCTAACAGAAGCAGAAGATATTAATAAGAGGTGTCAAGAATACACAAAAGAACTGTACAAAAAAAATATCTTCATGACTCAGATAATCATGATGGTGTGATCACTTACCTAGAGCCAGACATCCTGGAAGGTGAAGTCAAGTGGGCCTTAGGAAGCATCACTATGAACAAAGCTAGTGGAGATGATGGAACTCAAGTTGAGCTATTTCAAATCCTGAAAGATAATGCTGTGAAAGTGCTGCCCTTAATATGCCAGCAAATTTGGAAAACTCAGCAATGGCCACAGGATTTGAAAATGTCAATGTTCATTCCAACCCCTAAGAAAGGCAATGCCAAACAATGCTCAAACTACCACACAGTTGCACTCATCTCACAAGCTAGTAAAGTGATACTCAAAATTCTCCAAGCCAGGCTTCAGCAATACGTGAACTATGAACTTGCAAATGTTCAAGCTGGTTTTAGAAAAGGCAGAGGAACCAGAGATCAAATTGTCAAATCTGCTGGATCATCGATAAAGCAAGAGAGTTCCAGAAAAAAAACTGTCTCTACTTTATTGACTATGCCAAAGCCTTTGACTGTGTGGATCACAATAATCTGTGGATGGGGCTATCAGGCCACCTGACCTGCCTCTTGAGAAACCTGTATGAAGGTCAGGAAGCAACAGTTAGAACTGGACATGGAACAACAGACTGGTTCGAAATAGAAAAAGGAGTACACCAGGCTGTATATTGTCACCTTGCTTATTTAACTTGTATGCAGAGTACATCATGAGAGATGCTGGACTTGAAGCACAAGCTGGAATCAAGATTGCTGGGAGAAATATCAGTAACCTCAGATATGCTGATGACATCAACCTTATGCAGAAAGTAAAGAAAAGCTAAAGAGCCTCTTGATGAAAGTGAAAGAGGAGAGTGAAAAAGTTGGCTTAAAACTCAACATACAGAAAACTAAGATCATGGCCTCCGGTCCCATCACTTCATGGCAAATAGATGGAGAAATAGTGGAAACTGGCTGACTTTAATTTTTTGGGCTCTAAAATCACTGCAGATGGTGACAGCAGCCATGAAATTAAAAGATGGCTACTCTGTGGGAAAAATGTTATGACCAACCTAGACACATATTAAAAAGCAGAGACATTACTTTGCCAACAAAGGTCCGTCTAGTCAAAGCTATGATTTTTCCAGTAGTCATGTATGGGTGTGAGAGTTGGACGGTGAAGAAAGCTGAGCACCAAAGAATTTTGAAGTGTGGTGTTGGAGAAGACTCTTGAGGGTCCCTTGGACTGCAAGGAGATCCAAACAGTCCATCCTAAAGGAGATCAGTCCTGGGTGTTCATTGGAGGGACTGATGTTGAAGCTGAAACACCAGTACTTGGCCACCTGATGCTAAGAGCCAACTCATTGGAAAAGACCCTGATGCAGGGAAAGATTGAAGGCAGGAGGAGAAAGGGACAACAGAGTATGAGATGGTTGGATGGCACCACTGAGTCAATGGACGTGAGTTTGAGTAAACTCTGGGAGTTGGTGATGGACAGGAGGCTTTGTGTGCTGCAGTCCACGGTATCACAAAGAATTGGACATGACTAAGGGACTGAACTGAACTGAATGCATAATGCAAACAATAACTAGATCTAAGTGTGAAATAAATTGTGATACCACCCATAGGGTAAATACCGTATCAAGTAGCAATAATAACACTATTACTGTGAGGATGATGTGGTCTTTATCTTTAGTTACACTGAGTGTAAGATCAGTAGCTAATTGTTGACTCTGTTTTTTTTTTATTAGAGAATGCGATATATAATAAATTCCCTGGGTCACTAAATTGAGTGATGTAATGTATATCAAACACTTAATACAGTTTTTCCCCCCTGTGGTTAGGTACTTAATTTTATATCTGTACATATGGTCATAGCTTATGCATCTTTTAATATGTCTATGTCTATATGAAGTTATCTGACATATGGAGTTACACCTTAGGATTTTAAAGGAATCATAAAATCCATTGTTATGATAAAATTGAGGCTGTGTCTACTTTAACTTTCTTTGCCCCCATTCCTCCTTAAAGTCTATTTCCTTGGCTTTCCTATGCAGATAGAATTAACATTATGCCCCCCCCCCCCAAATCTTCTCCTTGCGGTCTCTGTAGAAGTATATTATTATGGTTCCCTCATTATTTTTAAGGATAATGTTTTTGTTATCATTAGCTTACAAGCTCCACACTGATTATTCAAAGTGGATATTAATTGTTGTACTTTATAAATTAAATATTTATTATTCTCATTCATGGAAGAAAATGCTTGTGGATTTAGACCCCACAGATGGGTGACTCAAAACTCATGTCATACCTCTTGCATTTTATTTCCTGGTAAAGAAAAGCTTAGAGGAAGAAGTTTAATGTCATTAAGATAAATTTTCACTTCTCCAGTTGCTTCCTTGGCAAATGCTCCTTTGTGTTCCTATTTCTGGTCCATCTTGGCAAAGCACCTGGTGATTAATATGGCATCATATCTTCTCTCTCTTCTCTGCTTTACCTATTTACCTTTGAAGGTGAAACTTATTTCACTACAAAAGAAGAATAGAACTAACTTCACTGCACACCACATCAACCCATCTCATTATATGCTTCCTTTGGTGATGTTTCCAGAATACAAGATAAAAAAAAATAAGTGCAACATTCTCCATTAATAGTACATCATCTTGAGGTGAATTTGGAATGGGACTAAGCAGCCGCAGTCCCCAAATGATTGCTTTCCATTTAACACAATTTAGAAAATGCAACTGATTGTTTACCACTTGTTATACACCCAGAAGCATTCAGAAGTGGCCCCACTCAACTGGTTAAATAAGTCATGGTGCATAGAGGATAGTGCGACATTGCTGTCATAAAAGACTGTTTAACGGCATGGAGAAATCTTTCCAACGTATCATTTGCTGAAAAGACAGGATTCAGATAGCATCATGTAGTATAATCTCAAATAATACAGTTACAAATATTTAGAGCTCTTTGTTGATACATTTCTCTGCTGTCCAAATTTTCTACAAGAAGTATGCAGTTCTTTATAAACATAAAGAAAATCAGTTACTACTCCCTTGTGAAAGGGGGTTCAGTTGACCCTTTGTCCAGCCTATGGATACTGGCAAGTATTGTCACTGGGCTTGTAAGGTAGCCCTCATCTCCTTTGTTAAATGTATACCTGCACATGTGATTTCCTAGAGAATCATTGTAGTCCACTGACTGGACCTGTGAGATAAGGTTCAGGCCTACACCAGTCCACATAATTTCCATTTGGATGGTAGAATCTCACTATTTCCATAATGAACGCTCACTGAGCAATTCCACTGGTGTCCTGAGTTCATTTTTCCACCTTATTCTTTTATGTGTACACATGACAAGCTCTCTCTGGACTGTGGGCTCTGAGGAGGATATAGTGTCAGGTCCTGCAGTATATCCTTAGTGTCAGCACAGTACACACTGCACCGTGACCAAGAGCAAAAACAAGCAAACGAAACTGTACAGGGCTAAAAACTGGCATCAGCAAGGTACACTGCCAACTGCTTTAGGGTTGGCAAAGACGACTGCAATCCACATTTTTTTCCTTCAAGAGAGGACAAGGTGAGACAGATACGGTGATCATGTGAGGACAAGAGCACAAATAGCTATTATGTAGGACAGAAGATGTGTGTCAGGTTGTCATACTTAGAGATGAAGGCTTGTGAGATCCAAAGGAGGTAGAGGTCATGATGTAGTGGGCTTCTGAGGATAATTCATGTAGGATTTATCACTCAAGGTGGGACTCGAAGGAGATAAAATTTGGTAAGCAGATAGGAAGACACTTGAAGCAAAGTGAAAGACTGGAGTAATTGGAAAGCATGATTCATTTTCCAAATTGGAAATCTCTCTGGAAGCCAGGGGAAATGGGATTTGACTGTCTCATAAGGTGTAGTGTAGATGATGCAGACACTTAGGTCATTGCCCTATTGCAGAGAGCACTTACTGCCAGAGAGGTTATTCTCAATGTGGTAGGAACAAGAAAACCACAATTGCTTGAAATTATTCAACTGAGTGGAGGTTTGATTTCTATAGGAAAAAAATCTGAGGATGAAGAGACTAATTAAGTGGTCCTTCACTATTCCATTCATGACAGAAAGAGGAATTTCATTAATAGAGTGGCAGTGTAAGAAATAGAAAGGAGAAAAAGACAGAATTGACAGAACCGAGGGGTTGATTTCTAGCTATTTTGCAACATGAATAAGGTTCTTTACAATCTGTTTAATTTCCCTCACTTGCAGTAGCATATTTCAAAACTTACCTATATTTCTGTCTTCTGAATATACTATTCTTCAAATATTCCTGGATCATTCTCTATTCTGTTGCTTTGTGTGTGCCACCTGTGTTCAAAATGTTCATGTCTCCCAGCTCAAATATCCCTTCTAACTATTTACTGGACACATCCCAGGCAGGCAGTTCTTCTAAGTTTTTCCCCAGTGTTTTTTCATCTCTCTAATATTTGACTGTACATGGTAATTTAATTGAATCCATATCTGTCTCCCCCACTGGACTATGCCCTCTTATTCCTCTTATTCCTAACTGAGAGACATTTGTGAAAAGCATTTCTTCAGGTCTTCGAAGTCATTTCCCCATATATTAAATAGGACAAGGCCAACACCCTGCCACACTGCAAATTCATTCTGTTTTAAAATATTTATGGAGGGCCGTCTGTGTTCAGTCCCATGATGGATGCTGTGCAGGACTTAAAAAAAAAACCAAAAAAAACCCAAAATATATCTTCCCCATTCCCAAGTTTCTCATCATAAAATGAGGAATCAGGCTGAATACTTGTAAAACAATTAGAGAATGAAGCATGGCTTTATATAATTAAGGGTTTGTGTGGTGAAGATTTATAGATATTTAAGGGCATGGAGGGGTCTTCCCTGGTAGCTCAGCTGGTTAAGAATCTGCCTGCAATGCAGGAAATCCTGGTTCAATTCCTGGGTTGGGAAGATCCCCTGGAGAAGGGATAGACTATCCACTCCAGTATCCTTGGGCTTCAGTGGTGATCAGACAGTAAAGAAACCATTTGCAATGCAGGAGACCTAGGTTCGATCCCTGGGTTGGGAAGCTGCCCTCGAGGAGGGCATGGCAACCCACTCCAGTATTCTTACCTGGAGAATCCCCATGGGCAGAGGAGCCTGGCAAGCTACAGTCCATGGGGAGGCAAAGTGTCCGACGTGACTGAGCGACTAAGCACAGCACAGTAAGGGGACAGAGATGGATGAGAGATGAAGTCAAGGGTGACTTCATGGAAGAGATGGAAGAACAAAGGGGAACAAGCAAGGGCTTTGCAAGTGTTTTCTAGCAAAAGTACCTGCTCTGGCTCTTTCCCTGTGACGTGGGCCTCTGGGATTTGGCCAGTAGCGACGTGGATGTTCCGTGTTAGGGTATCTAAGCAGGAACAGACCCAGGTATGGACACTGCAAAGACAAAGAACTAAGACAGCAATTTATTACAAGACAAGTTAGCTGAATACACCTTCTGATATTTTTGTCAGGAGTTGAAATACAGCTCAGCTGTCTTATTCATGATCCTTTAAGTCAGAATTCATAAAGTAGTTGGTAAAGCAAGAAGACATCGATTTCTTTATAATTATTTCTAGAAAGTCTGTACATCCAAATCCTCTTTCTTCAGGAGAGGTCAAAGCCATTATATATTAAGAGGTGATCTTAAGATATACAAAGGAGTTGGTAATGCTAATATTTATTTGGAAGGATTTGGTTATCTTTCTTTCCAGCTTATCATTCTAGACTAAATGTACTCTAGTACAGTGTGAACACTAAGGAACATTAAATAAATGAACACTAGTATAGTGTTCTCAGAAAAACCTGGATCAAGCAAGTATTCCCCAGAATTGAGACAAGTTTCTTTTAGCTCTTTAAACTTCATAGTGTTAAAATGATGTTTGAAGGAGAGGTTATCACCAATGGAAACCTGAGGCAGTGCTGTCTCTTTTCCATAACTATTTTTCCTCAATGGAAAGAATTCAATGGTGCCTGTTGAGTTTTGGAATCCATGTACAGAAGAATTAATAATTACATGGGATTGAGGGTGGACTGGTGGGCTGACTAACCAAAATGTCAAGGTAGAAAGTAAATCTAATATTTCTATCTTAAATAAGACTTGCTGATTTTGTTTCTTTGTATTTTTATGAATGCCACTAAAGTGATATTTTATATAAATATATGAATGCCACTAAAGTGATATTTTATATAAATATAGACACATGTGTTTCTTCTTTTATGTAATACACTTTTTTTTCTTACATAATAATATGTAAGAAAACTAGGGGAAAATGGTTTATTAGGTCAGTCTGTATCACTTTCTCTTAGATTTTGATCTCTGGATACGACTGAAGAAATATTTGGATTGTCAAGGCTCGTTAATGAGAGTAACCAAACAAATAGTATGGATTTACATGTCCCATAAATGAGCTTTCCTCCACCTACCTCTACTGCATTTTGTCCACAAGGTGGCACTCTCTAGATACGTCTAAATTCAAGCCTGTTTAATAAAGATGCATCAAAATAGAAATCTCCAACCAGCCTCTTTGGTTAACAGCATTCCCCCAAGCCAGGTGAGTTCACTAATGCACTTTGGAGAGATAGCATGGTTAAATAAGTCACATAAGTCACTAGCAAGGTGTCATTGTTTATATTATAAATGTACAAAGTTCATTTAGGTCTGATTTTTATCCCTGCTTCTGGTATGAACAGGAAGCACATAGTCCCTACCAAATCTGATAGGTCCTAAAACCCCTCTATTCAGGATGGCTTCTTAGGATGACTATAAATACATTCCAGCAGGTGGAGTTTATGGAAGGAGATGGGACTCATTGGATGAACATATATCCCCAATTTTTATGGGCAAAAATCATTTTTAAATACCTTCTGTATGAACATACTTACATTTCTGGAATTCATTGCAATTTTTAGATTTGAAAATAGTTTAAAGACAATCTTGACTTGCTTTTTAATCAAGTATGCATGGCACCTGTCAACAGCATGAAAACAGATGTTCAGTCCCTTCTTTAAGTATTTGTCCTGGGAGGTATTCTGTTCATGGGCCAGAGTACCTGGGTACAAAGATCTGGCTTTGGCAGCTGAATCTTAGGAGCAATCTCTCTCTATCAGTATCTCAAGATACTTCCTTTGAAATTAAGCTCTCAAAAATTAGAGAGAGCACCCACCAAAAACTATCCTATTGCTCTATGTTCTGATTCTTCCAGCCAGAATTTTTTAGAGTCTCTTCTCTCACCACTGAATCATTTTATAAACAGCTTGTCAGTGGGAAAAACAAAAAAAAAAACAAAACTAAATGTGTTTTATATCATGCAACTGACACTGTTTAGGTAGTACCTATTAATAAGAATGTCAGATACCCCCTTGCCTTACATATATACAGGGAAACCAAGGTCTGTTGAAGACCTGGGATTTACTGAAAGTTACACTGTTACTAGTTATCGCTATGACAGGTTAGTGTAACCCAACAGGTAAAGTAATTGTAACAGGTTAGCTACAGTTTACCTTTGTAATCTATACCGGCTACTTAGGCGCAGATAAACTAGCAATCATTCCTACATTCTATTAATGTGAATGATGCTTTCTGCTTATGTTTCAAAACATCTCCATGGCACATGGAGTAGTTTATTAAAAGGTCCATGAAGAGAAACTCATGTCTGAAATGAATTGAATTTAAATTAAAAGAAGAAGAGCCTGTATAAATTCTCAAATACAGAGGAGTGTGGAGTGAGTGATGATTACCAGGGACTAGCAGAAAAGTAAACCTATTAACAAAAAAAAAAAAAAAAGAACTAGACAGGCATCCTGTAAAATGTTCACACAGTCAGTGTCCTCCCTGGCACTGTTGCGGAAATGACACTTGGGAGGAGTTATGGGCTTACAAAATTGAGTAGGTGTAATAAAAAAGAGTTTTGCTCTGGGAAGCATCTTTGATGCATATGGTATTGTGAAATGCATTACAGCTCCAGCATAAATAATCTAGGTATAAGTACACCTGATAGACATTTGCAGTCAGTAGTGTAAGTGGAAAGTAAGCAGAAGAACTTGATTTGATTTAAAATGAGGAGGGAATTTGATGAAACGCAGACCATGATGAAGAGGTCAAATTTGAGAACAGGGGTTACAGAGCAGAAACAAATCAGCATGAAGAAATGGAGATGAGTGTAGAGACAAGTGAAATAATCTGCCAAACACTAAATAAATTATACACTGTGCCCCTGCTGCGCATAAAGAATATGTGCTACGTGGCCTCAGGGGCTAAAACAGGAGCAGTGTAAAGACACAGCCCTTGTTATCAAGAATCATGTACTCTCACTGGGGAGAAAAGATGTCAGCACATCACGCGAGATTTTAACACAAACATTAACAAGAAGAGATAATGCATCAAAAATGTCACAAGATGATAATACAGGAAGAATTACAGCGAGACACATCACATGACTGTATCACCAACACAAAGGGAAAAATTATATCATTTAAATCCATTCTTAGACAAATTTTTTTCCTGTACAACTATCTGATTTCTAAGAATTAGCAGTTTGAGGTATCAATAGAATGATAGATAAATAGATGACTCTGTTTCAGTATCTATGATTTTCTAAAATGTAAGCTCCAGTCTTTGATTCCAGGAATTAAAGAAGTAAAACAGCTATATTTTATAGCTCAGAAGAGTAAGCTTTCTAAGTTCTTTACTTTTAAACATTTATTTGATTAAAACAAAGTGAAGGCTGTTCAAATACAAAAACAGTTCCTACACTTAAATGAATTTAGTCTGAGTACCAGTTACTTTTTAAACTAATTTTTGGGTCCCAGGGAGAATCACTCATTAGATTATTTTAAAAATCTTTTCAGTGGTCATTAATTATGTATACTCATTTGAGAATTTAGAATGTTTAAAAAACTACAATTCACTTCATGATTTGGGCTAAATAAGTTATATTTCTCAAGGAAACATTTTTTTCAAAACTCTTATTTTAAATGATTTCTAAAGTACCTATTTTTTTGTTGTTGTTGCTTGTTTAATCACTAAGTTGTGTTCGACTCTTTGCAACTCTATGGAGTGTAGTGCTTCAGTCTCTCCTGTCCATGGGATTTCCCAGGAAAGAATATTGGAGTGGGTTGCTATCTCCTTCTCCAAGGAAATCTTCCTGACCCAGGGTCTCCCATATTGGCAGGTGTATTCTTTCCTAAGCCACCAGGGAGTCCACTTAATAATAATTATTATTATTCCTGTATTTAACTACCTCAATCAGACCTTATAAATACATCAACACCAGCTGACAAATTTCCAGTTATAACAAATTTCTCAAAAGATGGGAACACTCTAGTTTACAGAGGTGTTGTCTCTCAGTTAGAGAAAGGCTCTGGTGAGGTTCACTCTCAAATCCATGTCACTCCCAAATCATTGGTCTTTCCACTAGGTTATGCTGCTTCCTTAGAGGGTACTATGGTAGGACGTTTTCACATTATAGTTGTATGTATGTGTTCAGGCACATATGTATATATGCATAGATTCATGTAATTTTTTAAAAATCTCTTAGACAAGTGTCTAGCTAGCTTTAACATTTGGGAAAAACTAAGATGGAAATTAGAATTGGATTTTTTATTTTTCTTTCCTGACTTCTACCTTTATTACCTTTGTCCTATTACAGGTAGAAACTCTAAACCTTTATTTAGTAACGTAGAATTCTTTTTGCCCTTCACTTTTTGGAGGCTATCTTTTTATCCCCATTTGTTTTTTATGACTGATATTTTAATGACTTGGAGAAGGAAATGGCAGCCCACTCCAGTATTCCTGCCTGGAGAATCCCATGGACAGAAGAGTCTGGCAGGCTTCAGTCCGAGGGGTTGCAAGCATCCGTCCCAGCTTAACGACTAAAGAGAGAGAGAGATTCTAATGACTAGGGCTTTCCTGGTGGTTCAGTTGGTAAAGAATCTACCTGCAATGAAGGAGACCATCCGCAGTGCAGGAGACCAGGGTTTGGTCCTGGGCTGGGAAAATCCCATGAACAGAGGAGACTGACAGGCTACAGTTCATGCGTTGCAAGGATGGGACATAACTGAGCAACTAAACCACCACCATTTTAATGACTACATGGTATCTGACCGAAGGTTGATACGCAAACATTCTTAAAAGACTGAATACTATAAATCTGCATTTATATTTATAGTTCCACAAATAATACTCATTTTCTCTCCCAGAAAACTCTTCCCCAGCTTTCTCTCTCCACTATCCTCTCATCAGCTTACTTAGAATTTTGTAATAAAGAGGCTACCTCTACTCAAGTCCTTGTCTTAAGCACTGTTTGTTAGGGGAGTTCATCAAAGACAACCTTCTTTATTAAGTTGCTTTCAGTTGAGTAACCAAACACTAAATTAAAACTGAAGCAGTAAGAAGATTTTATTGATTTATACAAGAACAACTTTCAGAGGAAGATTTAGTTGCAGATGACTCTTAATTCTTGCACTTTTATCATATTCCAAACATCTACCGTCTCTTTGTCATTCCACCCGGACTTCCAATGTACCAGCTTCATTCTGTGTTTAACCTCCTTCATGGTGTCAAGATAGGTTTCAGTGGCCTCTGGAGTAGATATTTTGTTGTTTACATTTGATAAGAAAGAGGCAGTACTTTCATCCTGTGATGCTTAGAAACTTTTGGCCTGAGTTATTGTGTTCATGCTGTTACCAATCGCTGTGACAATAGAAATGATACACGCTGACTAGTCTAGATTGATTCACTGGTTTCACCCTAGAGCAGAGAAAGGAAGCAACATCTTGGGATGCATGTAATTTCCCCCCAGAGAAACAGGAGATGTTGGGGAGGGTACACAGCCAAGTAGATGCTAAGGAGGTAACCAAAGTCGCCTGCTGCTTTACCTCACCTGATGGTAAAGCTAAAATAAAATGGCATCAGTGAATATCCTCTATATACCTATAAGGGGCCATACAAAAGTCAGTGGTTATTATTAGCATCTGATTTTCTTTGGTAGGAGCATCTCTTAAGGTTCTGTTCCTTTGTCTTTAACCCAGAGCAAGGGTTCTATATGGAAAAATAGGCTACTTTTGATTTTCATGGTGTTCAATAAGTGCTGTTGTCATTTTTGCTAGCCATGAAACCCAGCAGATGTGTGTAAGTAGAAAAGCCAAGAGAAATTTCTGTATATACAGGGAGAGCAATGACCATTCCTCTGGGCAAGATTTGGTGTTCATTTAGACAGCTGTTATCTCTAAGCTGCTGTACATAGGTGAAAGGGAGTCGGATATTGTTAGTATAGACTCAATTAGGTTTATTTAAGTGAAAGAATCATACTACACATGGACTACTTCACTATCTATGAGAATATTCAATTTTATTCCTCTCAAGAGAAAAGAAACGCATTGATTCCAGAGAAATCATTAAAGTCTACCAAAATACAACAGGCATCCTATTCTTAGCATCTTAAAGCTCTGAAACAGTTTAGGAAGTAACTGACTTTTTGGCAATCAGCTGTGATTTATTTGAGAATAACATTTCTGAAACTGAGTTTCACCACAAGATAAATTAATAAATGGAACAAGCTTTTGATGCGTGACACTATTTAGACCAAGGAGATCCTAAATGGAGTAGGAGAAGTCTTATTAAATAATATGATGACCACTTCAGATATGAATAGTGTTGATCAGAGCATAGATAGAATTTTTGAAATAAATGACATTGAGCAAAATTCAGTGATGTTGGTCAACATAACTTTTTAAATTTTTAAAAAATTTTTCTCAACAAAGGAACACAGGGTTCATGTGCTGAGGCACAAATAGGAGGAAAAATGCATTAACTCAGGAGAAAGAAATAGGTCAGCGTTAACCTAGCCTTCTTGCTTTATAGCGATAAATGTATTTTTAAAACTGGCTAATTGAATGCATGACAAGAAATGACATTCCTGGAAAATAACTAGCAGTTAAGAACGTATCGCTACCTTGCAGAAACCAAGGCTCATAGTAAGTCACTCATACCGAAACACTGAGACAAACAAACAGAATGAGAATTAGTAAACTACAGAAATAATTTAGGGTGTTGCAGAATGGTTGAGAAAATAGTCTCTATGTTCAAACTTCTGGCACCATGCTTCTCTGATCCTTCTTGATTTTCAGGAAATCACATGATAGCTCCATAAGTAAGAAGTCATGAATATTTCAGTTTATGGTAGTTGAAGTACATATTGGTTATGTCTATTTTGTTGTACGGTCGCTCAGTTGTGTCTGACCCTTTGTGACCCCATGGACTGCAGTAAGCCAGGCTTCCCTGTTCTTCACTAACTCCCGGAATTTGCTCAAATTCATGTCCACTGAGTCTATGATGCCATCCAACCATCTCATCCTCTGCCACCCCCTTCTCCTTCTGCCCTCAGTCTTTCCCAGCATGAGGGTCTTTCCCAATAAGTTGGCTCTTCAAATCAGGTGGCCAGAGTACTGGGGCTTCAGTATCAGTCCTTCCAATGAATACTCGGGGTTGATTTCCTTTAGGATTAACTGGTTTGATCTTCTTGCTATCCAAGGGGCTCTCAGAAGTCTTCTCCAGCACCACAGTTCTAAAACTCATCAATTCTTCAGTGCCCAGCTTTCTTCACTGTCCAGCTCTCACATCCATACATGACTTCTGGAAAAACCATAGCTTTGACTACACGGACATTTGTCGGCAAAGTAATGTCTCTGCTTTTTAATATGCTGTCTAGATTTGTCATAGATTAGGCAGGAAAATTCAAGAATTGGGAAATAACTTGAATTGCATATTGACTAAATCTATTACTTGAGGTATATATACTAAAGCCCCCACTTTTTTTTTTGCTAGTTGCACCTTGTCACTTGATGCCACAGATAGCACATAACTTCATGACCAAATCTGCATCTGTAGTATGAGAGAGACATTTCAGGGGGAAATTCAAAGTCCCACGACATAGTATACATACATGTGCAAGATTGAGATGAAGGACAAGTGCTCCAGAACCTAGGAGACAAAGGTTCTGTTTATCCTGCGTTGCCGGGCATAGCACATTAAGGACTAGGTAGAGAAGTGATAAGGCAGCTGATTTCAGCATAGTACAAAAACAAAACAAAAAGAAAAGTCCTTCTTAGCAGTGAGAACAGTCAAAAAGTGAAAGGTCTAATCAGATCCTTATCAGTGAATGTGGTCAAACAGAACCCCCAAGATATCATTGAGGATCAGGTTCAGAGTTGAGCTAAATAACTAGATAAGGATTCAAAAGCTCTAGGGAAAAAATATTTTTTATCGTCCAGATACTGTGAATATTTTAAAATTTTTCTTTAGTATTGTGGAAATGAGGAGGAGTTGTCTGGAGTGTTTGAGAAATTTGATATCGGAGACTTGAGAGCAAGAGACATTTCACTGAGCATCTCAGAAATTCTGAATTGCAATGTATATTTATTGACTTTGTTTGATTTGAAGATAGATATTCTCTAAAATAAGAAGTGTGTGTTTATGTGTGTGCGTTAGGTATAAAACTGAGGAGCAGCAAACTGACAGATATGTTAGAAAGAGAGAGTTAACAAGGCTTATTTGACTGTATAGAAATGATGTGAGACTGAGAATGCGTGTATAGAGATATGCTTCCCATTTTTTCATGAAACAATTAGACATTCTCTTATAAGTAAGTGACAGGACAGTGCAAATTCTCTTCTAACTTGATAGAAATAACTGGGATATAGATATCCATCCATCCCAAGATTACAGTCTCCTTCTGCTATTTGTTCAGGAGTCCCATAGCGTCTGTGAATATCTGCAGTGAGGCTGACCAGACTGACTCTGCCCTAGCTGGGCTGAAAAGAACCTTGGGATGTTCTGGCCAAAGGACTGAAGATGAACCAAGTTCTGGGGATGTCGCTAACACAGATACTGGTGTGACATCATCCCCCACAGTAGCTAAGGACCTGCAGTCTGCTCAAATTCATGTCCATTGAGTTGGTGATGCTATCTAATCATCTCATCCTCTGCTGCCCCATTCTCCTTCTGCCTTCAATCTGTCCCAGCATCAGGGTCTTTTCTAATGAGTTGACTCTTTGCACAGGTGGCCAAAGTATTCCTGAATCCCCCAAGTGTGTATGTTCTCACACACTTTATAGACAAGCAGAGCTAGTACTTTGCAACAACCAAGGAAAATGACTGTGCATTCAAGTTGATTTTTTATCAGTAACTTCAGTCTGTACTGTGTAGTAATTGGTTCTACTCACTATGAAGAAGAGAAATTTTCTCTACTGGCACACCTTTCTAGTAGTAAGCCTTACAATATTATTAATATCAGGTAAGACAAACCACCACCCCCGCCCCTGCCCCCACCACAGTCTATCTCAGAAATCTCTAGAATTTCAGTTTTTTTTTTTTTAAAGTGAACTTGAAAGTAAACTTTTTAAAAATGCCATTAAATTTTTAATTATTTTTTGTTAAATGTACACATTTGGGAATTTTTTTCCATACAATGAGTGGCATTTTTCCTTCATTTATTGAGCTTGTTTAATGTGTGCTGGGCTTCCCTGGTAGCACAGCTGGTAAAGAATCTGCCTGCAATGCAAGAGACCCAGTTCAGATCTTGGGTCCAGAAGATCCTCTGGAGAAGGGATAGGCTACCTACTCCAATATTCTTGGGTTTCTGTGGCTCATAGGTCAAAAAATCTCCTGCAACGTGGGAGACCTGGGTTTGATCCCTGGGTTGAGAAGATCCCCTGGAGAAGGGCATGGCAACCCACTCCAGTATTCTTGCCTGGAGAATCCTCATGGACAGAGGAGTCTGGTGGGCTTCAGTCCGTGGAGTCACAGAGTTAGACATGACTGAACGACTAAACAAAAGGTGTGCTAGTGAAGTTTTTCAGTTTATCGAACTGGGTAGTGAACATGTTTTAAGACTGTGAAGGATTCAGAAACCTAAAAGTAGCCTTTATATTCTTGCTCTTTATGATCTCCTAATAGTCATGAATTTTAAAAGTAATTTTCTTATATTTCTAAAGTCAATCATGTTTTTGAGTGCCTGTATCTTTGTTTCCATGTGTTATAATTTCAGTTGATTGACTTGTCTGTCTTCTGAGCTTTAGGGAAATCATCCAGCCTTTCACCGTTCAGTATAATGCTAGCTATGTGTTTTCATAGATGTCCTTATGAGATTGAAGTCCTCTTTTAATCTTATCTTGCTGAATGTTTTCTAATCATAAAATGATATTGAATTTTTATCCAAATCTCTTTTGTGCATCTATTGAGATGATATATTTTTGAACTTTATTCAATATATGGTGTCATGTATTAATTGATTTGGGAAATTAAATCAGTCTTATAATCCTGGGATAAATTCTACTTGATCATAGTGTAAATCTTTATGTCTTGCTGGATTTAGTTTGTTCATATTTTATTGAAGATTTTCATGTTTATGTTCATAAGCAGTATTGGCTCATATTTTTTAATGTATTTACTTTTTCCCCCTGTGATATAATTATTTGGATTTTGTATCAACATAATACTGGCCTTATAGAAGGAGTTGGCAACTTTTGTCTCCTCTTTTCTATTTCTTCTTGAGTCAGTTTTAGAAATCTGTGTCTTTCTATAAATTTCCCAAGTTTATGCAAGTTATTTAATTATTGTTATATAGTTGTTATATTCTTATAATCCTTTGTATTTCTGTGAGATTGGTAGTGATGTTCTCCCATTCATTCCTGAGTTAGGAATTTAAATGTTTTGCTTTCTTTTTTATTTTTGAACACTCTAGTTAAAGTTTTGTCAGTTAGGTGATATTTTAAAAAGCCTATGTTTCTTTTTGTTTATTCTCTTGACTGGTAATTTCATTAATTTCCACTTATTTAAATTAGTTTCTACCTCATGTTTATTTTGGGTTTAGTTTTCTCCTTTTCAATTTCTTAAGGTAGTAGATTATCAATCTGATATCTTTCTTTTTTAAAATATAGATGTTTTCTAAGCATAAATTCTCTGTCAGAACTATTTTAGCTCCATCTCATAAGTTCGGGTATGCTGTGTTTATTGCTTGCATTTATCTCAAAGAGTTTTCTAATCACTTTCGTGATTTTTTTTCCCTTTGATTTTTTAAGGATGTTTCATTTAATTTCCATATACCTGTCAGTTTCACATTTGTTCTCTGTTAACTTCAAAATGAATATTGCTGTGGCTCTAAATTTATTGTTTTATTGTTTTTTATTTTAATTATTTAATTATTTATTTTATATGATTTTAATTTGTTTAAATTTATTGAGGCTTGTTTTGTGATCTAGCAGATAGTTGACCTTGGAAAATATTACACATACATAAGGGAAGTTATACTTTGTTGAGTGGAGCGTTGTATGGATATTGTTAAGTCTAGTTGGTTTACTGTTGTTCAAGCCTCTCTTTGTAATTCTTCTGTCTAGTTGTTCTATCCTTTAATAAAATTGAGGTATTAAGGTGTCTAACTGTACTATTGAATTGTCTTTTTTGGCCTTTAATTCTTTCATTTTTTTTCTCTATGAATTTTAGAGTTCTGTTTTAGATACATTGATAATTGTCACATCTTCAAGTTTAATTGGTGCTTTTACCGTTACATAATATCGCTCTGGTGACATTTCTGTTTGCAAGTCTATTTTGTCCAGTATTACTATAGGCCCTCAGCACTTCTCTGGTTGATCTCTTTTTGGCATGTTTTTCTCTACTCTCTTATGACCAGACTATTTGTACTTTGAATCTGAGGTATTGACTTTAAAGTATTTAGAACAGTATATTTTCCATTCTGATTTTATAATATTTTCAAATCTACCAATCTTTGCCTTTTGATTATACTGTTTAATCCATTTACATTTAATGCTGTTATTGATATAATTGATCTTGTGATGTGAAACTCAGTCATGTCTGACCCTTTGTGACCCCATAGACTGACTGCAGCCTGCCAGACTCCTCTGTCCATGGAGTTCTCCAGGCCAGAATACTGGAGTGGGTAGCCATTCCCTTCTCCAGGGGATCTTCCCAACCCAGGGATCAAACCCAGGTCTCCCACGTTGCAGGAGATTTTTTGACCTATGAGCCACAGAAACCCAAGAATATTGGAGTAGGTAGCCTATCCCTTCTCCAGAGGATCTTCTGGACCCAAGATCTGAACTGGGTCTCTTGCATTGCAGGCAGATTCTTTACTGTCTGAGCCACCACGTCTTGCATTTTCCTTTTTGTGTTTAAATGTCCTATATAATATTTTCTTCCCTAGTATTACTTTACTATTTTCTTTTGCATTAAGATTTCTGGTTATAACATGTTAGTTATTTAATTTAAAAAGCTTTTATTTTCTTAGTCACTAGTCTGGAGCTTAATGTAAGCATATCCTTAGAATTGATTTCAGATTTATAGTAACTTTTACAATGAAATATAAAAAATTACTCCTGTATAGCTTAATTCCTTCTCTCCTTCTTTATGCTGTGATTGTTATACATATTCTATTTAAATATGTTATAAACACAATGATACATTATTTTAAATAGTTTTATGTATATTTTTAACACTGTGAAATAAAGAGAAATATAAATTTATAGTTATATATTATCCTTCTTATTTACTGTTTCTGCTTCTCTTTTTCCTATAAATTCAAATTGCAGTGCAATTTCTATAGTTTAATAGAATTTTATCCTCACCTGCTTCTTTTGTGCTATTCTTCTCAAATAAATTAGATTTCTATATGCCATATGGTTAACATAGCCAGTACAATTATGTACTTTATATAATTATGTTTTCAATTACTTAAGAGAAGTAAGGAGAATTATACACTTATACTTTCTTTGAAAATGATTATGTTTATTGGTGCTTATTATTCTTTCATGTGGATTTGAATTACCATCTCTAGTTATTGCATTCAGCCAAAATAAATTCCCTTAGTTATTTTATTTTTAACATGGGTCTGCTAGCAATGAATTATCTTTTTATGTTATTTGAAAATATGATTATTTCATCTTCATTTTTGAAAGATAGTGTTGCTAGATATACAAATCTTAGTTGAATAATCTTTTTTTTTTTCTTTCAGTACTTTGGATAGGTCACCCACTGTTTCCTGACCTCTGTTATTTCTGGTAAGAATTTTTTTCCCTTTATCTTTTAGGAGTTCCTTTGTACATGACAAGTCATTTTTGTCTTGCTGGTTTCACAATTTTCACTGTGTCTTTAGCTTTCATTATTCTTATTCTGATGTGTCTGAAATCTGAAATTTCTTTGAATTAATTCTACTTGGAATTTATTGTGCTTCATGGGTCTTCAGACAAATTTTTCATTAATTTTTAAGTCACTGTTTCTTCAAATATATTTTTCAGCTCTTTTTTTTCTTCTTCTGTACTTTCATTACACACATGTTAATGTGTTTAATAGTATTCCTCAGGCCTTTGATGCTTTGCACATTTGCTTTCTATTTTTTTAATTGTAAAGTGATTCAGTTTTACATATGCTCATATTTACTCTTTTTCAAATTATTTTTCAGAATTTGCAGAATTTTGAGCAAAGTTCCAGTGCTGTACAGTATCTATTTTAAATAAAATAATGTGTATATGTCAATCCCAAACTCCCAATTTAACCTCTCCTACTTTTCCTCTTTGGTAACCACACATTTGTTTTCTAAGCCTGCGAGTTTATTTCTGTTTTGTAAATAACTTCACTTGTATATATATTTTTTGATCCCACATATAAGCAATATCATATGACATTTGTCTTTCTCTGACTAATTTCACTTAGTATGATAATCTCTATGTCAATCCACAATGTTGCAAATGGCAGTATTTCATTCTTTTTAATGGCTGGATAATGTTCCATTCTATATATGTACCACTCTTCTTTACCCATTCATCTGTTGATGGACATTTAGGTTGCTTCCATGTCTTGGTTATTGTAAACAGAGCTGCAGTGAACATTGGAATGCATTAATTTTTTTAATCTTGCTTTTATTCCTGCTTATGGGTCACATTTTAGTGTTTCTTCACATGAATCATGATTTTTATTGAAAACTAGACATTTTAGGTAACATATTGTAGCAACTCTGGATCCATATTCCTTATACTTTGGGGAATATCCTGTTGTTTCATGTTTATTTGTTTAATGACTGGACTGGGCTGAATTGAAAGTTGCTCAGTCATGTCCAGCTCTTTGTGATCCCATGGGCTGTAGCCTGCTAGGCTCGTCTGTCCATGGAATTCTCCAGGCAAGAATACTGGAGTGGGTAGCTGTTCCCTTCTCCAGGGGATCTTCCCAACCAGGGAACAAACCCAGGTCTCCCACATGGCAGGAGCATTCTTTACTGTCTGAGCCACAGGGGAAGCCATAATTTGGTGAATTTGACTTTTCCAGTCATGTGAAGTCTTTTATGTTTCTTCTCCCAGAATGCATCCTTGGGTATGCACAGTCTGTCTGAACACCTAGAATGGTCTACCTCTATGAATACCACACCCAATTGTTAGTCTCCGGTGTTAGCTGATGGTGGTGTTGTTGGCAGCAGTATCCTGTGGCATAAACTGTTCTACAGGCTGATCCAATAAAGTAAAGCCCTTCTACCTGGGCAAAGGCTTGCCAGTCTTTGGAGCTGCTCTGACTCCCTGAAGGCTCTCCTTAATTGATTCTTCTCCTGGTTCTTTCTATTAAACTTCTCTTTTGTTAACAGTTTTACTTTCTGTTATTAGTGTCAGAGAGCTGCCAATCTCTTCTTAATTGCTCATTTGATGATCTTCATTGTGTTCAACAATGCTCTTAGACATGAACTTTCCCACGATCTCTTCCAAAGTAAGTTAATCTTAATTAGGCAGTACTGGAAACTCTGGTTTTTGCTCCCTCTTTTATTGCGCTTCTGTGCCATTGCATTGGAGTTGAGGGTGGAGAAGATGGTCCACTTTCATAGAGTGACATCCTGCTTGGCAAGTGGGACTGTGCACAGGGAAGCTGCCCCTGACATTCTGGACTTTCCCTATTTGACATGGAACCTCTACACTATAAGCAAGCTAGGCAGGAGTGTTGGATTCCAATTTTCTCGCCGTATTGTACTTAGAATAGAGCTTCTGCCATTGGAGAAGGAAGAGACCAGTCTGCTTCAGATCTGGGGTGGAATGTGGGTGCCCACATCTTGGTTTCAAATGCCTGAGTAGAGCTTTCATTACTCTGAAATAGAGGTGAAAAAAAAGAAGGTGAATCATATCTTAAATGTTATATTTTTTTTGGTTTTCTTACCTATATTTAGTAATTGGTTTGAATAGAGGTTTGCCCATTTGTTGTATACCCTCAGGAGAACTTCCATAGACTTTAAATTATCAATTTCAATTAAATATTTTGTTTGTTTGACTGGGGAAAGACTCCACTGTGCTCCTCACACTGCCATTTTTAACTTCAACTTCACTGATTGCTTTTAAGATAATACCTTGTCTTTGATATTCAGCAGTTTCACCATGATGTGTAAATCGGATTCACTTTCAGTTATAAAGTCAGTGGATCATTTTCTTACTCCAATCTGCAAGGTCTGTTTTTTTTTTCCGATTTAATGATATTCATAGCCATTATGGTTTATAGTATTGCATTAAAAATATCCTATTCCTTTCTATCCTGAAATATTTGAAGTATATTAAACAACTTCTATGTCTCCATAGCTCTTATGACTTTTTCATAATCTCTAGTTCAGATATTCTCAAATTTAGTAAGTATTAGAATCATCTGCAGAATTTCTTAAAAGATAGATGCTTGATCCACTACTCCCCCAAAATCTCACATTCCATAAATGTAGGGTGGGGTTCAAAACTTTCATATTTAACAAGCTTTTAGGTGATGCTGATACTTCTGATCCTTAGATTACATTTTGAGATCTGCCATTCTATTTCTTATATCTCTTTGCTGAATTTCAGATGGTTTCCTCAATTTTATCTCTCAGTTTACAAATCTCTCTTCAGCAGTAATGATTTTATATTTAACTCATCCTCTATATTTTAGGTCTCAAAGATTCATTTTTATTTATAGGGATTCTACTTTTTATTAACTCTAGGATAATTATTCACAAACTCTTGTTCTTAAATGTGGCTTATTTTATTTTAATGTTTCTTTGTCTCATTTTAACATACTTATTTTAGAACTTTTTCAGATTGCCCAGTTATACCAATTTCTTTGATACTCATACTTTGGTGTTATGCCAATAGGCTATCCAACAGGGAGTATTATTTCCTCATGTGTTTGAGAATTTTTGATATGAGATTATCCTTGGTAGGAATCATTTTCCTGTAGGAGTTTGTTCATGCTCAATTATAGTAGTTTCTGTATAATTGTTGAAACCTGGATTTTTTTAGCCAGGAGCTTGAAAAAATTTTAATAAGCCTGGAATTATTTCAACAATAGCTCTCATCCTTTAACTCATACAGTGTTGTTTTTGTTGTTCAGTTTTGTTGTTTTTGTTGTCCAACTAAATGTGACTATTTGTGAACAGAAGCACCTCAGTCTTCCCTGTACTTCAGTATTTCCCAGAGTTTGTTCAAACACATGTCCATTGAGTCAGTGATGCCATCCAACCATCTCATCCTCTGCCATCCTCTTCTCCTTTAGCCTTCAGTCTTTGCCACCATCAAGGTATTTTCCAATGAGTCAGCTCTTCACATCAGGTGGTGGTATACTTGGATTCCAAATCTGGACTTAGAAGGATGATGCTTTGTTTGACTTCACATTCAATGCTCTGGACAGATAACAGATGAGAACAATTTTTTATTCTCTTTTTTTTTTTTACTGAAAAGGATTGACTTGTATGATAGGGCAGCTATCTTTTTCCTTTCTCGGATCTTCTGAGATCAGTAATACAGAACTATAGTGTTGTGGGTCATATACAGAACTGATGACTATTCACTACCCTATACTGGACTGCTACAGTGCCACTTTAAAGAATTAATGAGGAGGAGATGTTAAATTCCAACTAAAGCTGGAGGTAGCATGCATCCTGACTTTAGACTATACTACAAAGCTATAGTAATCAAAACAGTATGACACTAGCACAAAAAGACTAATAGTTCTATGGAACAGAATGGAGAGCCTAGAAATCAATACATCCACTTATGATGAATTCTTTTATGGCAAACATGGCAAGAATTCACAGCAGGGAAAGAATAATCTCTTCAGTAAGTGGTGTTGTGAAAATTAGATAGCTACATGTAAAGGAATAAAATTAATATATTCACTCATATCCTACAGAAATATAAATTAAAAATGGATTACAGATCAAATGTAAGACTGAAAATCAAAAAATTCCTAGAAAATATCTTAGGCAGGACACTCTTGACATAAATTGTAGCCATATATTTTTTTTTGGCTCTATCTCCTAACACAAAGGACACAAGAGCAAAAATAAACATATGGGACCTAATCAAACCAAAAGTTTCTAAATAGGAAAAGAAACCACTGACAAAACTAACTGAAAGCCTAATGAATGGAAAAAAGAATACTTGAAGATATATGATTGATAAGTAGATAATATCCAAAACAAATACATCATATAACTTGATATTAAAAAAATTAAATGAGCAGAAGATCTGAATAAACATGTTTTACAAAGAAGGCACATAAGTAGATGTTCAGCATTGCCAATCATTAGAGAAAGGCCCAAATGGTTATCATAAAAATAAAGACTACAAATAACAAATATTGGTGAGGACACCATGAAAAAGAAATGTCACACTGTTGGTGGAAATGTAAATTGTCTCAGTACACTGTCGGTGGAAATGTAAATTGGTACACCCTGTATGGAAAGCAGTATGGAGGTTCCTCAAAAAACTAAAAAGACAACTACTGTATGATCCATCAATGCCTCTTCCGGGTAAATAGCCAAAGAAAACAAAAATGCTAATTTGAAAAGATACACACACCCCAATGTTTGTAGCAGCATTATTTACAATGGCCAAGATATGGAAGCAACCTAAGTATCCATTAAAGATGAATAGATGAATAAGTGATATTCATATTGATACATACAATAAAATATTACTCAGCCATAAAAATAATGAAATTTGGCCATTTGCTACAACATGGATGGACTGGAGGGTATTAAATGTAATGAAATAAGTCAGAAAGACAAATGCTGTATGTTATCATTTATATACAGAATCTAGAAACAATTTAATGATATATGAAAACTATATGTGAAATTTAATGAGTATAAGAAATAGGCTTAAAAAAAACAAACTTGTGGTTACCACTGGGGAGAAGGAAAGGAATAGAGGAATAAGGGATTTGGGGTTAAGAGGTACAAACTATTATGTCTAAAATAAATAAGCTACCAGGATGCATTGTATAACACAGTGATATAGCCAGTATTTTATAATATCTTGGAATGGAATATAATCTCTAAACATATTGAATCACTATGTAGTACACCCAAAACAACTTTAATATTGTAAATCAATTATACTTCAACATAAAAATAATGATGAAGGAGACTGTGTGTTGAAGTCTATACAGGAACTCTCAGTGCTCTCTGCTCATTTCTTTTATTAACCTAAACTCTACGAATGAAAAAGAAAAATGAGTATTGTTCATTCTCAGAGACTGCTCTTTGTATCTTGTCCTAAAATTTTCCTACTATTCACCTTTTGTATTTCAAATATGAAATTTATTTTCATTAAATTTATATTTATCAAGTTTTAGTATAAAGGTTTTGGGTTACACATCAACTGAGTCTTACAATTATTGCAAGTTTATATTAATTTATAATAAGAAAAAAATTTTAAATATAAAATAAGGTGTTAATCCTCTAGAAGTATACATTTTTGATCTGTGCACATATTATATGTATTTTATATTTTTTAAAATCAGGTTTTAAACAGGTAGCACAATGAGCGACAGTGTGCTGTATTTTAATACTACATCTTCTTGTTATGATAATTTCCTTCCGCTCTCACCCATGTCCATTTGTTACACCAGTCCTTAATACAATGGAAATGGCTAATTTCAAAGTTTTCCTATTTCCCAAAGGCCAAATGGGAGTTGAATTCACTATAACTTTTGAAGAGCAATAGAACTGACAAGTAATTGGACTGACAAGTAAGTGCTCTGTTCCCATTTCGATGGACAGTTTTCCAGTTCTGCAAAAAGAATCACAGTGTGCAGGCATTCTAGCTATCCTATTTACTGGTATATTCCAGCTCATAGAATAGTGCCTGACATGGAGCAAATGTTCAATAAATAATTGTTCAATGACTGCATGAATCTGTCAAAGTGACCTAAACCAAGGGTCTGTAATCAAAGGCTAAAACTCCAAATATTGATTGCCAATCAGAGCCTTAGCCCCTAAGTTCCCTTTCCTAAATGAACCCTGGAGATTAAATTTAAACCTCCTTGAATGTGAGCCAATGGCAAGAACAGGGAGCTATGTGACTCCATGACTATTTGTGAAACCTATTACAGCTCAAACTGTTTGTCAAGATGTGTGATCTTTCTAACAAAACAAGTGCCCTTTACATTAAAAATAACAAATATCCTGTCGTTTAAGTGTCAAGTACTTAGGTTATTATTTTAACAAACTCATAAAAGGGAAAGGTGAATTCACATACAGAGGTTGTTTAATTTGCTAATTACTGAGATCAGGCCAGCACCCTGAGAAAGATCTGCTCAGAGTCATAAACACACTCACAGTTCCTGTCTTTCTATTATAAATATAAATCTTGTTACTGGGACAGGCCAGGCAATTGATGTAAGGAAAAATCAGTGTTCTTCAATTGTTCTTTACATATCTGGCCATAAGGCTGCATCTGGTCTTTGATTAATGCAAGATTCTATGGAGAATTTTCAAGTTTTTAATGAGCATCCCCAGTTGGTTTTCATAAACTGTAAAATGAAACATGAGGTGAGGATGAACCAGATTTTGCCAGTAATCTGCTAACTTGCAATCAAAGCTATTAAATCCCTGTTCTTTAATTCAAAGTGTTTTTCCTTTGCAATCAATTTGTCCAGCAAGAGTCAGTTCCTCAGGGATTCCTGCCTTTTTAGTTCCAGTGTGATTTAGGGACCACTTCCAAGACTAGTACATAGGTTGTATCGGTAGCATTACATTTGTTTCCAGTTATTTCAATAATTAACATGTTAGGATTTCCTACTAGACTATGTTTGTTGAGAATGAGCTCTAAGTATTATATTCATATCCCTAGTAACCTATATGATACCTGACATAGTACAGACTCAATGCATATTTTTAAAATGATGTTTTGTTATCATCTGATTAATGATAAGGAAAGATATACCCATTTGAATTCAGAGTTCCAAAGAATAGCAAGGAGAGGTCAGAAAGCCTTCCTCAGTGAACAATGCAAAGAAACAGAGGGAAACCATAGAATGGGAAAGACTAGAGATCTCTTCAAGAAAATTAGAGATACCAAGGGAGCATTTTATGCAAAGATGGGCTAAGTAAAGGACAGAAATGGTAGGTACCTAACAGAAGCAGACGATATTAAGAAGAGATGGCAAGAATACACAGAACTGTAAAAAAAAGATCTTCATGACCCAGATGACCATGATGGTGTGATCACTCACCTAGAGCCAGACATCCTGGAAGGTGAAGTCAAGTGGGCCTTAGGAAGCATCATTATGAAGAAAGCTAGTGGAGGTGATGGAATTCCAGTTGAGCTATTTCAAATCCTAAAAGATAATGCTGTGAAAGTGCTGCACTCAATATGTCAGCAAATTTGGAAAACTCAGCAGTGGCCACAGGAATGGAAAAGGTCAGTTTTCATTCCAATCCCAAATACAGGCAATGCCAAAGACTGCTCAAACTACCGCACAGTTGTGCTCATCTCACACACTAGTAAAATAATGCTTAAAATTCTCCAAGCCAGGCTTCAGCAATATGTGAACTATGAACTTCCAGATGTTCAAGCTGGCTTTAGAAAAGGTGGAGGAACCAGAGATCAAATTGCCAACGTCAGCTGGATCACTGAAAAAGCAAGAGTGTTCCAGAAAACCAACTATTTCTGCTATATTGACTATGCCAAAGCCTTTGACTGTGTGGATCACAATAAATTGTGGAAAATTCTGAAAAAGATGGGAATACCAGACCACCTGACCTGCCTCTTGAGAAATCTGTATGCAGGTCAGGAAGCAACAGAACTGGACATGGAACAAGACTGGTTCCAAATAGGAAAAGGAGTACATCAAGGCTGTATATTGTCACCCTGCTTATTTAACTGATATGCAGAGTACATCATGAGAAATGCTGGGCTGGAAGAAGCACAAGCTGGAATCAAGGTTGCCGGGAGAAATATCAATAACCTCAGATATGCAGACGACACCACCCTTATGGCAGAAAGTGAAGAGGAACTAAAAAGTCTCTTGCTGGAAGTGAAAGAGGAGAATGAAAAAGTTGGCTTAAAGCTCAACATTCAGATAACTAAGATCATGGCATCTGGTGTCATCACTTCATGGGAAATAGATGGGGAAACAGTGGAAAAAGTGTCAGACTTAATTTTTCCGGGCTCCAAAATCACTGCAGATGGTGATGGCAGCCATGAAATTAAAAGATGCCTACTCCTGGGAAGGAAAGTTATGACCAACACAGACAGCATATTAAAAAGCAGAGATATTATTTTGCCATCAAAGGTCCATCTAGTCAAGGCTATGGTTTTTCCAGTAGTCATGTATGGATGTGAGAGTTGTACAATAAAGAAAGCTGAGCACTGAAGAATTGATGCTTTTGAACTGTGGTGTTGGAGAAGACTCTTGAGAGTCCCTTGGACTGCAAGTAGATCCAACCAGTCCATCCTAAAGGAGATCAGTCCTGGGTGTTCATTGGAAGGACTGATGTTGAATCTGAAACTCCAATACTTTGGCCACCTGATGTGAAGAGCTGACTTATTGGAAAAGCCCCTGATACTGGGAAAGATTGACAGCAGGAGGAGAAGGGGACGACAGAAGATGAGATGGTTGGATGGCATCACTGACTCAATGGACCTGAGTTTGGGTAGACCCCAGGTGTTGGTGATGGACAGGGAGGCCTGGCATGCTACTGTTCATGTAGTTGCAAAGAGTTGGACAGGACTGAGCGACTGAACTGAACTGAGTACTCCACCCTCATCTCACTTGATGAGTATTTGCAAATACATCTGAAGACCTGGAGGCATGAAGAAACCCATTCCTCTTAAGATCATCCCTTCCCCATACTATGGAAAGCTGTTGATATATTACCCTTTGTGAGCTGCATGAATTCAAATTAATATAGCCAGAACAATGAAAAGTTGAAATTAAAATAACAAAGGGAAACTGGATCCTCAGTTAAAACACTCCTACTTTTTCTTTGTACTTAAAAACACTAAAACAGCCTGTAAAACTAGACTATTGAAATGCTTAATATTTATAATACCAATTTTCTTTCTTCATAAATTTTCCTCCAAGGGATGAGAGAGAAAGGGAAATGCTACACTGGACTTTGTCTCATTTAATCTGCTAAGCATGCAGAATCATCCTGTTTTCTAAAGTGGATCCCAGTTTGTGATTCTCTTCTCTGCTAATTTCTGGTTGATGTTACTCCAAATTTCTAGGGGTTTGAGGATAGATATTAGGGCAGAAATAGGGAGTCCAAAGACAAGCCAAACCCGATAATTTTAGTTAACACAGACTGTAGTCAGACATGTTACTTTTCTAGCTTTATTGACTTCAACTATTAAATAAGTGTCTTGATCTAGAAAACGTCTTCCGTTTTTAATCTTCTGTCCTGTCTTTATATCCTGAGCCTCTCTCTACCCATGATTCTCCCTGCTCTTGCATCATCACTGCCAACACCACCAATCAGACACAGAGGAATCCTCTAACTGCAAGGAATTCTCTGGGCCAAAGATGCAGGAGCATAATCACACACGGATGCCAGGCCACTGCCTCTGCACACAGGCCTTAGTACCATAGGGATCTTCCATGGCCCCACTTTCCATGGGAAGGCAAGATTCTCAAATACCAGCATATATTCAGAGTTTATTTGTGTAAAGTGATCATGGGGAAAGGGTAGGGGCATGGTATATGGTAGGGAAGGAGAAAGAGAAAGTTAGGATACAATTTGATTATCACCTTTCTTTATCTAGTAGTTCTTAAATTGTTACAATTACTGTGCTTTGAGCTTTCAACTACAAATTAAACCATTAGAATAAAACTTTGAATTAGATACTGTACAGACAGAGAAATTGAGGCTCCATAAATTTGCCAAGTTCACACAGATTTTAAGTGGTGTGAATAGTAAGCCTCGGAAGCCTAAATCCAGAGGCTAAGTTCATAATCATTGACCTATGGAGAGAGAGTGCTTCTTGTTTGCTAGTTGTTGTTGTTCAGTTACTAAGTCATGCCGGACTCTTTGCGACCCTGTGGACTGCCACATACCAAACTTTCCTGTCCCTCACCATCTCCCAGAGTCTGCTCAAACTCGTGTCCATTGACTAGGTGGTGCTATCTGACCATCTCATCCGCCTCCTTCTCCTGCCCTCAACCTTTCCCAGCATCAGGGGCTTTTCCAATGAGTCAGCTCTTCCACAAAATTCAGTGGGAGAAAAAAAATCCGACAATTTCCTACAGACTCATTGTGAACAGTGAGACCTGCTCCAAAGAACGTTTGTCATCCTGGTTCTTGAGGCAGTACTTCTACTTGGGGAGAGTCTTGGCTGTAAGACAGTGCAGGAGTAGCTCTGACTAAAACAGCACAAAGGGTTAAGAGTAGAATTTCTAATATTCTGGATAAAAATATATTAATATAATGAAGTAAAAGAATTCTGCAGAAGCCAAATATTTTTAGAACATCGGTGTCTCAATGATCACTATCATGTATGAAATGTCTGCTTTCCTTTCTTGTTACAGAAATTTTCAAATGTTTATTTTCCTCTAATTTTATGCCTTTATTTAATTTTGTGGCATGTTGATATTAATTTGCTTATTCATTCATTTTATTCAACATTAATGATTATTTTCTATGGGTCAGGCTGGTTGGGTTAATGTGATCATATAGGTAAACATTTCTAGATATATAGAATATGTTCATTGAATGCCAGCCATTATGTTGATGAAGTAGTCACCAGTTCTCAGTTTAGGATTTAGGTTCAAACCAGCTGTGAGTATGACTTCATCAGCTATGGTGTAGAAGTGGAATGGGCTGTAAAGAAAGACTTTTCTAGCTGAGGAATGTGGGCACACACTTAACAGAGCAGTGGACAGATATAAGGATGTGGGCATGTTTGGCCTGCATCTCCATCAGTGCAATCTCTGCTTCTGTTGTTATGTGGCCTTCTTCCCTTTGTCTGTATGTCTTCACATCGCCTTCTTGTAAGGACATCATGCGTTAGACTTAAGGTTCACCCTAACTCATCTTAGCTAGTCATATTTGCAAAGACTGTATCCCCCAAACATGGTCACTTTTGCAGGAACTAGAAGTCAGGGTTTCAGCTTACATTTTGGGGGAATATAATTTAACCCAGAAAACTAACAGGGCTTCCCAGGTGTTGCTAGTGGTAAAGAACCCTCCTGCTAAAGCAAAAGATGTAAGAGACATGGGCTCGATTCCTGGGTCAGGAAAATCCCCTTGAGGAGGAAATGACAACTCATTCCAGTATTCTTGCATGGAAAATCCCATGGACAGAGAAGCTTGGAGGGCTATTGTCCATAGGGTCACAAAGAGTTGGACATGACTAAAGTAACTTAGCACAGCACAGAAAACTACCATTCTGTTTTCCTATTAAGCCATGATTCTCTAAGAAGTTATGTTTAGGTTTCACCTCTCTTGACAAAGTATCATAATTCATGTAGGATGTGAAAGAGGCCAAAAGATTTAAAATAAATTAGTGGGTAGGACAAAATCTTCCACTCTCTCATATTTCCTTCAGCTGGTCCATTGAGAAAATATATACTGTGCTCATAGAAAGGGGGCTTCCCAGGTGGTGCTAGTGGTAAAGAATCTGCCTGCCAGGAGATGTAAGAGATGCTGGTTCAGTCCCTGGGTTAGGAAGCTCTCTTGGAGGAGGGCATAGAAACTAACTCCAAAATTCTTGCCTAGAGAATTCCATGGACAGAGAAGCCTGGAGGGCTATGGTCCATAGGGTCATAAAAAGCTGGACACAATTGAAGCAACTTAGCACTCATTCTTACAAAAATATGGGGAGCAGAGAGGGGCTTGTTGAACAACTGCATCCATTATTTGAGAAAGAAAAGAAAGAATAAAAATACATTATAATATTGAAAGGTTGATACAGTGATATATTCTCTAATGCTAAATGAATTACTACCACCCTATCCTTGGAAAGTCCCAGCATGATTAGAAGAAGCCTGAGAAATACTGTATGATGTCATCACTTCATCTGTACTTCTCTGTTCATTTATTTATCATCTGCCTTTTTCTAATGAAGATTTAAAATGATATAAAAATTCAGTCAAGAAACAATAATTAACATAAACTAAGGGAGAAAATGAGATTTAAACAATAATATTTGGGGGACCCAGTTCTCCAAAATAAATGCGGCTTTATTTACTTGATTTTCTTGGTGTCCTATATAGTGGAAATTTGTACACTTTAAAAATATGGCAGACTGATAAAACTTGAAGATTTTATATCTTCAAGTAGGTACCAGTAGGATTGCTTTCAAGAGAGTGATGCATCCTAAAAGGATTGATGATTCATTTTTGCTTAGACATTCTAGCTTCTAAATACTTGGCAACTTACAAAAAGGGCTGATCTTCAAAAACTGAGAGCCCTTTGGTCATCTCTCCAGGCGATCTGAGTCAATGGTATAAGCTGTTATCTGGTGTAGACAGTTGCCATCCATCTGCTGAGCACTGCCTGGTGTTCTTGTGCTCACACAGGTCAAGGTCCAACTTCCTTTGTGACTAAGAAGCAGGATGTCATTGGTCTTCCTTTAACATTTGCCATACCCATTCTACAATGGTGCAAGTCTATTAGTTAACCATCTTTCTCTCTTGCCCCAACTGGTTTCGGGAAAATCAGAGAATTCTGAAGCTTTTCATTTTTTCCCTCTGATTTTTTGAAAAGGTATTCACTGTTTAAGTCTTCATGATTTAGGAGGAAAAAAATAAAGGGTGCCAAGAGGGGACTTATTAGTCATTGTGCTGGGACCACAGGCAAACCAGAGAATATGGCCACATAGCATGTAAGGATCATCAACTTATGTTTATTGCATCACAGCAAAGTCTTATTCAGTAAAAGCAATTCTATGGTGAGCAAATGAGATGGGAGGGGTGGGATGTACAATATAATGCACCTTGGAAGTTTGGTTTTCAGCTGGTCTGAGTTAATAGAAAGGTAGATTTTAAAGAATCCTGTCAAAATAGAGAGAACAAACTTGGCATGACCAGTCAGCAGAGAGGAGTGGGGAGGAGCCGTACAGGTGTAGGGAATTGAGAGGTACAAACCATTATGTAGAAAATAAATAAGCAACAAAGATGTACTTTACAGCTCAGGGAAATGTGGCCATTATTTTGTAATAACTTTCACTGGATTATAGACTACAAAAATACTGAATCACTCTGTTGTATACCTGAACATAATTTAATATTGTAAACCAATTATACGTCAAAACAATTAAAAAAAAAAACTTCTTGTGATCAACAGGCAGCATATCCTTAATGCAGTCCTCTATCAATACTTTCACTCTTTTGAGTTTAATAGCTGAGTTTCTGGGAGTTTGAGATTACATTTCTTGAAAACTATTTGCACTGAGACTATTCTAGATCCACAGTTAAGTGCAGCATGTCACTTCCTTAGTAATCAAATATGAAAAACTACAAACTAACATGTTTTAAGGACATTTAAGGATCGGTGGCTCAGAAATTAAAGAATCTGCCTGCAATACAGAGACACAGGTTTGGTCACTGAGTCGAGACGGTCCCCTAGAGAAGGTAATGGCTACCCACTCCAGTATTCTTTCCTGGAGAATTTCATGGACAGAGGAGCCTGGTGGGTCATAGTCCATGGGGTCGCAAAGAGTTGGACACTATTGAATAACTAACTCTGAGGTTTGAACCCAGGTCTTCCACATTGGAGGCAGATTTTTTACCCACTGAGCCACAAGGGAAGCCCAAGAACACTGGAGTGGGTAGCCTATCCCTTCTTCAGGGGATCTTCCTGACCCAGGAATCAAACTGGTTAGATACCACTTAGCAACTAAACAACAACAAAATTTCTTCTATCTCTTCCAACAGCAATGGATCTCTTCCATTTGACTCTAAGTTACACAAAAGTAGCCACCAAGTATGTACTCTTATCACTGAATCTGCATATTAATAATGTATTGGGTTGGCCAAAAAATTTGTAGAAAAACCCAAACAGATTTTTTTGCTAACCCAGCATTTATTCAGCATATATTATAGGTTAGTTCCTTATACAGTAGCTTTGCTAATCCTGAAAATTATCAGTATTCGACAGTCATATCCCAACCCACCCAGAGTTTATAGTATGGTTCCTAGACCAGAAATGAGCACATAGAAATTGCTTAGGGATATTAATCTAAAAGATGAATTAATGAAGATTATTACTATTTAATGCCAAATTACAATGAGAATTGCAGTTAATTTTCATTTATTTCACAGCTATATGTCTCTAATCTTGACAAATAAGACTATTGACAATAAATAAACTAATTTGAGAGATAGTGGGTGATTTAACAACCAACTACTTCTGGAAAAATAACACAGAACAGATTATTATTCATAACTAGCATGAGTGCCAAGGAAAAGATTAACTTCAATTTATCTGTATTTTTTAAACAAAAATATGTATTTATTGAGTCTAAATACCATTGGTCTATCTGGGCCCATGCTATCAGGCTCCTGTGGGAGTAGGACCTGTGTCCAGCTTCTCTCCTCTTTTTCATTCTATTCCAGACACATTGTTCTTTTTGTTTTTTAGTCATGTCAAGTGTGCTTCTGCAAATCTTTGTGGGTTTTTTTTTTATTTCTTTCCTCTGGCTGAACCATTCTCCTTCAAGGAAACTAGGAGGCCTACCTTTTCTGCTCCTTTTGCCAGATCTTATTTTACTGATGCTACTTTTTAAGACACTTTCTCTGACCTCTCTAGCAAACAATGAGCACTTCCACCTCTGCTCCTGTCTTCTTTCCCTCTCTTTTTTTCTCACCCATATATTCATTTACATACTCAGTTATCAATACTTCCTTTAATGAATGATACTACAGATTTAAGAAGAGGTATCTTTACATATTATAAGGATCAAAGTTACGTTAACATGGGTGAAGCAATGAAGAATACCTTTGCAAAAAAAAAAGATATAGATAGATATAGCTACTGATATTTTCAGAGTGGTGACTGTAGAATATCTCGGTAATAATAGAGCTAGTCTCTGTTTCTTAGCAAAGAACCATTCTGAATTAAAGATAGTGACTACAAAACTCCAAGCAGTAATGTTTTATAAATATGTGGTGATTGATCTCTATGCAATATTTGATCAACACTGTGTGCAAATGACTTGTGTGCTTTTGGATTTTCCAATGTCCTAGGGCATGACCTTTTCACCTGAGTTCAAAACTTCAATTGGTTATATTCTCCATAGTCCTGATTGAACGTTGTCCAAATTTGAAACCTGTAAAATTGAGTACTTACAGCAGTTTGGCTAGTTCCTGTCTTAGTGCAGGAGTCACTGCAAACAACTTTTAAAATTTATCAATTTAAGCACTAAGACTCTTTCAGTACCCCTGGAAAATGTTCTGAAAATGCTTTATCCTCAGAGCCAACTTCACCAGTTCTATGACTGACAACTCAGGCATCCAAGTAAGAGACCTTGTTCCCTGTGCTATTCATACAGACACTTAGATTAAATAAACACATTCCATTACAGAAATATGAGATTTATGTGGGGTGATGTGAATTTTTTTGTGTAACAAAGGCTATAGGTTCAAAATTAAAAAATACTACTTTTCCAATGATAAAAATTACATTAGCAAGAGCATAACCCAACATCACCTCCAAAAATTGCCTTAAAATCTATAGGACAGAAGAGACTCTACTCCTGGTATGAGAGAAAACATGGCATTCATCAGCAGAAGAGAAATTGGACTTTAAGAATTAGCCATTTGGAAAATAGTACTGATGCTTCATTAAGGGTCATGACATTTGTCCAGAGACATGTTTTGAATAAAAAGAAATTTGGTTCACAAAAGTGTAGTGTTCAAAATTTATGAAAAGAATACAATGTTTGTTTTAGGGAATGGCAATCCACTCCAGTATTCTTGCTTGGAAAATTCCATGGACAACAGAGCCTGGCAGTCCATGGCGTTGCAGAGTCAGACATGACTGAGCATGCACACCTAACCCTAAGGATTTCCTTGTAAACTGAGGTTTTTGTCTCTGATATTATGAACCTGGAGTTGTATTCTGGAACCGTATTGATTATGGAGGCAGATTTTTTTTTCTGAAGCATATGTGCTTGTGTGTTTAGCAATCTAATATTCACTTACCTTCATTTCTGTTTATTTGTATAATCTGAGAGTAACAGTGCTTCCCAGGTGACACTAGTGGTAAAAAAAATTCACCTGCCAATGCAGGAAGCACAAGAGATGTGGGTTTGATTCCTGAGGTGGGAAGATTCCCTTGAGGAGGGCAAGGCAACCCATTCTAGTATTCTTGCCTGGAGAATCCCACGGACAGAGGATGCTGGTGGGCTACAATCCATAAAGTCGCAAAGAGTCAACATACCATGAAAAGTTTTCCTTCCCAATCCAGCAGTAAGCACTTTAATGTCCTTCTCAACCACCCCTTGTTCTATTTGGTTGCTGTTAGAACCTCAGGTTGGTGCCACAGTTCAATGGCCATCCATTCCCTGGAGAGTTCAGGATGTGTTTGCTGTCAGAGACCCGTGGTTCACAAGTGTAACATGTTACCCTAAGCTTTGTGTATGATCTAATGAGAGACAGGAAGTCAAGGGGTGTTGGCAGAGAGTCTAGTGATTTGCAGATCCCTAGTTCTATAGTTGAGAATGTATCAGTTACAGAGGGCCCTCAGGGCAGTTTGTGGCTATGATTCTGGATTCTCTGCCCTATCATAATATATTTTCTACTCTAATTAAAAAAACCCAGTTGAATCAATTTCTGTTTTTCCAGTTTAGAAATTGTCAGCAGTTTGTCTTTCATCTTGTTGCTAACTTTCTGTCACCAAACAAATATGTAACCATACTTTGTTGAAACCTATGGTCTTTGGCGACCTGCATTTTGCTTTGGATCCTAGTAACAGATATTTTATTAGATGTGTTAGTAGTTTTACCTAAGGATATATCGAGGTCTTCAGGACCAAATAAGTCCAGGAACATATGACCAATGATCAAACCAATACTGAGGACAGAATCATATCAATGACATAATCAGGCCATTTAAGGTAAATTGATTTCTCATCCTTGATCTGAGCCTTGGTACAGTAGCACTGCTTTCTTTTATAGAGAGAGGCTGCTTCACTGAACTTGATCTTTTCTTCAGGATTTTCTAAAATTTCTGTAGGTGGACTCATTGGAATCAGTGAAGATTTTGATCAGGAGGCACAAGCATTCCCTTCGCATTTTATTATTAATACATTTGTTATATAAGTCATTGAATCAGTGGATGGAAACAAACATGGCATCCATTTGTTAATACAATTTTTAATAGGAAACCAAGTTCCTGGGTTTAGTCTTTAAAAAATACTGCAATAAAGATTGTAGGTAATCTTTTATTATCTGGTTGATATTTCTACAAATCATCTCTGCTTCTAGAGCTCAGAGATATGCCTAACACTGCTCCAAATTCCCATGTCCACGATAGAAGTGAAAGCACTGGAAAACAGCAAGCTAAGAAATACTGCCTTGAGTGAAACAAGTGTTATCTCAATTTCTTTCTCCTATCTGCTGAGTTTTAGGTGATGACATATAATAAGATGACCAAAATCAGAAGAGTCACTTTTGGCAAAGAGCACTCCTGCAGGAATAGGAACTGAATCATTATAGCTATAGTAATAGCAAGTGAGGCTTTTGTTTGCTTGGCCAAACAACTTGCAAGATTTTAATGGCCTGACCAGGGATCAAATCCATTCCCTGCTTTGGAAGCACAGAGTCTTAACCACTGGACCACCAGGGAAGTCCCAGAAGGTTTCTTGTATTATGTCCCAGCATAGGACTTTCTTCATTCCTCTGGAAAACAGTATCTATAGGAAGCCTTAAGATTTTTACTCCAAGTCTAGTTAGAGCCCACCTCATATTCTTGAGCCATCTGAAAAGATAATAACTGGGAAAACATAAAAAAGTCCGAATCTAAATTGAACACACTCTGGAAAACTCTGGATTTGTGTAGAATGCAGAAACATGAAAAGAATCCTATCTTTGTCACACACACATTTCTTGGGAACTTTGTATGAAGGGATGCTAATAACATCTTCATATCATTAGAATTCAGAATTTCCATCCAGATTGACAACTTCACATTCCAAAAAGTTCAGTTTTCCCCTGTGATCTGATTTAAGATGCAGGAAATGCAAACCTGGTCATATTCAAGTTGTTAAACTTCGATGATTTCCTATAGAAACCTCATCCATCAAGCATGGCTTCCTACTTTAGCAGAAAAGTGGCAAAATTTGGAAAACAAGCTAGTGTGGGTAAATTAATTATGTTGATTATGTAGAGTTGCAGAGACTCTTCTCCTTTTCTTTAATCCTGTAACACCTAAGTTTATGCCTCATTTTCATGTATATCACCACCCTAACAGAGAAAAAAAGAATAAACTTCTGTCTTCATTCTACTTACACAGTTCAAATTAGAAATGTTGTTGTTATTTAGTTTCTAAGTCATGTCCAACTCTTTTTGTGACCCTGTGGACTATAGCTGACCAGGTTCCTCTGTCCAACAGCTTTCTCAGGCAAGAATATTGTAGTGGTTGGCCATTTCCTTCTCCAGGTGATCTTCCGCACCCAAGGATTGAACCCGTGTCTCCCGCATTAGCAGATGGATTCTTTACCACTGAATCACCATGTGCTCAGTTACTAAGCAAGCCATGTCCAACTCATTGAAAACTGTGGGCTATAGCCTGCCAGGTTCCTCTGTCCATGGGATTCTCCAGGCAGAATACTGGAGTGGTTTGCCATTTCTTTCTCCAGGAAATCTTCCCCACCCAGGGGGTCAAATCCATGTTTCCTGCTTTGGCAGATGAGTTCTTTACCAGTAGCATCACATGGGAAGCCCACTGAACCACCAAGGAAGCCCTAAAATTAGAGATTGCTGTTGTTCAGTCTCTCAGTCATGACCGACTCTTTGCAATCCCATGGACTGCAGCACACCAGGCTTCCCTGTCCTTCATGATCTCCAAAGGTTTGCCCAAACTCATGTCCATTGAGTAGATGATGCCATTCAACCATCTAATCCACTGTCGCCCTCTTCTCCTACCCTTAATCTTTCGCAGCATCAGGTTCTTTTCCAATATGTCAGCTCTTTACATCAGTTTTCCAATGAATATTCAGTGTTCATTTCCTTTACGATTGACTGATTTGATCTCCTTGATGACTAAGGAACTCTCAGGAATCTTCTTCAGCACCACAATTCGATAATATCAGTTCTTCAGCACTGAGCCTTTTTTATGTTCCATACTAATGTCAGTACATGACTACTAGAAAAAACATAGCTTTGACTAGATGGACATTTATCAGCAAAATTATGTCTCAGTTTAATATGCTGTCTAGTTTGTCATAGCTTTTCTTCCATGAGCAAATGTCTTTTAATTACACAATTGCAGTCACCATTAACAGTGATTTCAGAGTCCAAGGAAATAAAGTTTCACTATTTCCATTGTTTCCCCACTTATTTGGCATGAAGTGATGGGACCAGATGCCATAATCTTCATTTTCTGAATGTTGAGTTTTAAGCCAACTTTTTCAGTCTCTTCTTTTACTTTCATCAAGAGGCTCTTTAGTCCTTCTTCAATTTCTGCCATTAGGGTGCTGTCATCTGCCTATCTGAGGTTATTGAATTATCCTGGCAATCTTGATTCCAGCTTGTGCTTCATCCAGCCCAGCATTTCACATGATGTACTCTGCATATACGATAAATAAGCAGGGTGACAATACAGAGCCTTAACATACACCTTACCCAATTTTGAACCAGTCCATTGTTCTATATCTGGTTCTAGCTGTTGCTTATTGACCTACATACAGGTTTCTCATGAGGCAGGTAAGGTGGTCTGGTATTCCCATCTCTTTAAGAATTTCCCACAGTTTATTGTGATCCACACAGCTCAACATTCAGAAAACTAAGATCATGACATCAGGTCCCATCACTTCATGGCAAATAAATGGGGAAAAAGTGGAAACAGTGGCTGATATTATTTTCTGGGGCTCCAAAGTCACTGCAGATGGTGACTGCAACCATGAAATTGTTTTATGACCAACCTTGACAGCATATTAAAAAGCAGAAACATTATTTTTCCAACAGAGGTCCGTCTAGTCAAGGCTATGGTTTTTCCAGTAGTCATGTATGGATGTGAGAGTTGGACTATAAAGAAAGCTGAGCTGAAAGCTGAAGAATTGATGCTTTTGAACTGTGGTGTTGGAGAAGACTCTTGAGAGTCCCTTGGACTGCAAGAAGTTCCAACTAGTCCATCCTAAAGGAAATCAGTCCTGAATATTCATTGGAGGGACTGATGTTGAAGCTGAAACTCCAATACTTTGGCCAACTGATATGAAGAACTAACTCATTGGAAAAGACATTGATGATGGGAAAGATTGAAGGCAGGAGGAGAAGTGAACAGAGGATGAGATGGTTGAATGGCATCATCGACTCTATGGACATGAATTTGAGTATACTCCGGGAGTTGGTGACGGACAGGGAGGCCTGGTGCACTGCAATCCATGGGGTCACAAAGAGTCAGACACAGCTGAGCATTGAACTGAACTGATACAGCCAAAGGCTTTAGTGTAGTCAGTGAAGCAGAAGTAGATGTTTTTCTGAAACCTCTTGCTTTTCCTGTGATCCTACAGATGTTGGCAATTGGATCTCTGGTTCCTCTGCCTTTTCTAAATACAGCTTGAACATCTGAAACTTTATGGTTCACTTACTGTTAAAGCCTGGCTTAGAGAATTTTGAGCATTTCTTTGCTAGCATGTGAGATAAGTGCAACTGTGCAGTAGTTTGAAAATTCTTTGGCATTGCCTTTCTTTGAGATTGGAATGAAAATTGACCTTTTCCAGTCCTGTGGCCACTGCTGTTTTCCAAATTTGCTGTCATGTTGAGTACAGCACTTTCACAGCATCATCTTTTAGGATTTGAAATAGTTCAACTGGAATTACATCATCTCCATTAGCTTTGTTTGTAGTGATGCTTCCTAAGGCCCACTTGACTTCGCATCACAGGATGTCTGGGCTCTACGTGAGTGATCACACCATCATGGCTATCTGGGTCATTAAAATCTCTTTTGTATAGTTCTTCTGTGTATTCTTGCCACCTCTTCTTAATACCACCTGCTTCTGTTAGGGTCATGCCATTTCTGTCCTTTCTTGTGCCCATCTTTGCATGAAATGTTCCCTTGGTATCTCTAATTTTCTTGAAGAGATCTCTCATCTTTCCCATTCTATTGTTTTCTCATATTTTGTTACATTGATCACTTAGGAAGGCTTTCTTGCTATTCTTTCGAACTCTGCATTTAGATGTATATATCTTTCATTTTTCTTTGTAAGGTCTCCTCAAACTACCATTTTGACCTTTTGCATTTTTTTCCCCCTTGGGGATGTTTTTGATCACAGCCTCCTCTACAATGTTATGAACTTCTGCCCATATCTAATCCCTTGAATCTATTTGTCACTTCCACTTAATAATTGTAAGGGATTTGATTTGGGCCATACTTGAATGATCTAGTAGTTTTCCCTACTTTCTTCAGTATAAATTGGAATTTTGCAATAAGTAATTCATGGTTTGAGCCATAGCTCTGGTTTTGCTTTTGCTGACTTTATAGAGCTTCTCTAACTTTGGCTGCAAGGAATATAATCAATCTGATTTTGATATTAACCATCTGGTGATGTCCATGTGTAGAGTCATCTCTTGTGTTATTATTGTTGCTCCCTATTGTTAATGACTAACATTCCTGATACATTTGATACAACTAATGGACCATATAAATACAACTAATATTGACATATTATTAGTATTTAATACTTATAGATTATTTACATTTCCTTCATTTTATGATCTATTTCTGTTTTAGGATAGTTGTCATGTCTCCTTTGCCACCTCTTTTGGCTGAGACAGTTTTTCAGATTTTTCATGTATTTGATTACTTTTGACAGTTTTGAGGAGCCCTGTTCAGGTGTTTTGTCAGATGGTCCTCTGCTAGAATTTGACATTTTTCATCATAATTAGGCTATGGTTATTATAGGCACTTCCTTTAGGAAAACCTCAGAGGCATGTGCCATTTCATAACATTATATCAAGGATACACACTATCAACATCACTGTTGATTGTGATATTGAGAACATGGATAAGGTAGTATTATTTGAATTTCTTCACTGTAAAGTTTCTCATTTTGCCCCTTTTCTAAACTGTTTGGAACAGTGTCAGGATGCACAGCCCATGCTTGAAGAGTGGAGAGTTATCTCCGTCTCCTTTATTGTAGAGAATCTGTATAAATCATGCAAAATTATCCTGCATGGGAAATCCCTCTTCTCCATTTATTTATTCAATCATTTATAGGTATTACTGTGGACTCAAGGGTATTTATTTTATACCTTGATTGATAATCCAATACTACTTTATGGATTTGGTTGTTAATATTATTCTAGATTTATCTTTTGGAAATTCTTTTAGTTGGCTCTTGTGTCCCTTTGACATACCCCATCAATGTTTGTTGTTGTTCAGTTGCTAAGTTCTGTCTGGCTCTTTTCAACCCCAAGGACTGTAGCATGCCAGGTTTCCCTGTCCTTCACTATCATCTGGAATTTTCTCAAACTCGTATCCACTGAGTTGGTGATGCTATCCAACCATCTCATCCTCTGCTGTCTGCTTCTCCTCCTGCCATCAGTCTTTTCTAGCATCAGTGTCTTTTCCAATGATTTGGCTCTTTGCATCAGGTTGCCAAAGTATTGGAGGTCCAGCATAAGTCCTTCCAATGACTATTCAGAGTTCATTTCCTTTAGGATTGGCTGGTTTGATCTCCTTTTTTCTGGCACTTGCTTACTCTCTGGTACTATAAAGTGCTCCAGCTCATCTTTTATTAAGATATTTCCTGCTTCATTGCAAGAATCAGACGTTTCTCCAAGAAACCAACTTTCCATTTCTTAGAGTCTTATATTTGAAACCGAGATCTGGATGCTAGACATGCTTTTGTTAGCTTTTAATCCATTAGAGAACAAGGGATGTAAAGAAATCTGAAAGGACCCAATCAAAATGGAAGGTAGCTCTTTCTATGTAAGAGAGAAGTTTACCACTTTCTACTGATGGCAGTTGTCAGTTCTTGGCTTAGATGGGCAAAGTATTCTGCTGAGGCATTTTTTGACTGTGTATGAATTGTCCCACAGAATTGAACCTATAAAACTAAATACAGGGCTAACTTTCCTGCTTGTTGACTTGATTCTTTCCAAGAGATTTTTGCTGAATATTGGACAGTGAAGGAAACTAGGGACATCATTTCAGATCCCATAAGTGTTAAATGAACTATAAGGTTTTTATGAATAAATTCAAGTCCATAAATTTAATACTTTTGATGAAGTTGATATTTTGTCTTGCAAAATGAAACTTAATGAAAGCTAAAGAGAAAAAAATTAAGAAAAATGCATCGCCCTATATGTATTTAAAATAATAAACTTACAATTTAAAAACATCTCACAAAAAGACTTCAAGCCCCAGTATCTTTATGGTGAACAAAACATTTAGGGAAGGAAAAAGTGCTTTTAGATAAAAGAGAAAACAGTAAGTTTTTCTCATTTAATAAGCTGTCACAAGTCATCATAACACTACCTAAATAATATACAGTGAGGAAAGAAAATTCTCTCTCAAGAGCATGAACTCAAACACATTAAACAGAATATCTGCATATTGAATCTTGTCATAAATGATACCATCAATGGAGTTTAGTCCAGTTAAGGGAAACTGATTTAGTAATCAATAATTTATTATTAATAAATATATTTTCTCAATGGATAAAGACGAATAGAATTAAACAAGCACACACGGCAAACCTTTTCAACACAGCTGAAAACTTCCTTAATTTGACAAAGTTTCGATACAAAGAGATCAGATATTAGGGTTTTTCATAGCTAAATAGGGCTTCCCAGGTGGTGCTAGTGATAAAGAACCTGACTGCCAATCAGGTGACATAAGAGGTTGGGGTTCAATCCCTGGATCAGGAAGATCCCCTGGAGGGCCACATAACAACCTACTCCAATATTCTTGCCGGGAGAATCCCCTGGACAGAGGAGCCTGGCAGGTTATAGTCCATAGGGCTGCAAAGAGTTGTACACAACTGAAGTGACTTAGCACAGCACAACAGCACAGCTAAATAAATTATTAAACACTGTCCCTTGGCTTTGGGAAAAAGACAGGGTGTCTCTGTTTTTGACTGGCTTCATTCATTTGACAGAATACTTTTGAGATTCATACATATTGTTTTCCTTGTCAATAATTTATTCCTTTTACTGGTGAATGCTAGTTCACTGTGTGAATAAGGCATAATTAGATTATTTATTCACCAGGTGATGGGCATTTGGGTTTGTTTCCTTTTTTACTACTAGGAATATAGCTGCTATATGCTTTCTCAAATAATCTTTTTATGTTTCAATTCTCTTAGCTAAGTATCTAGTGTTGAAATTGCTAGGCAACATTGTACTTATTTAACTTTATTGGAAACTGACAAACTCTTCCAAAATGGCTGTACTATTTTATTTGAGAACTTGTTTCTTTCTTGAAATAAGAATTTAGTTCTGTCCATTTCTTAGGAAGCAGATTTAGCAGTATTTCATAGATTTTGATACATTGTATGTTTATTTTCACTCAGTTGAAAATATTTACTAATTTCCCTTGAGATTTTTCTCTTTGCCCTATGGCTTATTTGGACATATCTTGTTTAGTTTACATTTCTTTTGAGATTTATCTCTGATGTGTATTTTATTGATTTATACTTTAATTCCATTATGGTCAGCAGACATGCTTTGTATAATTTCAGTTCTTTTACATTGTTAGGGTTTATTTTATAAACCAGGTTAGAGTTGTCTTGGTTAATGTTGCTTACACAGTTAAAAATGATGTGTATTTTGCTGTTTGGGGGGAGTGATATTCTATAAATATCAGTTAGAACCCATCAGTTGATGATGTTCAATTGTTTTGTATCTTTGCTGATTTTGCCTACTAGTTCCATTTATCATGAATAAAAATTCTATTGCTATAATTGCAAACTTTATTTTTATGGGCTTCCGTGATAGCTCAGTTGGTAAAGAATCTGCCTGCAATACAGGAGACCCCATTTTGATTGCTGGGTCAGGGAAGATCAGCTGGAGAAGAGATAGACTACTCACTCCTATATTCTTGGGCTTCCCTTGTGGCTCAGCTAGTAAAGAATCCACCTGCATTGTGGGAGACCTGGGTTCAATTCCTGGATTGGGAAGCTCCTCGGGAGAAGGGAAAGGCTACTCACTTCAGTATTCTGGCCTGGAGAATTCCATGGACTGTTTAGTCCATGGGGTTGCAAAGAGTCAGACACAACTGAGTGACTTTCACTTTTCACTTTCACTTATTTTTACACTTAGCTCATATTTTCAGTTATGTTCATGTACATTTAGGGCTGTTACGGCTTCTTGGTATATTTAACTTTTTGTCTTTTGGTAGTGTAGTTTCTCTTAGCTTGTGGTATTTTCTTTGCTCTGAAGTCTACTTTAATGTTAATGTATTCACCCTGTTGTAGGAAAAATGGGGCATGAGAGGATGGTCATGTCCCAGATCTTGGATGAGTCTCTGGGAAGGGCTGCCGAGCAAGAATCTTTGGCATCACACAGGCAAGAATTCAAGAGTGAGCCATAGTAAAGCCAAAGCAGGTTTACTTAGAGAGATGTATACTCCATAGACAGGATGTGGGCTATCTCAGAAGGTAAGAATGACGCCAATGTATGGAAGTGTTTATTTCTTGTTGGCAGGAGGGTTATTCCAAGTATTTTTGAGAAAGCCAGGAATTAGGCCCCTTCCCATTTTGGGGCCTTTTATGGTTAGCTTTGGAACTATTTATAGCACCTGTGGGTGTGTCACTTAGCATGGTAATATATTACAATGAGTATATAATGAGGCTCAAGGTCTACTGGAAGTCAAATCTCCAGTAGAATCCGGGGTACCTTTGATCAAGAATCTCTTGATCTTACTTGGTTCTAGCTGGTATTTTTGTGATCCTGTTCTTAATGGTTGTGCCATTCTATTAATGGTTGTGCCCTGCCCCCTTCCTTCCCATCTCAGCCCCAGCTTTCTCTTGATTAGTGTTTGTGTGGTAAATATTTTTCCATCCATTTAATTTTAAGCTGATGTGAGTTTCTTGTAGCTATCATGATGTGCAGTTGATTTTTAAAACCCATTTTGTCAGTCTCTCTTTCTGTTAGTGTATTAAGATTATATAGGGCCAAATAGTCCACAAACAACTATATGGGCTTGCATTCCTTTACTCTTGCCTCTCCAAAATTTCCCTTATACTTTCCAGGTTCCCAATATTCCGCCTTCTCTCTTCTCTGGCCTGAAATGTGGAGCTTTAGACACTCCGCCTATCTTGCTCTTTCCATGACTGTGTGCCATCAGGGGCATGGGAAAACAGAATAAGAAAAGCTCTTGACTTCTGGACCATTGGGGAACAGGGCAAAAAACAACTGGGATTCTTCATTCTAAGCACTTTATTTGCGAATGTACATCATGAATCTTCAATAGAGATTTATAATATCCAGATTCAACTTGTTTGCCTATAGAGCTCATTTTTAAATTTTAATGGCTTCCCTCTAAGCATTTGTTTGAGTGAGTGTTCACAATGTGGGTTCTCGTATCTTATTGTAGTTCATAATTTGTTCAAGGAAATAATCTCTTTTTAGCTTCAAAACCCCCTCAGCATGACTGATTAGCATATTTATATATATGATTGCAAGATAAAAGCATAAGCAGTCTCTATTTGATATTTACAAAGAATTCAGAACATTAGTACTTTGTCTAACATGGCCCTTTAAGGGTAATAATCTTTTTTTTTTAACCTCCTGAAAATGCAATCCATTCTGTTAAATTGGCCCCCATACCAATCTTCTTCTATTGTCCAAAGTGAACAATGAGTTCATAGGGCATTTATCAAGAATTTCTCATCTCTTGCTGCTCCTGAGTAGCTCCACCATATAAACTGATTCTGTACGTATGACTGGAAATCAATTCGACATGTAGAAGTTACCTTTGAACTTTTGATGGGAATAAGAGGAGAAAAGGTAATATGAATTCTTCTACACCCTTTCAACATTTGTTGACAAAGAAATTTTAAACATTACAGAGTCAAGGATGGTGATTTTAGAGTAGGAAGGAGTTGGAATTTTATGATAAAAAAAATTGACTAACTTGGATTAACGCTAAGTTCTGAATGTAGGGTAAGTCTGCTCTCATAAAATCCCAGGGTTCTGTCCACTTCAGATGTATTCAGAGCATGAACTATTGTCACTCCATGTGTTTTACTTTTGACAAGTGTAATTTTTTTAGAAAGGTTTTTTTTTTAATTTTTTTGTTAGTTTTGCCATACAATGACATGTTATCGCCATGGGTTTACATATGCTCCCCCTCCAGAACCCCCCTTCCTCCTCCCTCCCGCCGGGAAATCTCGATGCACCAGCCCCGAGCATCAATCCTGGGCTGGTGATTGATTACACATATGATAATTAACATGTGTCAATGCCATTCTCCCTTATCATCCCACCCTTGCCCTCACCCACAGAGTCCACGAGTCTGTTCTATACATCTGCATTCCTTTTGCTGTCTCGCATGCTGGGTTCTCGTTACCGTCTTTCTAAATTCCATATATGTGCGTTAGTATACTCTATTGTTGTTTTTCCTTCTGGCTTACTTCACTCTGGATAATGGGCTCCAGTTCCGTCCACCTGAGTAGAACTGATTCAAATGAATTTTTTTTTAATGCTGAGTAATATTCCATTGTGTATATGTACCACAGCTTTCTTATCCATTCGTCAGTTGATGGGCATCTAGGTTGCTTCCATGTCCTGGCTATCATAAACAGTGCAGCGATGAACATTGGGGTACACGTGGCTCTTTCAATTCTGGTTTTCTCAGTGTATATGCCCAGCAGTGGGATTGCTGGGTCATATGGCAGGTCTATTTGCAGTTTTTTAAGGAACCTCCACACTGTTTTCCATAGTGGCTGTACTAGTTTGCATTCCCACCAACAGTGTAAGAGAGTTCCCTTTTCTCCACATCCTCTCCAGCATTTATTGCTTGTAGACTTTTGGATGGCAGCCATTCTGACTGGTGTAAAGTGACACCTCATTGTGGTTTTGATTTGCATTTCTCTACTAATGAGTGATGTTGAGCATCTTTTCATGTGTTTGTTAGCCATTTTTATGTCTTCTTTGGAGAAATGTCTGTTAAGTTCTTTAGCCCACTTTTTGATTGGGTCGTTTATTTTTCTAGAATGGAGCTGCAGGAGTTGCTTGTATATTTTTGAGATTAATTGTTTGTCCGTTGCTTCATTGGCTATTATTTTCCCCCATTCTGAAGGCTGTCTTTTCACCTTGCTTAATGAGAAAACAGAAAGAGAAATTAAGAAAACAATTCCATTCACCATCGAAACAAAAAGAATAAAATACTTAGGAGTATTTCTACCTAAAGAAACAAAAGACTTGTATATAGAAATCTATAAATCCCTGATGAAAGAAATCAAAGAGGACACAAACAGATGGAGAAATGTGCCGTGTTCGTGGATTGGAAGAATCAATATAGTGAAAATGAGTGTACTACCCAAAGCAATTTATAGATTCAATGCAATTCCTATCAAGCTACCAGAGGTATTTTTCAGAGAATTAGAACAAATAATTTCACAATTTGTATGGAAATACAAAAAACCTCGTATAGCCAAAGCAATCTTGAGAAAGAAGAATGGAACTGGAGGAATCAACCTACCTGACTTTAGGCTATACTACAAATCCACAGTCATTAAGACAGTATGGTATTGGCACAAAGACAGAAATATAGATCAATGGAACAACATAGAAAGCCCAGTGATAAATCCACGCATCTATGGACACCTTATCTTTGACAAAGGAGGCAAGAATATACAATGGAGAAAAGACAACCTCTTTAACAAGTGGTGCTGGGAAAACTGGACAGCCACTTGTAAAAGAATGAAACTAGAACACTTTCTAACACCATACACAAAGATAAACTCAAAATGGATCAAAGATCTAAGCATAAGACCAGAAACTATAAAACTCCTAGAGAATAACATAGGCAAAACACTCTCCAACATAAACCAAAGTGGGATCCTCCATGACCCCCCTCCCAGAATATTGGAAATAAAAGCATGAATAAACAAATGGGACCTACTTAAAATTAGAAAGGTTTTAACTGAAATTATGTTAGGAAAGCTCACGGTGACACCAGTGAATTTGGGAAACTCTATCCTTTTTAAACTATTGACAGAATTGTGGGAAGCTTCTTTTTTTTTAATAAAAAAGCTCTAATTTGAGCTTTATAATCCATATTATTGACCAATTTCCAAATTTTAAAATGTCTTTCTATGATTCTCTCTTCCAATGGTATTCATTTTTCAATGACTGAGGAAAAATTTCAAATTATGCAGCAGAGCTCTTGTTGTGGTTAAAACCTATTGTGTACTAAGGATTTACTAAGTACCAGGGATAATTCTAAATATTGTACATGTATTGTTTTACTCAATCATAACTATAGTTCTATGAAATTAATAAAAATGTCTTACTCTTCTTTTGTCTTCTACCAACAAGAAGACTGAAATAACAAGAAAGTAAGTTACTTTGTCCAAGGACAGAGATAGTATGGTGCTAACCTCAGATTCAGACCCATATAGTCTTTGTTCAGACTGTGAGTGTTTAATTGTGGCCTATACAGTATATAAGTGAATGTAATGGAAATTATAGTCTCTGGAGTAAAAAGTTTCCTGGATTCCAGGCTCTACTCTATATTAGTTTTGTGACCTTGAATAAATTGTTTAATCTATTTAAACTTCAGTGTCCTCATCTGTAAATCAAGGATAAGAAAGGTACACATCTCATAGTATCTTTGTAAAGATTAAAGATGTTTATGCATATACTTGGTAAAATAAAGTAAATAATCAATAATTGTTACCTGTTATTCTAACACCTACCGCTATTATTCTTTAGGGAAATTTTCTTCAAATAAATTGGTTAGTTTCCCTATGGAAAGTTCTGTTAAAGGCTTGCTGGAAAAAAAAATGTAGCAATACGGTAAAAGTTAAGTGTTTTGCAAGCCACAGACAAGATTTCCTGCAAGAACACATTATTTTACATCACCCTTGAATTTATCTTTCCTTTTCCAAAGGGGTAGCAGTTCAATAACATAATCATAAACTTCATCATCACCAACTATCATATTCATGATCAATAAAGGCATAAAATAGTGCTTTTAAATATATACCCTGATCAGCAAAGAAATAGCATCCCTGCCCTCTCTATTGACCACAGATATAGCCTACCTGCTAGAGTCTTCCTTCAGTTTTCTGCCTGGTTTCAATCAGCTTCACAAAGTATAGCACCAAATTAACAATTTTACTTATGAAGTAGATTATCTGATTTGTGAGAAGCAAATGTATGTGTTGACATAATTCATTAAAGTAGTTTCCCAGGTGGCACTAATGTTAGAGAACCAGCCTGCCAATGCAGGAGACCTAAGAGATGCAGGCTCTGTGTCAGGAATATCCCCTGGAAGAGGGCATGGCAACCCACTCCAGTATTCTTGCCTGGAGAATCCCATGGACAGGAGAGCTTGATGGACTACGGCTCATGGGGTAGCAAAAAGTCAGACATGAATGAAATGACTTAGCACATGTGCATGCATAATTCATTAACAGACACAAAGCAGATCTACCTCCGTAAGAGCCCTGGGGAACTATAAATTCCTAACAAATATTCCTGAATTTTATAATTTTTTCATTGTATTTAACGTATGCAAAATGGCTAAACATGTTCATAAATTCTGTTCATTTGTCATATAGTTTTTGCTATGTTTTGGCTTTTTTTTTTGTAAGTACTTTTTAAAATAGACTGATTCTTCTCTCTAAAATTCAGATTTAGTGATAATCTGTTTAAACATTGGACCTAAATTGCTGTGTGCAGCAGGTTATTTGCTGATTTTACATGTAAACTTCCCTTGGTAGAATCCAGCGGAGTAACATTTTACATGTAACAATTTACATGTTACAATAACATTATTGCATATTACAGTCTCTGCCTATGATTGCCTTTACCCTTCAATACTTTAATGCAGTACCTAAAGCCTTTAGTTTATACCCCCTTCTTGAATTGTTGACCTTGTTTTGACCCTTATGCTCACCAAGTCTGTGGCCCTGGTCTTAGTGTATGATGATGTACCAAGGAAAGGAATTTTGCTTTATAAAGGTAAACTGTCTTGCTTCCACAAGTTATCAATGATATATCTCATCCTTCCAAGAAGGGAAAGTTCATGTATTATCATACCATGTCCTATTCGGACATATTCTTCCCTTTAGCCACCAGTCAAGAGGGTTTTGGTAACTCCAGACACCATCCAGATAGCTTAAGGACATGAACTTAATAATAGTCAGCTACAACTTATATGGGTTGCATTTTTCTTTGCTTGATAAATTTGTTCTTAATGGGAAGAGGGATCTGGATTAATCTTGATGCTGTGAAAATGGTCTGAGAATAGTTACCAATGCTCTACTCTTCCTGTTCCATCTTTTTTGTTTCCTACCTCTTTTTAGTTTGTTCTGTTCTTTTCTCACACCTATTACACTGCTCTTTTCATAGTCAAATCCAACAGCCATTTTTCTTTATTTAACCTAACTTTATCTCTCAGCAGCACATTAACAGTTCTCTGTGGCATGAACCATGTTCTCTCTCTTGTCCCATCATGGCAAACCTATCTGGGATTGTGGGATCATGCTCAATTAGTTCTACCAGAACTGGGTCCTTTCACAGTTGCTCGTTTTGAATGCTGGGAAGTTGAGTTTTCTTATTTTGATACACTATATACATTTCTAAGTTCTCATATATTTTCAAAGCTGGAAATACTCTCAAGTATTCTGACAACTCTCAGATTTGAAGCAAGAGTCATATGCTTGCCCTTGAGTTCTGGATCTAGAGATTGAAATGAAAACTAATATAATATTAATACATTTACACATCTCAATTTATGTCTCCCAGTTTTCCATTCAAAGATGTTCCTTTACCCTTCCTCATCTCACTGCTCCATTTTTCACTTTAAACTTTATTGTTTTTTTGTCACTTTATTTATTTTTTAATTGAAGGATAACTGCTTTACAGAATTTTGTTTTTATAGTTATTCTTAATTTCTTTCTATATTGTAGAACATGGAGAGCTAATTTTGGCCAGGTTTCTATAGGAAAATATTAGTGGGAAACTGAATGTTATGTTCTTCCATCTACTTCAATCTCTTTTATTCCTTTAGCTTTGGTCTCATTTTATTTACTATCCTACCAAGGCAGCTTCTCTGAATTCTTAGTTTTTGTTACATTTTTATATTGCAGGTTTAATGTAGGGACCATGCATAGCAAATCAGGACATTAAAAAAAAAATGTGTCTAAACTATAACAGTTGAAAGAAATAAGAGCAAATTTCAGATTTACCATATCTCTTTTCTATGAATACATATCAATTTAAAACCACTACAATAGTGATGGTAATTTTTATTACAAAAAGCTGACAACTGATTCATAGCATCAAGCATGAGGTCAAAGGTAATATAGGTAATACAATTTAATCAGTCAGCATGTAGAATCAGGAGAAAACATTCGTATCATAACCATTTCATTTTTTCCCCAAATTTGTAAATGTATTCACTCTTATGTAAGTAAATGAAATAATGATGCATAGAATGCCAGATATCTTTATAACTGAAGTAAGGTATTTTGGGTGGCTCAGTGGTAAAGAATCCATCTGCCAATGCATGAGATGCAGGAAACATGGGTTTGATCCCTGGGTCAGGAAGATCCCTTGCAGGAAGAAATGACAACCCACTCCAGCATTCTTGCCTGGAAGATTTCATGGGCTATAGTCTGTAGCAGGCTACAGTTTTGTTGACTCAAAATACCTTTGTGCTCAGTCACTAAGTCATGTCCTACATTTTGTGTTCCTCCATGAAAATGAGTTGGTCTCTAAGTCAAAATCTTCTCTCTACACATAATTAGTAACTTAGAAACAAGAAACTGAAAGATTTGAAAAGCAGCTTTGTATAATTGAGAAGAAAATCTTTTGACACCTCTAGAATCATATACCTCTGAATCAAGAGTGAATTCTAGCCAAGACAAAGTCTGCCTTTTTAGAGGCTAGCAAGGCCAGTGGGTAAAGCAGAAGTGTTCTTGATGGACTTATGATTCTGGAAGACACTCGGTTGTTATAACTTTTGAGAACAGAGGTCAATTGTAAGTGCCAGTGTAAAACAAAGAACTACTATTAAAGTTCACTGAAATATTTGTAAAGGAAAGCTATTGTCTGAAAGCTAAGAACCCTTCTGGAAAAGTATATATTTACAAAGCTATACTAGGGAAAAAAATAAAAAGAAATGTCTAGTTATAAGACAGCCAAGGAAAGATGGTTTCTGTCTTCTGCCTTCTCCTCCTCCAGTTCCATCAGAGATCCCATGTTCTTTTCTTTTTGTTTGTATTGAGAAGTGTGACGAAGATTACAAAAAGAGGAGGAAGAAGTCTTCCATTCTCCAAGATATGTTATCTGAAGACTTCTAATGCTTTCAGATATTCAGAAGATTATGACATTTTGGTGGCAGGTGCATGTACATTGAATGAAGTTACTTAAACCAAGGTTTGACAGTTTTTTCCTAGAAACAGCCAGATAGTATATAAATATTTTAGGTTGTGTATACCATATGGTTTCTGTTATAACTGTGCAAATCTGCCAACATAGGGTGAAAGTATTCAAAGAATAAATGTAAACAAATGGGCATGGTTATGTTCCAAAAAAACTTTATTAGAGAAACAGGTGGAGGGCCAGATGTGGCCTGCAAGTCTTTTGTTGCTGATCACGACCACAATGATTGAAAAATGTAAGGATATCTTTTCTAGAAAAGTGGACAAATTTTTAGCACAAAGTTTGTTATACCCATGGTTTCTGGAGCCTCACTCAAGGTGTTTGGTTCATATTACAAACAAACAGATGAACATTTCTAACACTCTTTAGTTTTTGGTTTTAAATTAAAACATAAGAATTTTTGTTAAAATAACATAATGTGTTATTTACATGAATTGGGGAACAGTGATGCACAATTGCACTCATCTCACACACTAGCAAAGTAATGCTCAAAATTCTCTAAGCAATGCTTCAACAAAACGTGAACTGAGAACTTCCAGATGTTCAAGTTTGATATAGAGAAGGCAAAGCAAACAGATTAAATTGAAAACATCCACTGGATCATAGAAAAAGCAAGAGGACTCAAACAAAACACCTACTTCTGCTTCATTGACTATGCTAAAGCCTTTGACTGTGTGGATCACAAGAAACTGGAAAATTCTTAAAGAAACGTAAATACCAGACCACCTTCCCTGTCTTCTGAGAAACCTGTATGCAGGTCAAGAAGCAACAGTTAGAGCTGGACATGGAACAACAGACTGGTTCCAAATTGGGAAAGGAGTACAACAAGGCTATAAATGGTCACCCTGCATATTTAACTTATATGCAGAGTACATCATGTGAAATGCCAGACTGGATGAAGCACAAGTTGGAATTAACATTGCTGGAAGAAATATCAATAACCTCAGAAATGCAGGTGACACCACCCTAATGGCAGAAATCGAAGAGGAACTAAAGAGCCTCTTGACGAAAGTGAAAGAGGAGAGTGAAGAAGCTGGCTTAAAAATCAACATTCAAAAAATGAAGATCATGGCATCCAGTCCCATCACTTCATGGCAAATAGATGGGGAAACAATGGAAACAGTGACAGACTATTTTCCTGGCTTGGAATTGTTGTTTGCTGTGCTCTTCTTGGGCAAACTGAGCCATAAATCTGGCATTTTTCCAGTCAATCTTCTGTTAAAACAGTGAAGATTGTCTCTAAACAAGCTGCGAATTCTCAGGTCATGTTTGAAATCTTAAAAGATTAAATATGTTTAAAGTCTAAGGTGGTTGAACAGTGGGGTACAATTGTAACCTTTATTACTTTAGTCAGTATTCCTTGCATATAATTGTCACCGTATCCTAATATGTGTGTGTCAGTCACTCAGTCATGTCCGACTCTTTGTTACCCTATGGATTATAGTCTGCCAGGCTGTTCTGTCCATGGAATTCTCCAGGCAAGCACAATGGAGTGGGTAGCCGTTTCTTCCTCCAGGGGATCTCCTCGACCCTGCATTACAGACAGATTCTTTACCGTCAGAGCCATATGGTTTTCACCAAAGAATTGCTCTGCTGCCATTGTAGATTAGAAAGGAAAGATGTATAAATCAGTCTATTACTAGCAAAACTGCAAAATTCTGGTTTAAGTGTTAAGCAAATAGTAACAAGCATTCAGTTTTGGAGATATGCAGCCCACACCCTGTTTCAGAGGAACTGAAACAAGAACTTTATATATGCCATGAAATTGAGTCCCCTCTTTAGAAGCTGCTTAGAGGTTAATTAAAAGCTAATGATTTATGAAGTAATGGATATATGTTGGATGAAGGATTTATGTAAACAGTGTGGGATTTTTAAGAATCTGAACATTGGAGGATTTGAAAACTATCTTCCTTATAGAGAGAGAAAAAAAGCTCTTTGATTTTAGAATTCAAAACCATTTTTTACCTCTGTGGGTTTATAAAATAAAGCACACATAGAGCTATCAGTTCAGATCAGTTCAGTCACACAGTCATATCTGACTCTTTGCCACCCCATGAATCGCAGCACGCCAGGCCTCCCTGTCCATCACCAACTCCCAGAGTTTACCCAAACTCATGTCCATTGAGTTGGTGATGCCATCCAGCCATCTCATCCTCTGTCATCCCCTTCTCCTGCACCCTAACCTTCCCAGCATCAGAGTCTTTTCCAATGAGTCAACTCTTCACATGAGGTGGCCAAAGTATTGGAGTTTCAGCTTCAACATCAGTCCTTCCAATGGATACCCAGGAATGATATCCTTTAGGATGGACAGGTTGGATCTCCTTGCAGTTCAAGGGACTCTCAAGAATCTTCTCCAACACCACAGTTCAAAAGCATCAATTCTTCTGCGCTCAGCTTTCTTCACCCTCCATCTCTCACATCCATACATGACTATGGGGGGGAACCACAGCCTTGACAAGATGGACCTTTGTTGGCAAAGTCTCTGCATTTTAATATACTATCTAGGTTGTTCGTAACTTTCCTTCCAAGGAGTAAGGGTCTTTTAATTTCATGGCTGCAATCACCGTCCACAGTGAATTTGGAGGCCCCAAAAATAAAGTCTGACACTGTATTGTTTCCCCATCTATTTCCCATGAAGTGATGGGACCGGACGCCATGATCTTAGTTGTCTGAATGTTGAGCTTTAAGCCAAGTTTTTCACCCTCCTTTTTCACTTTCATTAAGAGGCTTTTTAGTTCCTCTTCACTTTCTGCCATAAAGGTGGTGTCATCTGTGTATCTGAGGTTATTGATATTTTTCAATATATTTTTCAATCTTGATTCCAGTTTGAGCTGTCTCCAGCCCAGCATTTCTCATGATATTTTCTGCATATAAGTTAAATAAGCAGGGTACAATATACAACCTTGACGTACTCCTTTTCCTATTTGGAACCAGTCTGTTGTGCCGTGTCCAGTTCTAACTGTTGCTTCCTGACCTGCATACAGGTTTCTCAAGAGATGGGTCAGATGCTGGTATTCCCATATCCCTAAGAATTTGTCACAGTTTATAGTGATCCATACAGTCAAAGGCTTTGGCATGGTCAATAAAGCAGAAATAGATGTTTTTCTGGAACTTTTTTGTTTTTTTGATGATGCAGCAGATGTTGGCAATGATCTCTGGTTCCTCTGCCTTTTCTAAAACCAGCTTGAACATCTGGAAGTTCACAGTTCACATATTGCTGAAACCTGGCTTGGATAATTTTGAGCATTACTTTACTAGTGTGTGAGATGAGTGCAATGGTGTGGTAGTTTGAGCAGTCTTTGCCATTGCCTTTCTTAGGGGTTGGAATGAACACTGACATTTTCAAATCCTGTGGCCACTGCTGAGTTTTCCAAATTTGCTGGCATTATTGAGTGCACTTTCATAACATCGTCCTTCAGGATTTGAAATAGCTCAACTGGAATCCCATTACCTCCACAAGCTTTGTTTATAGTGATGCTATGAACAAGTGATGCTAAGGCACACTTGACTTCACATTCCAGGATGTCTGGCTCTAGGTAAGTGACCTCACCATCATGATTATTTGAGTAGTGAAGATCTTTTTTGTACAGTTTTTCTGTATATTCTTGCCAGCTCTTCTTAATAGCCTCTGCTTCTGTTAGGTCCATACCATTTTTGTCCTTTATTGAGCCCATCTTTGCATGAAATGTTCCATTGGTATCTCTGATTTTCTTGAAGAGATCTCTAGTCTTTTCTATTCTGTTGTTTTCTTCTATTGCTTTTCATTGATTGCTGAGGAAGGCTTTCTTATCTCTCCTTGCTATTCTTTAGAACTCTGTATTCAAAAGGCAATATCTTTCCTTTTCTCCTTTGCTTTTCACTTCCCATCTTTTTACAGCTCTTTGTAAGACAGCCATTTCTTTTCCATGGGGATGGTCTTAATCCCTGTCTCCTGTACAATGTCAAGAACCTCTGTCCATAGTTCATCAGGCACTCTATCAGAATCACTCCCTTAAATCTATTTCTCACTTCCACTGTATATTCATAAGTGATTTGATTTAGGTCATGCCTGAATGGTCTACTTGTTTTCCCTACTTTCTCCAATTTAAGTCTGAATCTGGCAGTAAGGAGTTCATGATCTGAGCCACAGTCAGCTCCTGGTCTTGTTTTTGCTGACTGTATAGAGCTTCTCCATCTCTGGCTGCAAAGAACATAATCAGTCTGATTTCAGTGTTGACCATCTGGTGATGTCCGTGTGTAGAGTCTTCTCTTGTGTTGTTGGAAGAGGGTGTTTGCTATGACCAGTGCGTTCTCTTGGCAAAACTCTATTAGCCTTTGCCCTGCTTCATTCTGTACTCCAAGGCCAAATTTTCCTGTTACTCCAGGTGTTTCTTGACTTCCTACTTTTGCATTCCAGTCCCCTACAGTGAAAAGGACATTTTGGGGTGTTAGTTCTAAAAGGTCTTGTCGGCCTTCATAGAACCATTCAACTACAGCTTCTTCAGTGCTACTGGTTGGGGCATAGACTTGGATTACCATGATATTGAATGGTTTGCCTTGGAAACGAACAGAGATCATTCTGTCGTTTTTGAGATTGCATCCAAGTACTGCATTTCGGAGTCTTTTGTTGACCAAGGTGCCTACTCCATTTCTTCAAAGGGATTCCTTCCCACATTAGTAGATATAATGGTCATCAGAGTTAAATTCACCCATTCCAGTCCACCTTAGTTCATTGCTTCCTAAAATGTTGACGGTCACTCTTGCCATCTCCTGTTTGACCACTTCCAATTTTCCTTGATTCATGGACCTAACATTCCAGGTTCCTATGCAATATTGCTCTTTACAGCATCAGACCTTGCTTCTATAACCAGTCACATCCACAATTGAGTATTGTTTTTGCTTTGGCTCCATCCCTTCATTGTTTCTGGAGTTATTTCTCCACTGATCTCCAGTAGCATATCAGGCACCTACAGACCTGGGGAGTTCCTCTTTCAGTATCCTATCATTCTGCCTTTTCATGCTGTTCATGGGGTTCTCAAGGCAAGAATACTGAAGTGGTTTGCCATTCCCTTTTCCAGTGGACCACATCCTGTCCTAGCTCTCCATCATAACCTGTCTGTCTTGGATGGCCCGACATGGCATGGCTTAGTTTCACTGAGCTATACAGGCTGTGGTCTGTGTGATCAGATTGGCTAGTTTTCTGTGATCATGGTTTCAGTGTGTCTGCCCTCTGATGCCCTCTTGCAACACGTACCATCTCACTTGGGTTTCTCTTACCTTGTACATGGGGAATCTCTTCACGGCTGCTTAAGTAAAGCGCAGCCTCTGTTCCTTACCTTGGACGAGGGGTATCTCCTCCCTACCACTCCTCCTGACCTTGAATGTGGAGTAGCTCCTCTAGGCCCTCCTGCGCCCCCACCGCTGCCACTCCTTGGATGTGAGGTTGCTCCTCTTGGCTGCTGCCCCTGACCTCGGGTGTGGAGTAACTCCTCTTGGTGCGCTTCTGCGCCGCCTGTCACAGCTGCCCCGCATGAAGCTATAGTGAAGTTGCTCAGTCGTGTCTGACTCTTTGCGACTCCATGGACTGTAGCCTAACAGGATCCTCCATCCATGGAATTTTCCAGGCAAGAATACTGGAGTGGGTTGCCATTTCCTTCTCCAGGAGATCTTCCCAACTCAGGGATTGAACCCGGGTCTCCTGTGTTGTAGGCAGATGCTTTACCATCTGAGCCACCAGGGAAGTTGCATAAAGCTATAGATCTACTGTTAAGAAAAAGTTTCTTGGATTTACCCAGATATTTTAAAGAGATTGTTTTGTTTTATTTGGAAGTTCTATTTTCCCACTATGAAAGCATGGATATGGGTGGTCCCTTAAAGAAGACATGATCTTAAGTATGTAAAAACTAATTATATTCTCATTAGAATTGAAAAAAAGAAAGGGAAAGCAGTATAAATTTTCAGCTAAGGTAGCATACTTTTCATATTCACCTGAAGCCTACAGAATTGCTTCAATTAGTCACCAAAGCCTAACAGCAGTCCTCTTGTCAACTGTCTAAAATATACATACACAGTCCGGAGTCCCGGAGCAGCTGCACAGGGTTCTGAATTATGCAATGTGCTTAAAGTCCTTTGCTTCCTGCTTTCTACAGCAACCCTAGAGAGGATAAAAAAGTCTTTTTATACACCATGATGTGCATAATGTTTTCCCTCTAGTCTCTGCATTGTAGAAGGTGCATTTTCAGTGACATATAGCATACAGTGTAAATGAGCTGTGGGGTAACAAATTAAAAAGCTTTTATAGAAACCTCTAATTACTATTTATGCCTCCCCCTGGGATTACATAAACTGGCTACTACTCAAATAATTACAAGTTCCCCAATGAATGTGGGGGTGTGCATTGTTGACTAACAGTAGATGCAGCCAGTAGTGTGAAATATTATTAAAGGAAAGCCACAAAGGTAATTTTTTAATCTACAATGCTCTTTCTGTATGTTGCCAGGCAGACAATGAGAAAGGGTGTTTTAAAAAATGGTGGCATATTTCTGCCCTGCAATTGTTCTTCTCTAGTGAGGACTCCTCAACCCTGCTATTTTTCTTTAGCACAAAATGTCCATCTCATTAAAAGAGTGAACAGAAATGCCAATCTAGTCATACAGTAATTTAACTATCATGAAATTTATAGTGCATTTGTAGTTATACAATTAACACATTTACTGGGACCTACCAACAGGCAAAGCACTATGCTATTGTCTTGTGAAAATCATTAAGAAATGGTCCTTAACCTCAAGGGAATTCTGAGCCAGCACCTAATTGTTGCTTTGTTATATAATACTATTTCCTAAAATGACAAAATGGGATAAATTTGGAATCCAATGTTTATTGAGCTCTACCATGTGTTAGCTATTGGTAAGACTCCAGGACCCCAAAATGAATGACCTGGCCTCTAGATGCTCATGATCCAGTGAAGGATGAGAAAAAAAGCTACACAAATAGCACTTCTAGATGGCAGAGAGGGGTAAGGGATCTGATTTCCAATCCATATATTATGAGAGTAGGAGATTAAGTCTGAGTGGAGTTGATGGAGAAAGGGTTTCCCCAGTGGCTCAGATGGTAATGAGCCTACCTGAAACATGGGAGACCCGGCTTTGATCCCTGGGCTGGGAAGATCCCCTGGAGAAGGAAATGGCAACGTACTCCAGTATCCTTTGCCTGGAAAATCCCATGGACAGAGGAGTCGGAGCTGATGGAAAGGTATCTGGGATAAGGTGGAATGTGAGCTTGCCTAAAAGAAAATGTAAGCCTTAGCTTGATATGAAACACCTTTTTATGTAAAATAGTGATTTGATTTGAAAAACATATAAAATATTTAAAAGGATAAAACTGGCAGAAACAAAGTTTACAGAACATAAAATCAATCACGCTTGTTCTTTAGACATCTGTTTGATGCAATGATATAGAGGTAAAATTAAAAAGAAAAAATGATATTATTATTATTTTCATGATGCTTACAGCCTAGCTGGAGAGGGAGGCCATCTATTTTGCAGGATCAGATTTGTTTATACATAGGTTGTTGTAATTACAAAAACTTGGGTTTTGAAGCACAGCAATTGTCCGTAGTCTAACTCTTAGAGATTGTGTGAGTGTTAAGAACACATTTGAAATTGCTTTACAAATTCTAAAACCATAAAGAAATGTCAGTGTTATGACATGACTTAAGGGACACATAAATATGACTTCTCCCAAAATACCACGTAGTTGACTTTCTCACAGTCTGAGTTTCACTGGACAGGGAAGACACTACTGTCTTTTCAGACTTGACCAGAGATAACAAAATGCTGTCAGTAATGCTGCCCCTTTGTAAGGCACAATGGCACTGTATTTTACTGTGCTAGAAACCTTGTTTTTGTAGCTGACAATCTAGAAGCCCAGAAAGAAAGTTGCTATCACTTATTGAGATTGAGTGTCAACGCAGGAGTCTTTGCTTCCCAGGTTGGGAGCCCTGGCTCTGTCTCAGAAATTAGGAGATTGGATTGACATATATACACTATTATATATAAAACAGATAATTAGTAAGGACCCATTGGAGAGCAGAGGGAACTCTACACAATAATCCATGATGACTTATATGGGAAGAGAATCTTAAAAAGTAGGTACATTCTCATATATAACGGATGCACTTTGCTCTACAGCAGAAACTGACACATCATTGCAAATCAACTATACTGCAATGAAAATCTAAAATAAGAAAGGTGGGAGAATTTAGGATGGGCCTGCAAACACAGCAGTGGAAACCACAATGGGAACACCAGTCCTAATGGCCAAAAAAAGCTACACAAATAGCACTGTATGAATTCCTGGGTAAGACCTAGTGCCATTCTTGACTTGAACCACAGACTTTTGGTGGCAATTATAGTGTTTTCCAGTGTCATGATGTATCCTATTTTTTGTGAGTCCAGACTAAGAAGAGATTATAAACACTCTGAAAGGTGAGATTATAAGAAGGAGAATGAATCTAAGATATAAAGTAAAAACTGGCAGAGGGGAACTTGAAGTCAGCCTTACTTGTTGATGTAAAAGCAGCTCCTTTATATGCAGGCCAGGCTGGTGTTCCAAATATCTTTCATTCACCCATATTTTATTTTTTTAAACAAGCACTAATTTTGCTTGTTATTTGAATCATAAAATAATGACTATGTACCCTTTGTCCATCACATTTTTCTGAGATGTATATTTGATCTCTTAGAAACATCGCATCATTTTCCATGACTCCATGCCCTAGGGTCCATAAGTAATTTTTTTTTTTGCTTAATGCTACCATATGACTCTCCTCGTATATATTAGATTTTCATATTTCTGTCTTTGGACAGTTAGACCCAATGTTGGTATCCCAGCATTATACAGTGTTTCTAAAATCGGCAATTACAATGGCATAATTCTTCACTGAGAGTTGGCATAGCCTAGGAAACAAGGTGCGGTGTGAGACGTGGAACATCCGCTGATACTTGGAGCTCATTCCCGTGCCAGTAGATGCCAAGTTCTTGGAAAATCATCAGAGTGTCTAGGTGCATTGTCATCTCTTTTTATTATTTAGATAGAATTTATCCAAACTGATGAATTTCTGTCTGAAGAGGATGAATAAAAATGGCAATGAGATGGGCACACATAACTCATTTACCTAATGAGTAATACTGGAAGCCTGGTGAATATTATTTCAAATTTATATCCAAAACCTTTACATGACTCAAATGTTCATGTAATTGGAAATTCCAGTTATTCTATTTATACATGTACAGAGAAGGTCTCTAAGACCTAACAAAAATCTTTCTATTTGTGCATGTTAAATTATTCTGCTTTTCCCATTTTCCATGATGGTGTACACTAAAGGATTAACCTTAGAAAAATTGTCTAAGGATGACCTGCATAGATACATAACTGTTAATCTGTGAGAAGAAAGTTTGAATTAGAAATTAGATAATTAGGAGTAAAGATATATAATGGAGCAAATAAGTAGATAAGGATAGAAAATTAGGTCCACCCAGGGGCAGAGTCTTAATAAGTTTGCTTACTATTTCATTGATCAACTTGGTACCTACAAATCTTGTATTTTAGTGGAAACAGTAGAAAGTCTGTGAGTTTGTGTGCTATAAAATATAAAAGCAAACCAGTATTTTACTTGATACAGTATAATTGAGCCAATGGCCAATGAACCATGATGGGAGAAACTACATTTTTAAATTAATTTAATGAAATAATTGCATGCCCATTAAGTGACCCTAGTGTCTTTGTTATTGTTTTCATGGTTCTTAACATCCAAGTTCTTGCTCATTTTTCCACAGTTTTCATAATGAATATTAATCTGCATTGCTTAATTTGCATTCAGAGGAGGTGATCCTTACAGCAAAGCAGTATGAGAGATAACTCCTCTTCTTTGCTGTGGCTCATTTTGCATGAGGTTCTAGGAGCAAACTGGGTACTATAATTTCTTTAGAATAGAGACAATAATATTTTAGCATCTTTAACTTCCAAATGTCAGAGATGATTATTCCATCTAGGAGGAATGGGATATTCTTGGCTTTATCTAATTATATGTTCAGGTTGAAAAGTATAGCAAATTATTTAAACCATATTACCATCATTCTAAAAAGATCTCCTTATCTCTCACTGAAATATTATTTTTTGCTCCTTTCATCCTTTTTTGTTCCAAGCTATTGTTCTTAGAAGCCCTCCTAGAGATGATTTTTCTTTGTCACAATGGGGTGAAATTTATCTTTTATTAATATTTTGTTTTCGAAATCCTTGAGAAACAAGCACCTTTTCAAAAATATTTCAATACTTCTTCAGGATTGTGAGTGTTCTCTGGCTATACCAGAGAACTCTGTGGCTCTTATACAAAAAAACTTCAGTTTGCATAGGTGCTTTATTATTCTTTTTTTCTTGACTGGAATTAAGTTACTAAAATACGCATTAAAAATATTCTGTGTCACCTAGTTGATTTCATGGCATTGAAAAGACCCCATCCCTTTCGGGATCTGCACTGTTGTGTCATACCCCAGGTGACCTGTCCTATAAAGACAAATACAGATGACACTGCCTGCTTCCTTACACCTGACGGTAAAGCTGCAAAGATGAGACCGTGTCTATGAAGTGTTTTGAGATCTCCAGGTAAACAGAAATCCATAAGTGAAAGCCATCCTTGGTATTTTAAATGAAAATGTAAAAGATTTTGGTGAGGTGATTCTAGAACTCAGATTTATTTCCCAAAACATGGCAGTGCTCTTTCCCTCCCACCACCCACAAGAAGAGAGAAACCTCTCCTTTGAAACATCAAAGTGGGTATAGGGAAACCTCCTTAAACACCCGTGCTTTGGATTATATTATTACAAACATCAATAGATTTCACCACCGGCTGTAAATAAATGAACATTTACTTTGACAAGTCTTTCAATATCCTCCATGCTGTCCAGCCAACATACAGTGTGGAATGAAATGAGAGAGCAGGCAGTTTCTGTCTGCAGGAATATGTAATTACAATGTACTTACCAAGTGTCTACCTGGGAGCTCCATTAAATTACTATGTAATTAAAAAGCAGTTTGTTCTTTACTCAAGCTATTCTGCTTCTCAGAGTGTATGGAAGGTTCCTATAATAGTTAAAGGAATTCCAATATTTTATAGAGCAGCCAGAACATTGATGGATAACCTCAAAGTAAATAGATGCATGTTGCTTTCATTAACTGTTTATGAGTGTCAATTAATTCCCATTTTATTTATTTCACTATTTTAAGTGAAAAAAAAAATACTCTGCTCTTTCTGATGGCCAAACACTTAGAATTGGAATACACAATAAATAGTGTATCACATTGATAAAATTGATACAACAAACACCGACGCTTTTTTTTTTTTTTCATTTAGTAGAAAGAAGACAGTGCCTTTTGGAAAACTTGTTGCTGAAAATACCAGGCTTATAGTCCAAAGTACCTTGTATTCTGTTCTGCTTCAGAGATTCCAGCTTCAGTAGTAAAAGTATAAAGGCAACTTGTCAGATTTGTTTTTTATTTAAATAAATGGATACTAAGGAAATAGCTCATAGGTAAAGACAAAAGAGCCTTTAGTAATGAAATCTAGCCATTGTTTTCTATACTTTCTTCTCTTGAGGTTACTATAGTTCTAAGGCGGGGACTATAAATATCTTGTTGACTGTTCTTCAAGGTGCATATGATTAACAGCAGTGTATTTCAACTTGAAATGCTTAAATAGTCCAAATTTCAAGTCACCCTAGAAAATATTAAGGGGAAACAAATGATTGTAGCAGAAATTTGCAAATCAAATAGTGCCCTTTTCTTTTCTGTGTAGCAAACTCTTCCATTTAAAAAAAAGCGGGGGAGGGGGGGAAATACTCATGCTGTATTTACCATACAGAATGAGTTTAAAATAAGTGTAAATTGTTTTATCATACCTCTGTTGTTTTCCATGTAATTTTGTCAATGCTTGGGGTGCAGTTTCTGTTTTAAAATATTTTGCATTTAATCATAATTACCTGGACTTTTCTTGTACTCTTTTTGCAATTTTGGCTATTAAGATCCTCTATGTAATGAAATATGTTGTTAACACTTATTGGGTACTGTTTTCTATCTTTTCTGCACTCACACTTAAGCATAGTACAGTGGAATCTCCTCATGGGGAGTTTTTTTTCCTCCAGAAAAGTTTTAATATTTACATTATTTATTTTTCCAGCAAAGAAGGTTGAGAAAGTCAGATATAGATATTGCTGCAGCACTCTGAGTCAGCTGAAGGAGTTGTTAGTTCAGCACCTAAAAGACACAGAGATGAATATAAAAAGGGAGGAAAACATTGAGGGTAATTTAAAGTTCTGCAAAACAGAGCTATAACGTATCCTGGAATTCTGTACATGAGGTGGGATTTATTTTCCAGACATCTTCTGGGTTCATCCTGTGATGAAAATTGATTTGTCAGGTGTAAAGAAACTTTAGCAGCAAAGAAAATAAGTGTTATATAGAAGATGGAAATGGAGGATAGAGGACCTGTCTACACACTCCAATAAAGTCTGACAAGTAAAAAGAAAGGCTCTGGGATATTATGACATATTTATTGAGCTGGACACACATTTGTTTGATTATTTTTCTGAACAGATTGCTTTGAGATTATATAGACCAACCCTGAGGAGATTATAAGCCAAAGTCATGCCTCACTTCCCTCCCCAGCATACACAAGTTATACATACACACAGGTACAGGCACACAGCTCTTTTCTAACCAGCATAAAATTTGCATTTTGAATAGTGACTGAATTTTGGGAAAATAGCTAACAATTTCATTTATGATTAGTCTTCAAAGAGGACATACAAAGAAAAAAAAAAAAGAAACAGAGTTTCACAGACATTCTTTTAATCTATGTTTGTATGTTTTTTTTTTTTTTCTTCTGTCACCTAGAAACATGTAGAATTCCAATAGAGAAGTAATACTTATGTGGTGGTTTAGGCGCTAACTGTGTCTGACTCTTGCGACCCCATGGAATGTAGCCCACCAGGCTCCTCAGTCCATGGGATTCTCCAGGTAAGAATACTGGAGTGGAGTGCCGTTTCCTATTCCACGGGAATAATTTAAAATGCAATATACAAAATTACAATATAATGAAAAAATATGAAAAGAATGTGGGAACAGTAGAAGCCAGGGTTAGGGAATTGAAAACCAGATCACTGGAATGTAAACTGAAGCACAGAGAGGAAGAAAAAGGAAAGAACAGTGTTGTAAAAGACTCGGAAGACACGGTCAAGTCTTTTAACCTGTGTGTAACTGCAGTCCCAAAAAGGAGAGAGGGAATGAAGAAAAGCAACATTTGAAAAAATAATAACTGAGGATTCTCCCAGACTGATAAAAGATCTCAATCCACTTATTTTGGAAGATCAGTGAAACCTAAACTGGAGAAATACAAAGAAAATCGCACATAAGACACCTCATAGTCAAATTGCTGAAATCAAAGTTAAAGAACAAAATCTTAAAGCAGCAAGACAAAATAGGTGCATTATCTTCAAAGAAAGCAACAGTAAAACCAATGCCTGATGTTTCAACAGAATCCAGAAAACAATAGCATGACATTTTTTTAAAGCACAGAAAACAAAAAAGAATTTCAGTCTTGAATATCTAATGAAAATGTTCATCAACAGTCAATGCAAAATGAAGACTTTATCAGACAAACAAAAGCTGAATTTATTACCAGTAGAGTCACACTGCATGAATTCTAAAGGACATTTTTTTTTTTTTTAGGCTGAAGAAAAGCAATTTCAAGTGGGAGCTTTGAGCTACATGAAGGAATAAAGGATAAAGATGGGAGTAAGATATGATAGAAAACTAGCTATATAAAACAACCACTATTTTCTATAACATGTAGAAGGAAACCATGTGAGGAAAAATACAAAAAGGAGAGATTACATAGGGTTAAGCTTTTTAAAGTTTCCTATATTATTCTAGATGTGGATATACTAATTTAAGTTAGACAGTAATAAGAAAAGTATGCAAAGCTAGCATATCTACTAAAAAAAAATACAAAGGTACCCTAAACTAATAAAATATCTTTTCAATTTTTTTTTCTGAGTACTAGGGGTACATTGTTGAGTAAGCAAAATACCTGCCCCATAGAGAAGAGACAGAAAAGAATCTTTAAAAATGAATATATAATATGGTAGATGATGAGGACTCTCCCTGGTAGCTAAGGCAGTAAAAGAATCTGCCTGCAGTGGAGGGTACCTGGGTTTGATCCATTAGTTGGGAAGATCCCCTGAGAATGGAGTGGCTACCTGCTCCACTATAATTGCCTGGACAGAAGAGGCTGGAGTGCTATGGCCCATGGCATCACAAAGAGCTGGACATGACTGAGTGACTTTCACTTTCACAGTCAAACAGTAGACTTTAAAAATTCCTCCTATTTATTGACCATCTTGTAGGTTTGGGTATTGAGCTCAGGGGTCAACATGAATAGCTGTCTTTTTCTCACAGCAATCTAATGAAGGAGACACCTCTATCTGTATTTACATATGAATAAAATAAGGTTTACAGATGCTAAGTGATTTAATTAAATCAATATTGAGTAACCACAGAATTAATATGTGGCATATGCACATTTGTAACTTTTTCAAACATCACAGCAAAAGCATTTTCCCATATTATTACCAGTTCTTTTAAAACATTGTGTTTATTTTCTACATAATGTTTTTATGGATATCTATGGCACAAGCTATGCCTGACAGTATTTTAAAAAGTGATCCTTCTCTGTGGGTTGTAGCGTGCTTCATACATGCAGGGCAAGGAGAGACAGAAGAAAGAGGCAGACCACTCCAGATTGCTTGCAGGTTTAGCAAGCAAGGGAACTTAAGTGGAGGATTGTCTAGGTGATCACAAGATGAGTGGATCTCTGCACTCGTCCACTATGTCTAAAAGTTTATATAGAGGCCTTAACTGGGTCATGCATACCATCCAGGTGGTCTCCTCAACACCTCACTATCTTCTGGGATGTATCCTCGAGGAACCTGTTAGTATGGAGATGAGGGGCAGGACATACATTCCAAGGGTAGGGTAGGGTCAGAGGAGTCTCTGATTGCCAAGTCCAGCTCCTGGGTCAGCTGATGGTATTGTCCTCTCAAGGACCTCCTTTAACAGGCAGTCTGTAGGGCTGTTCCACAAGGGTGACTCTACCACCCTCTTTTTATTGAGGTCAAGGGACATGTGAATAATTTAGCCTGTGAGTAAAGCCATGTGGTTCACTTCTGGTTAGGAACAATTAAGGTATGTTTATCATTTTCTCTTTGCCTTCTGCCATTGTACCATGGTATACTTGAGATGACAGAATCACAAGATAAAGTAAATCTGGATCCCTGCTCGGTAGATGAAGTAATATCCCTTGACCTGAATCTTCAAGTGGGAAGAGGTAAACTTTGGTGTGCAAATGCAGTGTTATTTACTTTCACAGTTTAGCCTAGAGTTAGTCATCTGGATTGATGTATGGGGTATTTGGTTTGGGTCAATTTTTTGAGCTATTACGTATAATACCACATTGAAAATATTGTGGATTAAATATTTTCTATATTTGGGATTATTTTCTTGGGGTAGACAATAAGAAATGAAGCTAATGGTTCAAAATTCTGAGAAACTCCCAAAGGTTGTTTCTAACATAAATCCATTGGGTTTTTTGAGTGTCTTTTTTTTTTTAACTAGACGATAAACATCAGTAATCATTAAGATCAAAATTATATATTCAAACACATGAGATAGGAAAGAACCTCATTGTTATTTTTGATTAATATTTATTTGATTTTTGGTGAAGGTGAATTTGTGTTAGTTTCTTGTGTACAGCAAAGTGATTCAATTATATATCAATATATTCAATTTGTATTCTGCAGCTTTGCTGAATTTACTAGTCCTACAGTTTTTTGGTGTTTTTTTTTTTGATGGAGTCTTTGGGGTTTTCTGTAGATAATACCATGTTATCTATAAATAGTGATAGTTTTACTTCTTTCTTCCCATTTGGATGTGTTATTTGTATTTTGCTTGTTCAACAACTGTGGTGAGGACTTCTAAAACTATGTTGAATAAAAGTGGGGGAATGGGCATCTTTATCTGGTTCCTGATCTTAGAGGAACTGCTTCCAGCTTTTCACCATTATTATATTAGCCGTGTGCTATAAATTATGGCCTTAATTATGGAGAACTCCCTTTATAACCACTTTGCTGAGAGTTTTTATTGTAACATGATGTTGAATTCAAATCTAATTCTGAAGTCAAGTCTGGGAGAAATAACCATAGAGTGGATCTGAATGAACACTCATTTCTTCCACTGTGAGATCAAATTTGGTATGAGTTGTTTGTTTCTTGTCCTACATGAGCCTCCAATTAAATCAGAGGTTAAAATGCTTAGATTCTATAGTCAATACCCCTTATAATACCTTTCCAGTATATATGGTACATGTGATAATTGCGTAAAGACCTATTTGGAGACATATTGAGAGGATATTTTTTGTAATAACTTTCAGTGACATTTCAGGGCTCCAATCCACATAGAAAGTACCCTCCCCTTCAATTCTGGAAGACTGTGTCCAAAAACTCGGGAAGAAAATACTTTTAAGATTTCTGACATTAGCCTTCCTATGAGTTCTTTCATTTTTCTGTTTACATAAGACAAGCATTACCCTTATCAGCTGCTTTACTATCTTATGAAGAAAAAAATTACTGTTATAGCTCACCAATCAAAAGGCAGCCTGGTTGCTGCTCTGTCTTTACGTTAAAAAAAAGTCCATCTTGCATTAGATGGTGAAGTTTGACCACCTGGCCTCTTCTAGTTCCACTGACAGTAGGGAGCTCAGTTGCATGGTAGCGTCTCCTAATGTCAGTCTTGACCTACAGAGGCTGGTGGTGGTTTAGTCACTCAGTCATGTGTGACTCTTTGCGACCCCATGGACTGTAGCCTGCCAGGCTCCTCTGTATGTGGGATTTTCCAGGCTAGAATACTGGAGTGGGTTGCCATTTCCTTCTCCAGGAGATCTTCAATCTGACCCAGGGATTGAACCTAGGTCTCCTGCATTGCAGGCAGATTCTTGCAAGAGATCCAGTGACCAGATTCTATGGAGACTGGTCACCACTAAACCTGGGGTGGAGTTGAGGTATGCTTCAGTCAGTTTGAAGGGTTCCCAGAAATCTACTCAGGTATTTCCATTCTAATCACAAATATTATGATCTCATATAACATCTCTAACTTTATCCTGGGCTTTCTCTCAAGGCTGCTCATGCTGTTCTTGCTGCTCTGCTAACAAACTCTCAGCCTAACTTTTAGCACAGCACTGGCTTCATTGGAGGGACCTTTAAAATTATGTCAAGAATATCTTCAGGCTTTTATATCATGCTCTGCTAGTTGGCATACCTGAGCCTGTTATCTCTTTTAAGTTTTTTTAAGAAATTTAACAAGAGCCAGTTACTTCCTAGTCTTTATAATTACCATCACCCCACACCGTTCAAGTGTCAGAACTCCTGTGTAAGGAGTGTTTCCTCTCCTAATTGTATCTCATTTCAGAACACCACAGGTTATATTATTGGTGATTGTGATATTGCATTACATATCAGAGTTTATTATCAGCAATAACTGATATCTGAGCAGTAAGAGATCCGGTTCCAGAAGCCCATCCTAAGAATATATTTTCTAGTACCACTTCTGGACAAAAAAATGTTTAGGCTTTTCCAAATGTAGAGCTTGATAAAGGGACTATGTGAAGGTAGTCTATTTGAAAGGGTATTCGGTGAAATAAGGGTGATGGAATAGGAGAAGATAAAGAAGAACAATATAAATTAAGGGTTAGATTTAAGTTGTTGCTGAGGGCAACAGGGCTAGATTCCACTGACACTTGTGAGAACAGAATGCTTCCCCATGTCAAATGTCCAACAAGCATGGCAGCCTCCACCAGTTGAGAGTTGCTTTTGGGGGTATTAACACTAAGGCACTTCAGAGCTTTGCAAAAATGTGTGAACTAAGCCAACCCCTTCCTTGTAGGAAGTGCACTGATACTGGGAAAAAAGAGATATACAGGAGTCTTTTTATATGTGGGCAACTGTACCACAGTTGGGGCTGAAACCAGAATCTTACAGGAAATAAACTAATCTTCTATGTACAGGAATTCGGGTCTGTCTTAACCAGGGTCCTTTTGAAAATATTGTTTACTGCTAAGTCATGTCAACTCTTTTTGACCCCATGGACTGTAGCCTGGCCAGGCGCCTCTGCCCATGGGATTTCCCAGGCAAGAATACTGGAGTGGGTTGCCATTTCCTTCTCCAGGGAAAATTCCAGACCCAGGGATCAAACCTTCATCTCTTGCACTGGCAGGCAGATTTTTTCTTTCTTTCTTTTTTTACTACTGAGCCACCAAGGAAGCACTTTGCAAATAGTTTGAAAGTAGAATTTGCACATTAACAGTGTGGTAGGGGGATGGAAGGAAGAGGTAGGGTTATATAATTCTAGTGCCTAGGAATAATGAATTGAATGTGGCCTCAGTTCTACTAAACACAGTGACTTCCAAGTCACATGGGGTATCCTGGGTCAGGGTATATAAAACCAATATCCACATGTTGAAGAATCTGTTGAGGAGAGGTAGAAGGATATTTTCCCAGATATCTCCCACCTCTTCTGTCATCAACATTTGTCCACAGGGCTGATCTTTCTTTTTTTCTTTCCTTTTATCCCCCTCTTTTAACAGTTTTATTGAGATGTAACTCACATATCATACTACTCAACCATTTACAGTGTAAACTTCAATTATGCTGTGTATTGTGATATGTTAAATTATTGATTTTAATTGAAGGATTATTGCTTTATAGACTTTTGTTGCTTTCTGTCACACCTCAACATGAATCAGCCATAGGTATACAAATATCCCCTCCCTTCTGAAACTCCCTCTCGTCTCCCTCCCCATCCTACCCCTCTAGGATGATACAGAGCCCCTGTTTGAGTTTTCTGAGTCATACAAAAAAATTCCCCTTGGCTATCTATTTTACATATTGTAATGTAAGTTTCTATGTTACTCATTCCATACATCTCACCCTCTCCTCTCCCCATGTCCATAAGTCTATTCTCTATGTCTGTTTCTCCATTGCTGTCCTGTAAATAAATTCTTCATTACCATTTTTCTAGATTCCATATATACGCATTGCTGCTGCTGCTGCTGCTAAGTCACTTCAGTCGTGTCCAACTCTGTGCGACCCCATAGATAGCAGCCCACCAGGCTCCCCCTTCCCTGCGATTCTCCAGGCAAGAATACCGGAGTGGGTTGCCATTTTCTTCCCCAGTGCATGAAAGTGAGAAGTGAAAGTGAAGTTGCTCAGTCACGTCTGACTCCTAGCGGCCCCATGACTGCAGCCTACAAGCCTCCTCTGTCCACGGGATTTTCCAGGCAAGAGTACTGCAGTGGGTTGCCATTGCCTTCTCCATATGTGCATTGGAATATGATATTTATCTTTCTCTTTCTGATTTACTTCACTCTCTATAATAGACTCCAGGTTCATCCACTTCATTAGAACCAACTCAAATACGTTCCATGTTATGGCTGAGTAATAGTCCATGTGTATATGTACCAAACTTTGTTATCCATTCATCTTTCAGTGGATATCTAGGTTGCTCCATGCTTCAGCTATTGTAAATAATGATACAATGAAAATTGTCTTTTTTTTTCATTTTAATCATTTTGAGTGTAAAATTTAGTGGTATTAACTACATTCACAGTTCTGGCTCAGTCCCTGTGGGGTCTCTGGGTCCTGGTACGCACAAGATTTGTTTGAGCCATCCAAGTGTCTTTGGCAGCTATGGGGTTTGATTCAAAATGCAATTTAACCCCTCCTACCATCTTGCTGGGGCTACTTCTTTACCCTTGGACATGGGATATCTTTTTTGGGTGGGATCCAACATTCTCTTCTTGATGATTGTTCAAGAGCAAATTGTACTTTTGGAGTGCTTGCAGGAGAAGATGAGCGCACATCATTCTATTCCACCATCTTGACTTTCTGGCTGTTGGCCTTTAGGATGTGGGGATCAAAGGGACACCGGGGTCAAAACTGCGAGACCCAGGCCCAGTGTCCATGCATGCAAGTTTTCAGAAGAAGCTTCGCCTCTCCATGCACACAGCCTTGATCAGAGAAACTGTGTCTCACCTGACAGCAAGCTCTGCTGCCCACAGAAGTCAGTATCACAGTAATCCAAGCCTATGCCCTGACTAGCACTGCTGAAGAAGCTGTGGTTGAATGGCTCTATGAAGACCTACAAGAACTTCTAGAGCTAACACCCAGAAAAGATGTCCTTTACATTAGAGGGGATTGGAATGCAAAAGTAGGAAGTAAAGAGATACCTAGAGTAAAAAAGCAAATTTGGCCTTAGAGTACAAAATGAAGCAGGGCAAAGGCTAACAGAGTTTCACCAAGAGAACACACTGGTCATAGCAAACACCCTCTTCCAACAACACAAGAGAAGACTCTACACATGGACATCACCAGATGGTCAACACCGAAATCAGATTGAATATATTCTTTGCAGTCGACGATGGAGAAGCTCTATATGGTCAGCAAAAACAAGACTGGGAGCTGACTATGGCTCAGATCATGAACTCCTCATTGCCAAATTCAGGCTTAAATTGAAGAAAGTAGGGAAAACTACCAGACCATTCAGGTATGACATAAATCAGATCACTTACAATTAAACAATGGAAGTGCCAAATAGATTGAAGGGATTAGATCTGATAGAGTGCCTGAAGAACAATGGATGGAGGTTCATAACATTGTACAGGAGGCAGTATCGAGACCATCCCCAAGAAAAAGAAATACAAAAGGGCAAAATGGTTGGCTGAGGAGGCCTTATAAATAGCTGAGAAAAGAAGAGAAGCTAAAGGCAAAGGAGAAAAGGAAAGATATAACCATTTGAATGCAGAGTTCCAAAGAATAGCAAGGAGAGATAAGAAAGCCTTCCTCAGTGACCAATGCAAAGAAATAGAGGAAAACAATAGAATGGGAAAGACTAAGAGATCTCTTCAAGAAAATTAGAGATTTCAAGGGAACATTCCATTCAAAGATGGACATAATAAAGGACAGAAATGGTATGGACCTAACAGAATCAGAAGATGTTAATAAGAGGTGGAAAGAATACACAGAAGAACTATACAAAAAAGATCTTCACAGCCCAGATAACCACAATGGTGTGATCACTTGCTTAGAGCCAGACATCCTGGAATGCGAAGTCAAGTGGGCTTTAGGAAGCATCACTATGAACAAAGCTAGTGGAGGTGGTGGAATTCCAGTTGAGCTATTTCAAATCCTAAAAGATGATGCTGTGAAAGTGCTACACTCAATATGCCAGAAAATTGGGAAAACTCAGCAGTGGCCACTGGACTGGAAAAGGTCAGTTTTCATTCCAGTCCCAAGGAAAGGCAATGCCAAAGAATGCTCAAACTACCACACAATTGCACTCATCTCACACACTAGTAAAGTAATGCTAAAAATTCTCCAAGCCAGGTTTCAACAGTTTGTAAACCGTGAACTTCCAGATGTTCAAGATGGATTTAGAAAAGGTAGAGGAACCAGACATCAAATTATCAACGTCCATTAGATCATTAAAAAAGCAAGAGAATTCCAGAAAAAACATCTACTTCTGCTTTATTGACTATGCAAAGCCTTTAACGGTGTGGATCACTAACTGTGGAAAATTCTTAAAGGGATGGTAATAGCAGACCACCTGACCTGCCTCCTGTGAACTATAGTCACCATGTTTTACATTAGATACTCAGACTTGTTTATATTTTACCTAACCTCTCCCTGTTTCTTCTACGCCAAACTACTAATTTTCTATTCTATGATTTTATGAGTTCAACTTATATGTTTATTATTTTATTTATTTTTATTAAATTATAGTTGACTTACATTATATTAGCTTCAGATTTACAACATCATAATTCAGTGGTTCTACAGATTTAAAAATATTGGCAGGGAAGCTAAATCTAACCTGTGCATAAGTCATGGCATTTCTCAGAGTGTGCTGGCAGTCACCACCTTTGGTGGGAGGGAGAGCTGAAGATGGAGGGAAGCTGGGGCAGAGATACATGTGAGCTCAAGTTTCTTCCATAATAAGTGGCTGTCATAGTCCTATCAGAGGCAAGCTTGATTCCAGGTTGTCTTCATTCCCTTTAAGTGTGTGCACTCTCCTTGGCAGTGTTACCTCTGCCACTCAGGAGAGCAGGAAAGCAGTGTGAGAACAAGAGGGGTTAGCCAAGTTGCTTGGTATGGGCTGGGGTATGCTCTGGGGAAGTTATGACAAACTAGCCAGAGCCCAAGGCAGCTTTCAGTATCCTTCTTCCATGCTATTCCCGGGGGTGAGCAAGCACATTTGCATCCTCTTCATGAGTGGAATCTTGGCTTCATATGGCCTTCCAGTAAGTCCCTCTGGTTTCGAAACCAACTAAGGGAATTCAACTTTCTGGTGTGAGACCCCAGGTCTGAGGCACATAATTTATTGCTTTAACCCCTCACTATGCAGGGAGGATTCTGGAGCCCATAATATACACCTCCTCTTCTGTCTCTCCTGCTAGGGTCATAGGTCCTGATCCAATTGCTTTTTCTTCATCCTGATTCTATGTGGGTCTTTCCATACAGCTTTGGTTATAGGAGAGCCTTCCTACCAGTCTCCAGGTTGTTTTCAGTGAGAACTGCCCCACCCCACATATGTACAGATATATTTCTGATGTGTTCATGGGGAGGGGTGAGCTCAGCATCTTCCTACTCTGCCATTTTAACTCCTGTCTATGGTTCTGAGTTTTGTTTTATATTACATATGTAAGTCAAATCATGCAGTGCTTCCCTGATTAATTTTAGTTACCATAATGTCCCTAAGATTCACCAATGATTTTGCAAATGATAAGGTTTAAAGCTTAATAATATTTTACTGTGTATATGTAGCTTCCCTGATAGCTCAGTTGGTAAAGAATCCACCTGCAATGCAGGAAACCCCGGTTTGATTCCTGGGTGAAGAAGACCTGCTGGAGAAGGGATAGGCTACCCACTCCAGTATTCCTGGTCTTCCCCCATGGCTCAGATGGTAAAGAATCCACCTGCAATGTGGGAGACCTGAGTCTGGTCCCTGGGTTGGGAAGATCCCCTGGAGAAGGGAAAGGCTACCGACTCCAGTATTCTGGTCTGGAGAATTCCAAGGACTGTGTATAGTCAATGGGGTCACAAAGAGTGGGACACATCCCATTCTCATCATCCTTCCATTCATCAGTGGACACTGGGTTGTTTTCAAACGTTGGCTACTATGAATAATGCTACAATAAACATCAGAATAGAGATATCTCTTTGAAATAATAATTTTGTTTTTTATATACTTTTATATACAAATAATACTTTGGCCACCTGATGCAAAGTGCTGACTCATTGGAAAAGACCCTGATACTGGGAAAGATTGAGGGCAGGAGGAGAAAGGGATGACAGAGGATGAGATGGCTGGATGGCATCATCGACTCGATGGCCATGGGTTTGCATGGACTCTGGGAGTTGGTGATGGACAGGGAGGCCTAGCGTGCTGTGCTTCATGGGGTTGCAAAGAGTCAGACATGACTGAGTGACTGAACTAACTAGAGACATCCCTTTGAAATAATAATTTTGTTTTTTTGGGGGGACATATATGCAGAAGTAGGTTTGCTCGATCACATGGTAGTTGCATTTTAATTTCTTTAGAAACCTTCAGACAATTTTCCACAGTAGTTGTATCAGCTCATCAACAGTGAGCAGGATTTCACTTTTCTTTATATTCTGTTCAGCATTTGTTATCTCTTCTTTTTGACAATAGACATTGTAAAATGTATGTGGTGATATATCATTGTGATTTTGATTTGCATTTCCCTAATGATTAGTGACATAGTGTACTTAACATGTACTTATTGGTCATTTATATGTATACTATGGAAAATGTCTATTCAGATCTTTTTGTCATTTATATTTATATATATATATATATATATATATATATATATATATATATATATTCTACTGAGTTACGTGAGTTATATTTTGAGTATTGAATATTGGACATTTGGTTTGCTAATATTTCTCCCATTCCATTGCTTCCATTTTTATTTCATTGATAATTTCCTTTTCTGTGCAGAAGCTTTCCAGTTTAAGGTAGTCCTACTTGTTTAATTTTGTTTTCGCTGCCTTTCCTTTGGTGTTGAATGTAAAAAAGTTACTGCCAAGATCAATATCAAGGAGCTTATCTCTTGTGGTTTCTTCTGTAGTTTCTTTTAGGAGTTTCATTGTCTCAGGTTTACATTCAAATCTTTAAGCCATTTTGAGTTGATTTTTGTTTATGGTACAAGTCAGGGATACAGGTTTATTCTTTTCTATGTGGCTACCCGGAATTCCCATCACCATTAATGGAGACTATCCTTTCTCCATTGAATATGGATAGTCTTTGGCTCCTTTGTTTTAAGTTATTGAGTATGTCACTGTGGGTTTATTTTGGGCCTCTATCTTCCGTTTCCCTGCTAGCTCATCTGGTAAAGAATCCACGTGCAATGCAAGAGATCCCGGTTTGATTTCTGGGTTGAGAAAAATCCACTGGAGAAGGGATAGGGTACCCACTCCAGTATCCTTGGGCTTCCCTGGCAGCTCAGGCAGTAAAGAATCTGCCTGAAGTGCAGGAGACCTGGATTTGATCCTTGGGTTGGGAAGATTCCCTGGAGAAGGGAACAGCTACCGACTCCAGTACTCTGGCCTGGAGAATCCATGGACTGGAGTCCATGGGTCACAAAGAGTGGGACATGACTGAGCGACTTTATTTTCACTTTTTATCTCGTTTCATTGATTGATATGTCCTCATGCCAACAGCGTTCTGCTTTGATTACTATAGCATTGTTAGACAATCTGATGCCTCCAGGTTTGCTCTTATTTCTCCACATTGCTTTGGCTCTTTCAGCTCTGTTTTGGTTCCACACAAATTTTAGGATTTTTGTCCTGTTCCTGTGAAAAATGCCATTGGAATTTTGATACGGGTTGCATTACATCTAGATAGTTTAAGTAAGATGTATATTTTAACAAAATTAATGCTTCTAATTGTTTACTATGAAATATCTTTTCATCTATTTGTGCCCTTTTCAGTTTCCTTCATCAGTATCATAGTTTTCAGTGTACAAGTCTGACATCCTTAGTTAGTTTTCATTTTCCTAAGTATATTATTTAGGAAATAAACCCAATAAATGAGATTGTTAAATTCCCTTTCTCAAATTGCATTGGTGGTATATAGGAATGCAAATTTATTATGTATCTGGCAACTTTACTTAATTAATTTATTAGTCCTACATTTTTTTTTTGAGGGGGGAGTATGGATCCTTTAGGGTTTTCTAAATGTTGGTTGGCTGAGAAGTTTGCACTGGCTTTTATGTCACACTTTACAGTATACTATGCCTGTAAATTTCTCCTAAAAAAATCTGCTGACAGTCTTATGGAAGTTACCGTCTTTGTGAGAAGTTGTTTTTCTTGCTGTTTTAAATTATCTCCTTGTCTTTAACTTGACAATTAAATTGTAATGTCTCAGTGTGGGCCTCTTGAATTTTATCTTATTTGGTGCCTTTTGGTATTCCTGTATCTGGATGTCTGTTTCTTTCTCCACTTTAGGGAACTGATCAACCATTATTCCTTTGAATAAGCTTTCTGCCCCTTTTGCTCTGCTTCTTCTGCAACCTTTGAATATTGGTCAGCTTGATGGTTCTCAACTCTTTTACGTAAATATGAAAGAACAATTACTACATCAGATGGTAAGATTGCTTTTAGTTTCGTAAGAAACTGCCAGTCATCTTTCAAAGTGACTATCATTTTGCATTTCCATCACCAGTGCATGAGTGTTTCTGTTGTTCTGTAGTCTTGCCAGTTTTTGGTGGTGTCAGTGCTTTGGTTCTGGGATATTCTATTAATAATAGATGTGTAATCTTTTATGTTTTAATATATATTTCTCTGACATATGATATGGAACACTTTTGCATCTGTTTATGTGATGGCTTGTCTTCTAATCCTCTTGAGTCTTTTACAGAGCAGAAAATTTTAATTTTAATGAAGTCTAGCTTACCAATTATTTTTTTATGGATTGTGTCTTTGTTGTATCTAAAAAGCATCATTGTTTGCAAGGCATCTGAGTTTTCTCCTATGTTACCTTATAGGAATTTTATATTATTTCAATTTACAGTTAAGTTTATGATTCATTTTGAGTCAACTTTTGTGGTAGATGTAAAGTCTGTGTCTAAATTCTTTTTTTGTTCTGGAAAGGCATGCAATTGTTTTAGCATCATTTATTTAAGACCCTGTCTTTGCTCCATCTTAGTACTTTTGCTTCTTTGTCAAAGGTCAGTTAATGATATTTACAGAAGTATATTTTTGGACTGTATATTCTGTTCTATTGATCTATTTGTCTGTTCTTTCACGGATACCATACTGTGATGATTACTGTGAATTTCAGGTGAAGTCAGCCCTCCGCCTTTGTTCTTTTCCTTTTATTCTTTGTTTTTAATATATGGCAAGATGTATTTGAACTGAGAAATTAAGAAAACTTAAAGTTAAAATGTGTGTTGTCAAGCATCCAGAAAGTCATGTTGAAATGTTTGTTAAAGCCCATCTAAGTAAAGAAAGTACTTGATAGTGTACTCACTTGAGAAAACAAAACCACACTGAGTGGAAATTTTTATGCATGTCTCTTCCTATTTGAACTTGACATCAGGTCTATTTATTATGATCTGTTTTTTATAAAGAAACATATGAATTTTGTCTGAGATGAAGGCTCCTATTCTCTGGTACAGTGAGTATTTAGACCTTAAGCTCTCCTCGTAACAATGTTCCTTGGTCTAAAATATTGCAAGTGAAATTTGGTCTAGCATTTTATCTGATTGTATAATTTTAGGAATATGCATGTGATCTTTGTTCTTTCAAGATCTTCTTTGCTTTTACTTTTAACCACTAGAACAGTGATTCAATTTTTTTCTCAAGAAAAACAAAGCAATTCTAGGTTATAAATGAGAAAGCCAGATGGTTTTATTGATAGATACTAACAGCTTCTATTGGGATTTTGCGGGTGGTGCTAGTGGTAAAGAACCTACCTGACAAAGCAGGAGACATAAGAGAGAGATGTGGGTTCAATCCCCAGGTCAGGAAGATCCTCTGGAGGAAGTCATGGCAACCCATGACTTGCCTGGAGAAATCTCATGGACAGAGGAGCCTGAGGCTGCAGTCTATAGGTTCACAAAGAGACATGACTGAAGTGACTTGGCACACACAAGGACTAACTTCTAGCTTTCCTATAGTTAGCTCTTTAGTTCATTAACAGCAGAAAAATTGAAGCATGAGTAGAATCATCCAGGAAACTAATACTGCTGCAGTTTTTTATTTATATTGATTTAATCAAAGGCCTCCACATAGTATCTGATGCATGGGAATTATAAAATAAATATTAGGTATTTTTTTTTCTGATTTTCTCATTAACTCTAAAAATAACACTAATCAGTATTATCATTATCTTAGTTTTCAAAACAAAGAACTCAGGCACAGAGTAGAAAGTTGACAAGTCATATAGCTAGTGACCCAGAGTTGAGATTCAAACCCCGACTCTCCAAAATACAGGTACACTCACACTCTTAATCACTGAGCTCTAGTCCCTCTTGATTATTACTTGAAAGCCAAATGTTTATTTTGATGATGGAGAGGAAGAGGAAATTTCAGAAGATATAAGCAATATCTAGTATTTTCTGTTAATAGTACCAGCCTTCTCGTAGTTAAATACCATGTGTGTTATTATTCATATTTTCAGTGTAAGGCACTGAGATTATTAATGCAATTTAAAACTTTTTGACTATAATACCTTAAATATGTTCATCTTGAAAATTTCAGAATATATAGAAAATATATAAAGTGTATAAAAGATAATCAAACAGCCATGTGTACCCACCACACAAATTATAAAACAGAACACTATTGAAGCTCTGCATCCCTTTCTTTTCACATCACTCCTCCCTTCTCCACAGGGATAACCACTACTTTGAGCATGCGTTTATCACTGTCTTCATTAAATATAAACAATATCCCCATATAAAATAATCTTTAGTTTTTATTATTTTAAACTTTATATAAATGGTGTTACTCTGTGTATTCTATTATAGTTTCATTTTAGCAAGCAATATTGTTGATACAATTTATTCTCATCAGTGCAATAGCCCTAGTCTATTCATTACCAAAGCTGAATCAAAATATATCTCAACTGATTATATATTCCCCTTTTAACTGAACATTTGGTTTGTTTTCAGATTTTGTTGTTACAAGCCATGCTGTTACATTTGTTTATCATGTCTTTTCGTACACTGATGCTAGAGTTTCTCGCCAAAGCACAAATGCCTAAAAGTGGAAGTATAATAATAATAATGAGTAAGATTGTGCATTTTCAACATTATAAAATAATGTCAAATTATTATCCAAAGTCTCTGTATCAATTTGCATTTCTCTTTATAATAGCTCTCATTGCATCATATCCTTATCAGCACTTGGTATTACCAACATGTATATGTCTGTTTGTCATATATATGTGTATATATCACATATATATGCATGTCTATATCTACATCATGTTCATGTCTACCTGTATCATCTCTATCTATGGAGAAAAACTTAGTAATTAACTCAACACTTATGTAAGATTTTTGACATATGGAATATTCACTTGGGAAATATAAAAAAAAAAATGGGAGGAGAGGTTAAGGGGAATTTGAGGGTTATGTAAAGTTAAAAACCCTGAGCACAAATCATCTAACCATGCAGTAATACAGAACATTTTTCAGTGTCAGGAAAAACAGAGATCAAAAGCTTCCAAGAGACTGAAAAACCTCTTGGGATTTGGATTATTATTCAGAATCAGGTAGTACTCTTGAGAGCTGGTACTTTCACTGTCTTTGCAGCAGTAAATCAGTCTCTTCAAGATGAAACTGTCCATTTTTGTAAACCTCTAAATAATGGGATCAAAACCAAAAAGACATTGAGAAAAACTGAATGCTTATATTTCTCTTTATTTCTAGTTCGGATGCAAGAGAGAAAGGCATACATTTATCTAATAAAATTATTATTCTAATTGGTCAAAGGCCTCCAAAGAGTTTCACAGTTCTTTTTAAAAATATGAGATCAGAATATGTACTTTCATTTGTATCAGCTTTTTGTATTTTATTATAAGCCCACCTTATTAGATATAATTTTGCTGCCTAAAATATTCTTCATTAGACTTATATTCAATCATGACTCCATCTCTTACTTTATTCTTTCTCAGAGCTTTTCTCAACACAACCCTCACCTCATCATCAGTGTCTTGCATAGTTTGTCCTGGCACGGAAATATTGCTCTGGTGTTGCCTTCACACCTGACCTCCTCCAGCCTCTGACCATTACGGTTTTCAGTATTCTTCCCCCTGATATTCTGTCAATCAGAATTCACCACTGTTGGATCCCATTCTAACAGATTACTCACAGGTGGGGGTATTGCGTGCTCCTGGTTTGTTATGTTGCATATCTGCATCTGTGTCCTGTATCTGGAGAAAAAGACTCAGGCTTAAGAAAACAGGCTTGTATGGCACTATGACAGTGTAGAGGTAAAGGCATTTCACTTGCTTTACACAACTGCAAAATAGGACTGAGCATCTTTACCTTACATCTGGGGCTAACCCTCCAAGTGGGGTTTTATTTTTGAGCAGTAAATATTAACTGTAGGTAAATGTGCATCATGAAAGGACTAATCACTCAGGTAAAATTTTTATTAACATGAGTCTCTATAACATTGCCAGAATTCCCTTTAAATAAAGGGATTTTAACTTTCTTAGGCCAAGTTTAGGCAAAATCCCTATACTAACTTCTTTATGGAGGGGAAATGAGCAGCCTATACTTGATCCTTTTTCAAAGAAAAATAGCCTTACATTTTATTGCTGTGATTTTGAGGAAGCAATCACATAATATGGGGCTGCGCAGTCTTGGCTTAAAGTATCAACATCTCAAGGTCTTTTTGAAATATACTTGTTTCATTATTTTCTTTTTGCTTTTATTAAAAAGAACCCTTAGGCAAAAATGATATCAAACTGCATATATTAAATGTTTCTAGATGATCTATCTGATCATTATAATAAGTACTGGAAACTATAAAGTAGAAAAAATGCAGTTGTAAATATCCTCTTCCAGAAACATCTAAATGAGTGTTATCTTTGTGTTTGGATTCAAATGTAAAGATCTCTGAGTAACTGTACAGATTTTAAAGCTTCATTCTACCACCATTCGGAGAAGGCAATGGCAACCCACTCCAATGGTCTTGCCTGGAGAATCCCAGGGCTGGAGGAGCCTGGTGGGCTGCCATCTATGGGGTCACCCAGAGTCGGACATGACTGAAGTGACTTAGCAGCAGCAGCAGCTACCACCATTTCTGGAGTCTGAGGTTTTACCTTGTTGTTACTGCCTGATCCACAAAGCTCATATTCTTCATACCAAGCCTACCCATTGATGACCTTCCAATAGCTCAAGTTTTATTTGGGAATACTAAAATCGGTTATATGCACCAGCGTATGTATATGCTGTCTCTCTTGAACATAATACATACATATATATTCAGAATATGTATACACAAAATACATATCTCTGTTATGGAGCTTTCCTTTTGGTAAATCATCAGTTAGTTCCATTCTTTGTCTTACACATCCTATGATAACCTCTACTTCATGACCTGCACTTAAAACCAAGAGAACTACCTGAAATTACTGTGTTAGTGATCCCTTTAGTACTTGCAAGACACTGCTAGGTGAAAGGTGACGTATATGAAATTGGCTTCTCCAACTTATCCCAGTAGCCAATTAGTGACTGCCTGGAGGAACTTTGCCCTTAATAAGGTAACATAGGGAAGGCTCTGTGGTTTGTGGGGGGATATTTGAAACGTCATTGTTGTTCTCTCTTTAGTGTTGCCACTAAGGTAAGGAATAATACTAACTGAAAATTTTAACTGTAGCATAAAGAAGAGAGAGACCCAAACGACCTTTCTCAGCTTCTGCGGGATTCCTTTATCTGTGCTAAGTCTCTTCAGTTGTGTCTGACTCTTTGTGACCCTATGGACTGTAGCTTGTCAGGCTCCTCTGTCCATGGGATTCTCCAGGCCAGAATACTGGAGTGGGTTGCCATGACTTTCTCCAAGGGATCCTCCCAATCCAGGGATCGAACCTGCATCTCTTACATCTACCTGCATTGGCAGACAGGTTCTTTACCACTAGTGCCCCGGGAAACCCTTCCTTTATCTACTTCTCCTCAAATGAGAGATACATTGTGAACATGTATGTCATGTCTGATTTGCTGGATACAAAATTTTCTTTCACTGATTCTGGAGAATTCTGCCAGAAATTGGTGCTGCCTTATCACATTGACTATACATTGGTAATAATATTAGAACTGTTGCTAGTTGATGGTATTTATTTGTAAGGACCTGTTATTAAATCTCTTAGTAATACCTGGTCTTTCTTAAATATGACTTTTTAATTGAATAATTTTAGAATCATTTAATAAATATAAGTGATTAGCAATTGAGCCCACCTAATGGTTTTGACATTAGAAATACTATTATTCTGTTTAGATGACCAATAGGAAATCCAAAATGATATCTTTTTATTCTCTATGACAATGTTTTTCTTAAAGTATCACCTTTGAACCCTGTATCTTATCATCCAGTGTGACTGTCAAAATCCCAGATTTCTAGACTGTATTCGAGACCCACTGAACCAGAATCTCAGAGCTAGGAGGAAGGAATTTACATTTTAACCTCCATTATTCTTTCATAATAATTTTACTGGTTGACATTTGTAAAACAGTTATCTGAATCTAATGAAAATTCATACTTCAGCACTTTTTACTCTGAATCTAAGTTGATGCTATTAAATCATGTTAACATCGTCCAGTGCTCTCAGTCTGCCATCCCTTTGCCCTATAATGTTGACCGGATAATTCTACATTAGAAGTAAGTTGGGATCTGAACCTGATGTAACAAGTCTTGACTCCATCAGTTATGAGCTCAATAAGTACACAAACCAGATACCAAAACTTTCCACATCTCAGCTGTGTCATCTGAAAAATGGGGTTAGTAAGACTACCTTTCATTTAACGTAGTTGGTCCGTGACATTACTGGTGCTGGAACTTTTTAAGACCTTGTATGTGCTACAGTAAGGGAAATATAAGGATAAGCAAATGTCCAGTTGAACTAATTTTTCCTTAAAATCTTTGTGGAAGCAAGGAACAGAGATTCTAAAAGTATGAGTACTCACAAAGTTATTTATTACTTATTGTAAAAGGGACTACATTTATTAAAGAACCAGTCCTATATAATAGCTCTAAATATCTCCTGTTGTTGTTGAAAATATAGTATGCAATGATTTTGCTAATTAGTCATAATATGGTTAACAGATGGTATAATTTAAAATTTTAGGAGAAGAATGTATATAAATCTGTATGGTTACCTGGAGCTATAGGTGAACCTTTTAAGAATATAAATAAGCACAGTTCTGTTTCTGAATATGTTAGGGTGCTGTGATTTCAAGTAAAGTAAAAAATATGAGGTTGAAATATGGAACTTACAAAATATTTATGAATTGACTCAATTTTCTATGGTTTCTGGTTCTTGGTTAAGAAGAATCAAAATTTATTAGCGTTACCTTTGTTAGTGAGACTGAGGATTATTTGCTGTCATTCTCTTTCTGTGTAGGTATTAGTTCTTGTTGCTCATCTCACTACAATGGATATTTCTCTCTTAAGTAGGCTTTGGTGATGGGCAAGGAAAAGTATGTAATTAAAAACTGTTATAATAGCTATCAATGTCTAAAGAAAGGAATCTAGATATCTTTTCTCACATTTAAAAATCTTCTTAAATATCTGCTGCTGCTGCTGCTAAATTGCCTCAGTCATGTCCAACTCTGTGAAACCCCATAGACGACAGCCCACCAGGCTCCTCCATCCCTGGGATTCTCCAGGCAAGACCACTGGAGAGGTTGCCATTTCCTTCTCCATCTTAAATATCTCGTGATATGCATAGTTTCTGAAGTTTCATTTTATCCCAGATAACTAAATCATCTCAACACAGTTAAAGTGTGTTGAAACATCTATTACATTTGTTTTCATATCAGTGCTACTCAATTCATATTTGTTTGACTTAGATAAAGGGCTGGACTAGTATAACTGATGGAAGAAGTAGGACAATTTGTCACCGACCTTCTAATAGAAGATTCTGAAAGAAAGGTATCTATCCATGCAGGTCTCACGAAAAGCTGTTTTGACTGTGGCATAGATGACCTGCAAGAGAATCTGTTATGTTGCAAATTATTATTAGTAGGTTACTATTAACAAAGCTTGAAAATAATTTTCTTTGAAGATTTCAGTTCCAAGGTTTATTTATAACAACTTTATTCTCATGGGCAAGCTTTATGATTAGCTTTCTTAAGCAGGATCAGCAAGAATAGATTTTTCTCTCAAACAAATATTAGCCTTACCTTGTATAGTTCTGAATTAATCGTGTGAATATTATGCTGTGTGTGTCATAAAATGATAAAATGTTGTGATCTACTTGCCTGTAAATTGTAGTTTTGCCTCCTGAGAATGCAGTGGGAAGAGTAGTAGTTTAGTGACTAGACCTCTGTAATCTTCCTTTCTTGAGAATCTACACAGCGCCTTAAACATAAACAAGTATCAGGAAGCTTTGATGATTTGGGAGGCTGTTTGGCAAACCCTTTAAGTTTGCTATTTGTTTCTTTCTGGGCTGCTTACTGATATACTGGTTCTAAAGTGAAGGTAACTTTTACAGATTTTAGGGCTGAGGTTAATTAAACTACAACAACAACAAAAATGGTAATGCACCCAGGGACCAGCAATAAAGGCAAGCCATTACCACCCTTCAGCCCAGTGGAGGGAAATGAAGGAACTATACAACTGGACCCATTAGAAAAGGTTTAGCCATAAAAGAGGTATAATCCCATCAATTCAGTTCAATTCAGTCACTGAGTCATGTCCGACTCTTTGCCACCCCATGAACCACAGCACGCCAGGCCTCCCTGTCCAAACCAACTCCTGGAGCCCACCCAAACTCATGTCCACTGAGTTGGTGATGCCATCCAACCACCTCATCCTCTGTCGTCCCCTTCTCCTCCTGCCTTCAATCTTTCCCATCATCAGGGTCTTTTCAAATAAGTCACCTCTTTGCATCAGGTGGCCAAAGTATTGGAGTTTCAGCTTCAACATCTGACCTTCCAATGAACGCCCAGGACTAATCTCCTTTAGGATGGACTGGTTGGATCTCCTTACAGTGAAAGGGACTCTCAAGAGTCTTCTCCAAAACCACAGTTCAAAAGCATATCATCCCATAGGATGTGTAAATAGGGAGTGCATCCAATGAGTAAAGGAGTAGAGGAAGTAAACATCCCAAAGTGTGTCTTTAATTTCCTCTCATTGGCAAACTCAGCTTAAAGTAAGAGATTTGGAAAGAAGCCCTTGTGACATAGTCTACAGTGGTCAGTATCCCAGGACACAAGGCAGCCAAAGAAGGGCAGAGGTGGGTCTGAGAGGAAGAGGGAGCATAAACAACAAAAGCATTACATCATTAGACGTGAATCAAAAAATAAGATTTTGCCTCTTTCCTTCTCTGGGGAATTTTGCCAGCTGCCACTTTCTTTGTCCTCAAGGGAAAGAAGTGAGCAAACACATCATGCTGGGAAAATCTGGAGCGCACGTATTATCTATTTCCAAATAACATATTCTGGATTGTGATGATTCCTGGCAAGCAAACTTTTACTTTGTATATTTTTAACTCTAATCAAGAAAGTCCAGGCTAAGCCAGCTCTATGTTAATTTCTGTGTTAAAATCCAGATGGGAGTGGTGTTTACCCCTTTGATGGCACGCTGCCTTTGTTGGAGCTATGGAAAATACAGAGATCATCAAATGATACCTTACTTTATCTGCTTCTGACAAGTGAGCCTCTATTTCAACATGTGTTATGATTTCTGTTCCTAGAAACAAAGGAAGAAAAATTATTAAGCCATTAAAAAACTTTTGAATATTCATAACAATATGCCAGAGCATGATTATTTAGAACAAAGTCAGTATGAGATAAATAAGTTAAAAATGAATCATTTTTCTTCCTTTAGCCTTATTCAGTCAGTTTCAGGACAATTACTTACAGTTAATCTTCATAATTACTAAATTATTTTTGTTTGGAGTCTCTACTAGCAAAGGTGTGTAGATTATGGGGAGCCGAGCACATAAAAATTAGTGATTGAACAAATTAAATGGTTTGCTTGTTATTTATTAACCATGGATTAATGTAGGCAAGAAATAGAGTTGACTTTGTAAGTGCTGGAATTTTTCTTAATTGAAATGTGTTTGAGGAATGCTTTTTAGGGCAAGATATATTAACAGATTTCCTAAAAACAATAAAAGAAGGATATGCCTAAATGTTAGAATTTTAAGGGTTTATAATATCAAAGACTTGGCCAAGAAGCTTCCTGACTTCCATGGTAGATATATCTGTAACAGGTTAAAAAAAATAGCCTGACCAGTAAAATGTATTATACAGTGCATATGAAAAGCTTAAATATAATCCATGTAGATATAATTAGGAAGGTCCATGTATGGGCAAAGACAGTGAAGACTAGTTGGTATTAATTCACCCATTAAAACACTGAGGTACTAAATAATGTATATATATATGCATATATGCTTTTATATATGGCATTTATATTTTTTCTTGAAAAATTATTGGTAAAGTTTTATCCCAAGTATCATAGTTAAGATATAAATATGTTTTATTCTGGATATCTTTGTATATCTCATTTTCCCTTTCTATGCTGTACTCCAAGCATGTATGATGGACTTGGGATCGTAGAAGGTATTTTGAAATATTATAGTGAATATATAAATGCTTTTTTTTTTGTTTGGAGTCTTCATGTTTTTGGAGTTTTCACTTATATATTCACTATAATATTTTAAAAAGAGTGATTTACCTGGGGTTCTGGGTTTTTCATTATAGACACTCTTCATTGTCTACCAATCCATGACTCCCACTTCTTCCTTCCTAACAATCCTAAATTGGCTCATAAAACCACTTCTTAAACAAAAAGTAGTTACTGAGGGTGATTCAGGCAATGAATCACTATGATAGAATAGATACTGGTTTAAATGCCAAGATACCTGGATTTCAGTCCAACTTGCTCAATAAGTAGCATATTAAAAAATCAGTCCTCACTGTTGTGCTTATTAGGCCATCTATAAAATTTTAAAGTTAGAAAAGAGGATTGGATTTCAAAGTACAGATGGTCCCCAACCTATGGTGGTGGAAAACAATACACATTCAGTAGAAACCATACTTCAAATGTATTTTCCCAGGCTACTGAGATAGTCTCCCTCTGATGTTGGCCAGTGGCAGCAAGCTATAGTTTCTAGTCAGCCAGGTGATCATAAAGGAAAATAACTGATACACTTAAAATCATTACTGTACCCACAGAACCAATCTGCTTTTTTACTTTTAAGTACAGTATTCAATAAATTGCATGAGATATTTTAACACTTTGTCAAATGATTTTGCCCAATTATAGGCTCATGTAAATGTTCTGAGCATGTTTAATGTAGGCTAGGCTATGGTGCTCAGTAAGTTATATTTTTTACATGTGTTTTTGGCTTACAAAATTTTCAACTTACAGTGACTTATCAAAATGTAACTCAATGAAGATCTGTATGTTCTCAGATCTGAAGTTTTGCACAAATATCTAGGGTTCCTCATGGAAATATGAATAAGGGAAAAACTGAAAAAGAAGAACTATGTCCCCCATTTATAACTGATGAAAGTTTAATTTGAATTGAGATTCCATGTTTCATTTGATATACTATTAAAAATGTTTAAACAAATCAGTGATAAATGTTATTTTCCATCTACATTATGCTTAATGGACTATAATTTAATCATTTTTATAAATTAGAAGAGAAACAAAATATTTATTGCTCATAAAACCCAAACCCTTACCCTAATCTTATTATCCCAGGAACCAGTACAACAGTATCACATGTCATTTGGATGTGAGTTTCCACTTACATTTTAGAAACTTATAAGTGTGAGTAGATTTTGAGTAAAAAGAGGTCAGACTCATAATTGTGACTGATATATAAAATGAGCTCCATACCTAGAGTAAAGCAGATAGATATCCACATATTTGAGCTATACACCTACAATGCAGGAGGCACAGTTTTTATCTCTGAGTTGGGAACATTTCCTGAAGAAAGAAATGGCCACCCATTCTGCTATTCTTGCCTGGGAAATCCCAAAGACAGAGGAGCCTTGTGAGCTGTAGTGCATGGGGTCACAAAAGAGTCAGACACATCTGAGCAACTAAACAACTCTATATATTGCACACACATATACATACACACATATGATACGTATCTACAACTAATACATGTATCAAATGTAGATGCATATACATTTATAATATGCTTATATACATACATGAGATACAGATATACACTTGAGCTAAATATATATATATAAATAGTGTGTGTAAATATATATATATATATATATACTTTATATGTATTCTTGATAGGTGTAGATATAGATAAGATTCAGTTAAGTTCAGTTGCAGTCACTCAGTCATGTCCGACGGATTGTGACCCTAAGGACTGCAGCATGTCAGGCCTCCCTGTCCATCACCAACTTCCAGAGTTTATCCAAACTCAACTCCATTGACTTGGAGATACCATCCAACCATCTCATCCTCTATCGTCCCTTCTCCTCCCACCTTCAATCTTTCCCAGCATCAGGGTTTTTTCAAATAAGTCAGCTCTTCGCATCAGGTGGCCAAAGTATTGGAGTTTCAGCTTCAGAATCAGTCCTTCCAAAGCACAGCCAGGACTGATCTCCTTTAGGATGGACTAGTTGGATCTCCTTGCAGTCCAAAGGTCTCTCAAGAGTCTTCTCCAACACCACAATTCAAAAACATAAATTCTTCAGTACTCAGCTTTCTTTATAGTCCAACTCTCACATCCATACATGACTACTGGAAAAACCATAGCCTTGACTAGATGGACGTTTGTTGTCAAGATAGTCTCTGCTTTTTAATATGCTGTCTAGGTTGGTCATAGCTTTTCTTCCAAAGAGAAAGTGTCTTTTAATTTCACGGCTGCAGTCACCATCTACTGTAATTTTGGAGCCCAAAAAAATAGCCAGCCACTGTTTCTACTGTTTCCCCATCTATTTGCCATGAAGTGATGGGACCAGATGCCATGATCTTAGTTTTCTGAATGTTGAGCTTTAAGCCAATTTTTTCACTCTCCTCTTTCATTTTCAGCAAGAGGCTTTTGCCATAAGGATGGTGTCATCTGCGTATCTGAGGTTATTGATATTTCTCCTGGCAATCTTGACTCCAGCTTGTGCTTCATTCAGCCCAGCCTTTCTCATAATATACTCGGCATATAAGTTAAATAAGCAGGGTTAGAATTCATAAAATTAAGGAAAGAACTAATACAAAAGATAAACATGAAAAACTTAAGTTTGGGGCAAATAAAATAACAGTGTTCTGATACAAATGGTAGAAACTTTTAAGAAATAAATGCCTTTAAGCTTTGTGTAAGTATAAATGTGTCTTAAGTTTATGAATAATTTATGGCTTCCCTGGTGGCTCAGTTGGTAATGAATAATTTGGACTTAGACAATAGTTGATGTTTTTGACATAATCTAAAATTACATAATTTCATAGTATATGCTATTGGTAACTGGTCTCTTCCAATAAAAATTCCTTGGTGTAACTGTCCCCCCACAAAAACTCCTCTTTAGTAGTAAAGAGACTAGACTGACCAAAAGATGTGCTACCAAAATTTTGAACTGAATGTATTTAAATCTCTCAAAAAGCAAGGGAGTTCCAGAAAAACATCTACTTCTGCTTTATTGACTATGCCAAAGCCTTTGATGTGTGGATCACAACAAATTGTGGAAAATTTTGAAAGAGATGGGAATACCAGACCATCTGACTTGTCTCTTGATAAACCTGTATGCAGGTCAGGAAGCAACAGTTAGAACTGGACCTGGAACAACAGACTGGTTCCAAATAGGAAAAGGAGTATGTCAAGGCTGTATATTGTCACCCTGCTTATTTAACTTATATGCAGAGTACATCATGAGAAACGCTGGGCTGGGATCAAGATTGCTGGGAGAAATATCAATAACCTCAGATGCGCAGATGATACCACCCTTATGGCAGAACGTGAAGAGGAACTAAAAAGCCTCTTGATGAAAGTGAAAGAGGAGAGTGAAAAAATTGGCTTAAAGCTCAACATTCAGAAAACTAAGATCATGGCATCTGGTCCCATCACTTCATGGCAAATAGATGGGGAAACAGTGGAAACAGTGTCAGACTTTATCTTTTTGGGCTCCAGAATCACAGTAGATGGTGACTGCAGCCATGAAATTAAAAGATGCTTACTCCTTGGAAGGAAAGTTATAACCAACCTAGACAGCATTATTCAAAGCAGAGACATTACCTTGCTAACAAAGGTCCATCTAGTCAAGGCTATGGTTTTTCCAGTCATCATGAATGGATGTGAGAGTTGGACGGTGAAGAAAGCTGAGTGCAGAAGAATTGATGCTTTTGAACTGTGGTGTTGGAGAAGACTCTCGAGAGTCCCCTGGACTGCAAGGAGATCCAACTAGTCCATCCTAAAGGAGATCAGTCCTGGCTGTTCATTGGAAGGACTGATGCTGAAGCTGAAGCTCCAATAGTCTGGCCACCTCATGCGAAGAGTTGACTCACTGGAAAAGACCCTAAGGCTGGGAAGGATTGAGGGCAGGAGGAGAAGGGGACGACAGAGGATGAGATGGCTGGATGGCATCACCGACTCGATGGACATGGGTTTGGTTGGACTCTGGGAGTTTGTGATAGACAGGGAGGCCTGGCATGCTGTGATTCATGGGATCGCAAAGAGTCAGACACGACTGAGCAACTGAACTGAACTGAATTCTCTCATTTTGTACAATTGCCCATGCTAAGCTCAGTAAAGCCTACAAAGAAATGTAAGTTACAGTGCCTACATGTGTGGCTGCTTAAAATCAAATTAGGAAGTTAAAATGTACTTCTATTATTTTTCTATATTTTAACATATTGGCATATAACCTGAAACATTAGACATTCAAAATGTTAGCAATTATTTAATTCTCACATCTAACACATAACAGTATTATCTCTGTTTGGCAGAAGAGATTGCTTGGGTTTTGGAAGTAAATTGCTCAGTATTACCCAACAAATAAGCAGTGTCAGGGTTTAGAGAATCTCTTTTTATCTTTACCTATTGAGATGTTCATTCTCTGAACCATTGCACTATCATACATTTTATATGATGAAGTGAATCTAGACCTATTTCCTCAAGACTCTTTTGTCCTAAAAGATGACATTGTCCCCAATGAACAAAGAAAGTTGAGAGCTTGGATGAAAAACTCTGGGGTCGACTATTTTCTTTTCCTCCTCAGTGTTAGGAAAGAAGAAAATAAAAGTGGGTTACCAAATATTTCTCGCACTACTACCTTTGAGACTTTCTGAAGATCTTTTTATCTCTGTCTCTCTCCCCTTCCTTATTCTGTTGTAACTAGTTTACATCTGCATTAAAATGTAAATACTTGCTCTATTTTCCCTAAGTAAATGTAGCTTATCAAAATCACTGCCATTCAAAACCCCACAGGAATTACAGGGGATTCCCTGACTAGGACTCTCATATGACTGAGAATGGGAGAGGAGCCTGCAACAATCAGCACTCAGATCTCAGCAGACACTTCCTATCTGCAATGACCAAGTATAAATCCTGGCCAACAGCTTTGCTCATTTGCAGAACCAGGTCTGTGGCATGGTCTGACCAGGGAACTCAGCAGGGTACAAATCTGACTGCTTGGGTTGGCTTTAAACCACCAACACAGAACCTTACTGCCCTTGAGCGTGCTCTCCTACTGGCACTGGAGAGGGAAACTGATTGGTAAACCTGTCCATTGCTGAATACATCTTTAGCCTGCCCAACCAGGGAACTTAGGAGCACATAAGAAGCTCCATAGCCCATCCAATACCCCTCTTACAGTGGCACTTGAATAGAGAGAATACCCCATGGCTCTCGTTGGTGCGGTGCTTAGTCCCTCAGTTGTGTCCTACTCTTTGAGACCCCCATGGGCTCCTCTGTCCATGGGATTCTCCAAGTAAGAATAGTAGAGTGGATTGCCATTTCCTCCTCCAGGGGATCTTCCTAACCTGGGGATTGAACCGCATCTCCTATGGCTCCTGCATTGGCAGGCAGACTCTTTACCACTGAGTCACCTGGGAAGCCCATTGCCTCTCCCTGTCTGCAATGCAGTGGTTCTATCTGGCCAAGCCATCAGTACACAATTTTGACTGAATTAGGTTCCTCCAAACAAGCTATGCAGACCCCAGGGCACTTCCTGCTACCCTTCAAGGACAGAAAAGGTAATTCATAGCCCCACCAACTGCTGAGTATAGTACACAGTCCTGGCTGTCTAATTAAGCCTGGATAGACAATCCACGTGACTGACTGTCTCACCCTTGCCAGAGCAGGAAACCAACTCAACAGTCTCGTCCAGTTGTTTTCAACCAGGGGCATCCTCCTGCTTCAGAGCCTGGCAAGTGGCCTCACCCCAAAATAGACCCTGATAGAAAACTCTATCTGCACAAAGCATTATCAACAGGCATATCTAGAAAAATTAAGCTGAGCTGACTGGTGAAGAACCGCTTTTGACAAAGCAAGTCTTTAAGCCTAAAACAGGAAACCACTTACTTAAATGTTCCAAAACTGACAGAAGAAGTTAAGGATCTCAAAAAGATCTGGTAAAAATGACATCACCAAAACAAACAAAAAACTAATAAAGCTTCAATAAACAACTCTAAAAAAACGGAGATCACTGAGTTGTCAAATAATTCAGAATAATTCTCTTCTTAAAGGACTTTAGTCAACTACAGAAACGTAGAGCCAACTAAATGAGATTATGAAAATTCATGAACAAGTTCTACAAAGAAACTGATACCATCAACAGACAACAGAAACCACATAAAAATCCTAGAGCTGAAAAATATGATCACTCAATGGAAGAATTCAATGGATATCTTCAAAAGCAGACTCAACCATAAAGGAAAAAGAATTTGTGACCTAGAAAAGAGAGCCCTTCAAATGATCTAGTCAGAGGGACAAAAATGAAAAAAGAGGGAAGAAAATCTATGGGACTTATGGGACACGATCAAAGAAATAATATTCATGCAATGGGAATTCCAGAAGAGAGATAAAAAGGGGGAAATGTATATTTAGTAACAGTGGCTGAACACTTCCTAAATATGGGGGAGAGAAATGAACATCCAAATCCATGAGGTCCAAAGGATCCAAAGGGCTACACTGAGAAAGATTATAATTAAATTGTCAAAATAACAAAAGAAAGAATTTTGAAAGCAGCAAGAGAAACTGCATACAAGGGGGCCACTATGAGACTATCAATAGATTTCTCAACAGAACCATTTCATGCTGAAAAGAATGAGGGGATACATTTAAAATATTGAAAGATAAAATTGTTGACCAAGAATCCTATACCCAGCAAAACGGTTCTTCAGAAATGAAGGCGAGATAAATACTGTCCCAAACAAACAAAAGCTGAGGGAGTTAATCACCACTACAACAGCCTTACAAGAAGTGGTTGAAGGGAATCCTTCCATGGGAAATAAAAAGATGTTAACTAACAAAAAAGGAAAACATAAGAAGTGAGCATAAAGCTCACTCAATGGTGAATATTATGTATAGTCAAAATCATTACCAAAATAATATGGTAATGGTGAAGTCATTCAACTCTAGGTTAAAAATTAAATATAGTGAAATTTACTAATAATCTGTTATGTAACATAAATAGTATGTAAACATTAATAATCTGAAATGTGAGAGCAAGGAAATGTAAAAGTTTAGAGATACTGTTGAAGTTATTATCAGTTAAAAATAGGGTGTTATATTTTAAGATACTATGGTTTCATAGTAACCATAAGGAAGAAACCTGTTGTAATTATATCAAATGACTTCAAATGCACAAAAATATAGTATTAAGAAATAATAGTATAGGAAATAATAAGCAAAGGGCCTAAAAAAATCCATAAAATAAAATGGTAATAGTAAGTTCATTGCTGTCAATAGTCACTTGAATGCAAATAGATTAAATTATCCAATCAAAAGCTATAGAATCTCTGAGTAGATTAGAATAAAAGCCAAGCAACAAGATCCAAAAATGTGGCCTCACAAGAGTCAGTTTAACCTTAAAGGCACACATAGAGTGAAAGGATGGGAAAAGGTATTTTAAGCACATGACATCCAAAAAGGAGGGGTAGGTATACTTACTGGATACAAATTATACTTTAAATGGCAAAAAGAGACAATGAAGCTCATTATATATTGAGAAAAGGGGTCAATCCTTCAAGAAGATAAAACAATTATAAATATGCATCCAAAACTAGAACACTCCAATATAGATAAAGCAAAAACTGGAGGTAAGAGGAGAAATACTCAGCAATATAATAAAAGTTGGAGATTTTAATACCCTGCCCTTTGTAATGAGATCACACATGCAGAAATCAGTAAGAAAAGAATGTATCTGCAAAACAGTATGGAAAAAGTGAACCTGAGACATATAAACAGAATATTCTATTCTGTAACAGCAGAATATATATTCTTCTCTAGTGTATATGGGATATTTTTAGGTATACCATATATTAGGTAACAAAACAAGTCTTAGCAAATTCAAGGCTGAAATCTTACTAAGTATCTTCTCTGACCACAGAAACTAGAAATCAACAACAATCAACAATTTCTAAAGGAAATTTAGAAAAATTATGAGTGCATGGAAATGAAACAATACCTTCCTCAACAAACAACTAATTAAATAAGTTAATGGTGAAATAAAATTGTACCTTGATGTAAGTGAAAAATAGCAACATATGAAAACTTATGGGATGCAGTAAAATTCAGTTTTAAGAGGAAAGTTCATAGCGATAAATGCTTACATTATCAGGAAAGACTTCAAACAACCTAACTCTATGCCTTGAACTAGAGAAAAATCAGAGCCCAAAGTTAGAAAAATAAAGGGAATAATAAATAACAGGGCAGAAATAAGTGATTTAGATAAGAAAATAAAATTTTAAAGGTTAACAAAACTGACTTGGTTCTTTGGAAAGATAAAATTCAAAAATCTTGCTAGGCAAATCAAGGAAAAAGGAGCACCCAAATCAACAAAATTATAAATGAAAAGGTGACACTACAGTTGATACCATAAAAATGCAAAGGAACTTAAGAGGCTACTATGAATAACTATATGCCAACAAACTGAACAAGCTAAAAGAAATTGAAAAGTTACTGGAAACATACAACCTAAGAAGACTGAGTCCAGATGAAATAAAATATTTGAATAGACCAACTATCAAAAATATACTAACAAAAGCCCAGGACCAATCAGGTGGCTTCACAGGTGAGCTTTGCCAAACATTTAAAGGATTAATTCCAGTCTTCTCAAACTCTTTCAAAAACACTTGAAGAGGAGGAAACACTTCCAGACTCATTTTACAAGATCAGCATTACCTTGATACCATAGCCAGAAAAGGACACTACCAGAAAACAAACAAACAAATAAAATCCCCTCCTCCACATTAGAGGCTAATATGCCTGATAAATATAAATGCAAAGATTCTCAATAAAATACTAGCAAATGGAATACAGCATCACATAAAAATATCAATTCATCATGACCAAGTGGAATTAATCCCTGGGAATTGAGAATGATGCAATATATCCAAGTCAATGTGATAAATCACATTAATAGCATGAAAGAAAAAAAAAAAACATGATTATCTCAATACAAGCAAAAACATCATTTGACAGAATTTAACATTGATTAATGAAAAAACTCTTAACAAATCTGGCATAAAGGAAACATAGCTCAACACAATAAAGTCCACAAATGACAAACCCACAGCTACCATCATATTCAGTGGTGCTAAGGTATAATGCTTTTCCTCTAAGATCAGGAAGACAAAGGTGCCCACTCTCATCACTAGTATTCAACATAGTACTTGAAATCTTAAGAGCAGTTAAGCAAAAATAAATAATGAAAATTGGAAAGGAAAATGTCTCTATTTGTAGATTACATGATTTTTATATATTAAAGATTCTTAAAAGTCTCCCACACATACACACACACACACAATATATATATATATATAAATATCAAATCAATGAATTCAGTAAAGTTGCAAGATAAAAGATTAACATGCAAAAATTAGTAGTATTCTTATATACTAACAGTACATTATCTGAGAGAATAAAAGACTATGACTCCATTTACTATACCATCTAAAACAATACTTTTACATGAATTTAACTAAGATGAAAGTTCTCTATAGTGAAAACTATAAGACATTGATCAAAGAAATTAAAGTTCTCTGTGTTCATGGATTGGAAGAATCAAGATTGTTACAATGTCCATTTTACCAAAATCCATATATATATATAATCTGCAATCTCTATCAAACTTTTAATGGCATGTTTATATAAATAGAAAAAAGCAATCCTAAAATTTATATGGAACTGCAAAAAACCTGAACAGGTAAAGCAATCTTGAGAAAGGACAACAAAGTGAGAGATGTCATGATTCCTGATATTAAGCTTAATTATAAAGTGATAGTAGTTAAACAGTATGGTTCTGGCATAAAAGGGCTTCCCTGGTGACTCAGGAGTCAAAAATCTGCCTGCAATGCAGGAGACAATGCAGGAGATGCTAGTTCAATCACTGGGTCAGGAAGATCCCTTGGAGAAGGAAATGACAACCCACTCCAGTATTCCTGTCCAGGAAATCCCATGGACAGAGGAGCCTGTCAGGCTACAGTCCATGGGGTCTCGAATTAGTGACTAAACCATCAGCACCGCTGGCATAAAAACAGACAAATAGAACAATGGGACACAATTAAGAGCCCAGAAATAAATCCAAGTATATAATGTCAACTAACATTTGACAAGTGAGCCAAGAATAGTCAATGGAGAGAAATGACAGTTTTCTCAATAAATTATATGGGGAAATTCTTTCACATGTAAAAAGAATAAAACTAGACCCCTATCTTATTCAGAAAAGTTAACTTGAAATGGATTAAAGGCCTAAATTTAAGTCCAAAAGCCATAAAATGCTAGGTGAAACATAGGAAAAATTTATTTGACATGAGTCTTGGCAAGGATTGTGTTTGGATGCGGCACCTAAAGTGAAAGTAACAAAATAAAAACAAGTGGGCATACATCGAATTTAAAAGCTTTCACATAGCAAAAGAAATGGTGCAAACCCTATCTCTGATAATGGGTTAGTATCCAGAATATATAAATAACTGTTATAACTCATTAGAAGAAAAAGAATAAAATGATCCACTAAAAAAGTGGGCAACAAGCTAGACTAGATATCCCCAATTAATAAAAGATAAACAAATGGTCAAAAGATCCATGAAAAGATGAAACATCACTATCATTAGGGAAATGCAAATTATACCACAATGAGGTATCACCGTACACTTCATTAGAATGTCTAGCAGTAAATGACAAGAAATGATAAATACTGGCAAGGATGTGGAGAAAACCTCATGTACTGTAAATGGGGTTGTATAACAGCACATCCACTAAGGAAAATAGTATGGAGATTCCTCAAAAAATTAAAAATAGAACAACCACACCATCTACTTCTGAAAATATATCCAAAGGAAATGAAAATACTATGTTGATGAGAAATGTAGACCCTCATGTTTTGTAGCATCATTATTTACAACAGCCAAGACACAGAAACAACCTAAGTGTACCACGATGGATGAATGGATAAAGAAGATGTGGGATCTGTATACAGGTGAATAGTATTTAGCCATAAAAAGGAGGAAATCCTACCATTTGTGAAAACATGAGTAGAACTTGATGGCATTACGCCAAGCAAAATTAGTCTGACAAAGCCAAATACAGTATGATCTTAATAACATGTAAATTGGTTTTGAAAATTCAGAAGAGATTCTATTTGTGATTACCATTGCTAGAAGTGGGGAGAGGGGAAAGGGGTTAAAATGTACACACGTCTAGTTATAGTCTAACAAGTACTAAGGATGCAATGTACAACATGATTGCTATAGTTAAAAATACAATGTGGTATATGTGAAAGTTAAGAGAGTATATCCTAAGAGTCCCCATCACAAGGTAATTTTTTTTCTTTCCTTGTGTATCTATATGAGATAATGAGATAATGACTGTGAACTACATTGATTATGGTAATCATTTTATAGTATAGGTACATCAATTCATTATACTGTACAACTCAAACTTATACAATAACAAAACAAACTTATACAATACTATGTATCAATTATATTTCAGTAAAACTAAAAAAGTGTTCTACCATATTCATTATTCCTCTAGCTTAAAATCTCTATTGTCTGTACATATAAATGATCATTTAAAAATGAATAAGTCAACACCTTTATAAATTCCATCCTATTCCTTGCATTCCCATCTCCACATTCAATTAATTTTCAAGGGCTTCAAAGTATTTTCACATCTTTTGAACTGGGGCTTTCTCCCTATACTCATTGTCAGATCCTATTATCTATATTATGATAGCATCCTACCTGATTTCACTGTCTTCAGCCTGTTTACAATTTGTCTGTCACTGATGACTTAATGAAAGTGAAACATAACACTGATCATATCTTTCAAGAGGCTCAATTGTTTCTTTGATCACCATTCCTCTATGATCTGAACCTAACACTCACTTCCATGTTTCTATTCCCATTAGCCTTATTCAACATATATTAGGATGACTAGATAATAAATAGATAAAACTATTCCTTTTTTCTTCTTTTTGATTTTGTACCCAATTTTCACCACTTTCTGTTATCACATCTTATCTCTGTAAATCTAAATGAACTCTACTTTTCAAAGTTCATTTAAAATGCTTCATAAGGTCATTTGATAAGATGGCAGAGTAGAAGGACCTGAGCTCACCTCCTCTCATGAAAACACCCAAAATCACAATGAACTGCTAAACAATCATTGACAAAAAAGAACAGCATAAACCAAAAAAAAGATATTTTACATCCAAAGCAAAGAAGAAGCCACAACGAGAGTAGGAGGGGCACATTCAACATACAAAGAAATTCCACACATGCCAGGTGGGCAATCCACAAACTGGAAAATAATTACATTGCAGAAGTTCTCCCACAGCAGTGAGTATTCTGACCTATAGTCACCTAATCCATGACAAAGGAGACAAAAATATACAGTGGAGAAAAGACAGTCTCTTCAATAAGTGGTGCTGGGAAAACTGGACAGCTACAGGTAAAAGAATGAAACTAGAACACTCCTGATACCATACATAAAAAAGAACTCAAAATGGATTAAGGACCTACATGTAAGAGCAGATGCTATAAAAATCTTAGGGGAAATTATCAGAAGAACACTCTTTGTCATAAATAGTAACTAGATATTTTTGACCCACCTCCTAGAGTAATGAAAATGAAAACAAAAACTAATGGGACCTAATTAAACTTAAACGCTTTTTCAAGACAAAAGAACCATAAACAAGATGAAAAGACAACCCTCAGAATGGAAAATACTTGCAAACAAAGCAACTAACAAAGGATTACTCTCCAAAATATACAGTGCAGTTCTATGTTAAAAAAAATGCAATCAAAAAATGAGCAGAAGATCTAAATAGACCTTTCTCCAAAGAAGACATATGGATGGCCAACCGGCACATGAAAAGATGCTCAACATTGCAAATTATTAGAGAAATGCAAACCAAAACTAAATGAGTTATCACCTTATACCAGTCATAGTGACCATCGTAAAGTCTACAAACAATAAATGCTGGATAGGGTGTGAAGAAAAAGGAAGTCTTCTACATTGTTGGAGGGACTCTAAGTTGTTGCAGTCACAATGGAGAACACTAAATAAATAACTAAAAATAGAGCTACCAGGTGATCTAGCAATGTCACTTCTGGGCATATAGCTGAAGAAGGCCATAATTTGAAGAGATACATGCACCCCAATATTAATTGTAGCATTATTTACAATAGCTAAGACATGGAAGCAACCTAAATGTCTATCTACAGATAAATGGATGAAAATATTGTACATATATACAACGGAATGTTGCTTAGCCTTAAAAAAGAATGAAATAATGCCATTTGCAGCAACATGGGATGGCCTAGAGTTTATCATACTAAGTAAGTCAGACAGAAAAAGACAAATATCTTCTTATATCACTTTGGAATCTAAAAAATGATACAAATGAACTTATTGTATCATTAAGAAACAGACTCAGAAAATGTGGATACCAAAGGAGAAAGGTGATGGTGGTGGGGATAAATCAGGAGGTTGAGATTAACATATATATTCTAATGTATATAAAATACATATTCAATAAGGCCCTACTGTATAGTACTGTACAGAGGCCTTCCCTGGTTTCTCAGATGGTAAAGAATCCTTTTGCAATATGGGACACCTGGGTTCAATCCCTGGGTTGGGAAGATCCCCTAGAGGAGGAAATGACAACCCACTCCAGTATTCTTGCCTAGAAAATTCCATGGACAGAGGAGCCTGGAGGGCTACATTCCATGGGGTCTCAAAGAATTGGATACAACTGAGCGACTAAGCATTGCACAGTATAGTACTGTATAGGAACTCTAATCAATACTCTGTAATAATCTACATGGGAAAAGAATCTGAAAAAGAATAGATGTTGGTATATGTATAACTGAATCACTTTACTGTATACCTGAAACTATCACAACATTGCAAATATAGCAACATACTGTAAATATTTAAAACAAACAAATAAATAAAATGCTTCACGGTAATTTTCCTGATATATCTTGTCGGAGGCAACTCTGTTGTCCCCCAAACTTCAATGGCACATTGAATTTGTATAACACAAGTTTTGGGTTATCCTTTCAATATTGATTTTATCTGTTAATTTAAACATTATCTATTGAGCACATGCTATGTGTCAGACTATACTAGATTTACAAATGGTGAAACTAACTCAAAGTATGATCACTTAAATCTCACAAGTCAATGGGAGAAAGACATTACAATTTCAAGAGTTCTGTGAAACATGAGTACATAAAAACTAATGAAAAATCTGGTCTCAAATCATATATATGTTGAGATAAGAAGAATAAATGAATACAAGTATTCTCCCTGGTAAACTGAATTTATGCAGACAAGGGCTTTATATACTTTGTATTTTTATCTTCTATTGCTACCAACTCTGCTATTCATTTGGTAAATAAGAAGTCTTTGTTGAAGGAAGACATCTAAATATTGCCCTAGTACATATCCCATACTCTAAACTGAAGACTATAATTTTGGAGGTGCACTTTGAAGAATGTCCAAAAATGAGTATGCCTGCCAGTCCATGCAAATAAAAGGCTCTGCATACAATAATTAGAAGACCTGTTTCTAATTAACATGAGCATATTCTTTGTGGTGGGTGGGGTTGATGGTGACCCATGCTGTGTTCTAGCAAATCATGTCTCATTGGCTGACACATCTGAAGTAGGATCCAATAACGTGGGTGTCACCTTCAATCATCATCGCAAAGAAATGTTTTTCCTTCAAGAAGCTAGAGTCTGGTGTATCACTATGATCCAGCATGTTCTTGTCAGTGAAATGAAATGTGTCACAAAGCAGTATGTCCCTGCTGCTCGCTAAAAGCCACAGTCGTGATTTAAATGATCTCATTGTAGTATTGTTTTCTCTCATATGAGGCAGTTGATGCAGATATAATCACTCAAGTTCATAAAAGCCATTACTTGACATTATTGTAGAGAAATGATTCATTCAAGATATTGCCATCAAAAGCAGAATATTTAGCCACCTAAGTATCTAACTCCAAAAATATAAACCAAATAGTTTTTCATCTCAAATGCACACAAACCAATCAGCAGTGGCTGCTTGGAGTATGCTATGGAGAAAGGTTCTCAGTTTATAACAGGCTAAGCAAAATTTAGGATCTTTAACTCTCTCCCAGCCTTCAAAACCTTCCCTTTCCCCCTTTCTCTTAATTTAGACCATCCTTCTCTTAACCTTCCATTTTTCTCAATATCTCATTCCAGTATCTCAATCCTGGCTTCAATTAATTCTATACTGAGTCCTGACTAGTGATGACTCCAACTGTTTTCTAACTTTCAACTCCTTTTTCACCTAATCATTCAATCACTCATGTTTTCCTCAAAGCTCCGCAAAAGATACTCATTGACATTCATCTGCCTTAACAGTAGTCACCCATGCAGAGCTTAATGTGGGTGACTCACAAAAGTTAAAATTGAAGTTTAAATGGATATGACAAGAAACGGGTATTAATATAAAGTTTCTATCATATATATATATAAGGCAAAACTCCAAATATTTCTGAAGGATATAGAAATACAATTGTGTAATTATTCAGAAACGATGACTACTCGATGTTCACATCATGAAAATTTTTCAGGAATTGGTATGTTTTCATGTAAACTTTCAGAGAGACAAGGTGGAAGTAAGGTTTCCTCAAATGGAAGCTTTTCTATATAATCTGAACTATTCTTAACTCAGTTTACTAAGGACAAAGGATTAAATGGTGTGTATTTCTAATTAACTATTGCCTTGGATTTAATGTGTACTATGATCTTTCTTTTAGGGATTGTAGATCTTGCTGCTTAGAGCTGTGTGTGAGAGAGAGAGAGAGGGTGGGGAGAAGAGCAAGAGGGGGAGAGAGGTGTGCTCATCCAAGATAAATGTATTTAATCATATGCTGTTGGTTGCATCTGTTTGTTTGTTTTTAAAGAAATTTGCTTTCAATATGTGAGGGAGCTCTCATAATTTTCCAGCAGTTCCCCTTTAGACACTGATTTTTCATAACAGTCAACTCACCAGAATTTTTATGTGATACAAATACTCTAGAACTGAAATGAACCAATATAAAAAATACCATATTAATGGCCTTGAATGAATCTTCTAGTTTTATCATTTTATCTATTCGTAGATTTTAATTTCATAAAATTTTCAACTTAGTGGTAAATAAAATTTATCTAGCTTTTTGGTATATTAAGGTTGTATTTTAAAGAGATACATTCATATGAAGAATCATTCTAACATACAATACAGTGATAGAATTTGGCTTGTTTTTTAAAGGATGAAGACGCATTCAGAAATGAAATTATTTTCATAAGGACCTATCAGTAGTTATTTCCATATTGTTAAATCTACATACTAAATCTCACAGATCATGAGAATAACTAATAAAATAAGATGGTATCAAAGAAACTACATGGCCAAGGTTTTTCAGCCAACTTAAAAACGTGACTGTTTAGTAAGAACATAATAAAAGACAGACTTTTTAAACCAGGTTCTGCCATACAAACAGCTCTATCCATTCCTCCTAATGACATTTTAGTCATAATATTCTCCTCACTTAGGCTGCTAGATTTGAATTGCCATTTCATTTCATTGTCAGAACTCTCTAGATTCTGAATTTAAAAGACTGAAATATTTTACATGCCACTCCTCAAAATGAATTTCAGGTTTTAGGCATTATGCTGTTAAAGCATTTACTGGGCATGCTAAATAACAAATCTTACCTTATTTCATCATTTCATAAGAGAGTTAAGAAGTGTGATGTTTAGGTAAATACAAAATAGTTGGATTTTCAGTATAAATGTTCGATAGAAGTAAAAACAAATATTAAGCACTGCCTGCTAAAAATGACTTAGATGGTTATCAATAATTCCTGCTCAAATTGAGTCTACTTCCATCATGTAAAAAATTAGATATTTCATTTAATACAACACCTTTTATCTATGCATATTGAAACTTTCCACAACCTCACTTTCTCAACCTACAAGTGATTTTTTTTAATGTCACAAATGGGGAAACTGGAGGAGGTTAATTGTTTTTTTTGCTGTAATGAAGTGTGAGTCAATGACAGAGACAGAAATAGATACCAAGGCTTCATCTCTTCTCATCCTGGTTCATATCATGAGAAAGAGCTTTCTGCTTATAAATACATTTAATGACAAGAATTTCTGGAACTGTTGACTGTGGAAGATTTTAAAACACACCTGGTTTCAGTGAAGGAAATTTCCAAAGTTGGACATGCTTTGATGAAATGTTTTGGAGCTTTATGTCAATTTTGTAAGACAGGAACTTTATAATAAACAGGGTAACTTGCAAAGAATAGAATAACAAAATGTGTGTATAGTTTTCCCTACATATGCTTATTGAGTTTGTTCAATCTTGTTCGTCTGTGTGAGTTACAACAGTTGTGTTTATAACTTCTATATGAGACAAGAACACACTGATTTCATTAAGAACATATATATGAAAGACATACCCATATAAAATGTAGAGAAAAGAGTCAAAAGGGAATAGAATCAGGGTTGTCTTCACCTATCTTAAGTGGCATATTTGACACAGAGTTAAGAGTTTCTATCAGAAATGAGTTTATAGAAACAGTGAATTGACAGACATCAGAGAAGAGTGAGTGCCAATAATAATGACAATAATAATACTACCTAGCTTTTATTAAAATGCAAATATGAGGACATGTTTTTTTCCCCAGCTCTACTGGGTAGAACACACAGAACTGGTTTAGTTAGAAAAAGCAATTGGTCATATTTTTAAGCTTGTAGCCAGAGCAAAGAAGACCCTTGAAGTTATTGATTAGAGTTGGAAAAGTTTTAAATTGGAGAAAAAAAGATTCATGATAGTATTAATATTTTATGAGACATTGTTTAGAAAGTGTTTTAGGTTTATCCCATATAGTACCAAGGGAGAGAATCAAAAAGAGAATGTAAAAACAAAATTCATTTGAAGCAGTTCTACTCAGGTGGACGGAACTGGAGCCTATTATCCAGAGTGAAGTAAGCCAGAAGGAAAAACAACAATACAGTATACTAACGCATATATATGGAATTTAGAAAGATGGTAACGAGAACCCTGCATGCGAGACAGCAAAAGGAACGCAGATGTATAGAACAGACTCGTGGACTCTGTGGAAGAGGGCAAGGGTGGGATGTTATGGGAGAATGGCACTGAAACATGTTAATTATCATATGTGAAATCAATCGCCATCCCAGGGCTGATGCTCGGGGCTGGTGCACCGAGATGACCCAGGGGGAGGGAATCGGGAGGGAGGAGGGAGGGGGGTTCTGGAGGGGGAGCATATGTAAACCCATGGCGGTTTCATGTCAATATATGGCAAAACCAACACAATAAAGAAAATTTTAAAAAAAAGAGAATGTGTTGTTCAGTCACTCAGTCATGTCTGACTCTTTGCGACCCCTGTCCTTCACCATGCTCAAACTCATGTTCATTGAATCAATGATGCCATCCAATCACTTCATCCTTTGTAATCCCCTTCTCCTGCTTTCAATCTTTCCCAACATCAGGATCTTTTCCAATGAGTTGGCCCTTTGCAAATGGGTGAAAGCTATAATGGCACAAAGTTTAAGTCCAAATCAAGACAAGATTTCTAAAAGAGATGTGCAAAAACAGAATGGACTCCAGACATTTCTGGAGGTGAACAAGTCTAAACATTATTGTGCATTATTGATACACTGGGTGAATTGATTTAGTTGAGATTTAAGGTCCTTACAAGCACAGAGAATCCATTATTCTTACTGACAATATGTGTAATGAAGCAATGATTTCTATTGGGAATTCTGGACAAAGAAATGGAAAAACCACTGTGGAGAGATTAGGAGAACTGGAATGTAAATGCAGGTTAGAGTTTCCAAAGATAAAAAAGAATATTGAGTCCACTTTAAGGACTAGCTAATGTGAATAGCTGACTCATTAGAAAAGACCCTGATGCTAGGAATGATTGAAGGCAGAAAGAGGGTGACAGAAGATGAGATGGTTGTATGACATCACTGATCAATGACATGAACCTGGGCAAACACTAAGAGATGGTGAGGGACAGGGAGGCCTAGTACGCTGCAGTCCATGAGGTCACAAAGAGTCAGACACGACTTGGTGACTAAACAATAACAAAAAGAGATACATGGGGGAGAAAAGTAGGCTGTGCTTATGAGAAACTGTCAAAACATCAGCCTTGATAGAATTGAATATAGTACATATCCAGATGGATAATAAGAATTAAATATCGAGAATATTATTTTAACTTAATTCAATAAGTAATATGTTATACATGAGAAATAATACAGACTTTAGGACCAGAAAGATTTAGATTCATGGGTTGATTAAATAATCATCATCTCTAATATAGTCAAATTCTCTGAAACCTAACTGTGATTACTAGGAGCTGAAGAGAGCTATTGTTTAATGAGTATAGACTATCAGGTTTGTAAGATGAAAAAGTTCTGTTTCACGATAATGTGAATATGCAAACACTATTAAACTGTACATTTAAAATGGTTAGTATATTAACTTTTATGCTATGTGATTTTTAGCATAATAAAAGAGTACACAAAGTATCTAAAACCTGTATTTAAGCTCTCTGAAAACTCAGCTTTCTTTTCTATAACAACTTTGAAATCTTGTTGGGAGCCTTAAATGAGTTCTATTAAATGAAATCATGACTATCTAGTATATCACATGAATGAAAATGTCAAAAATATTTTCATTGATCTCCTTTTCTTCCCTCTTCCAAGCCTGTCATGAATTTTATCCAGGAAAACACAGGGAGTAATTACATGAAATTATCATTTTTGTGCATGACAGTAGTAACCCTTAAGTAAGTAGTAAGGGGAAAACTGCATATAGTCAGAAGTTCCGAGGGAGGTGGGAGGGGGGTTCTGGAAGGGGAACACATGTATACCCATGGCGGATTCATGTCAATGTATGGCAAAAGCAACACGATAATGTAAAGAAAAACATAAATTAATTTAAAAAAAGAAGTTCCCTTGGATATCATTTTAATTGTGCAAGACCTTTCCTTGGGAAGTAAACAGTTGTTTTCTTACCCAAATTTTTAATACACTGATGTTATATTGCTTAAATATTACTCAAAATAGTTTGGCTTGTGTGTAACAACCATGTTGCCTGGAAAATATACATTTGGTTTTCAAATGAAGACTCACATGCAGTTCACAGGAGAGAATAAGGCCACCAAGACTGAGGCAATAGTAGACTGACATCCTCATCGCCTGCTTCCTTCAGGTCAGTGACTCTGAAACCCTTCATGCATCAGCACCATCTGGAGGGCTAGTTAAAGCCCGGATTGTTGGGCCCCACCCCTAGTGGACCCCATCACACACATCAATACTGATTCAGTGGGTGAAAGGGAGGGGTCTCGAGAATTTGATTTCTAACACATCCTAGGTGAATGTTGATGTTATGTGTATACTTAGCACTTAAATAGCCACTACTCCACCTCATACACTTACTGTGTGAAACAGGAGAACAGCCTGGCAGGCAGTCCATGGAGTTACAAAAAGAGCTGGACATGACTTAGTGACTAAACAACAACAACATCATCTTCAAAATTATTTTAAAAATCTCCCTCCTGACCTCCCTCTGTCTTATAAACAAAATCACACATGTGAGGTAAATAACTTTATAAGACCCAATTATACTTAAATCCTGAAACCGAAACTGTTAGTCACTCAGTCACGTCCGACCTTTTGCTACCCCATGAGCTGTAGCCTGCCAGGCTCCTCTGTCCATGGGATTTCCCAGGAAGAATACTGGAGTGGGTTGCCATTTTCTTTTCCAGGGGATCTTCCCAACCCAGAGATTGAACCTACACCTCCTGCATTGGCCAATTTTGGAGATGCTTTCTCCTGTTTCACCCAGTAATGTATGAGTTTGAGTAGTGGTTATTTCTTTCCGACCCTGGGATTGAACCCGGTTCTTTTGAATTGCAGACAGATTCTTTACTATCTGAGCCACCAGGGAATCCCAGATTATTATCAACCTGGATATATACTATATTCAACTCTGTGAAGACTGATTCTTTGCCATCTGAGCCACCAGAGAATACATAAATCCTAAGCAAGTCAATTTCCAAAACTATGAGAAGAAAATTAAAAGGAATAAAACATCGTTGATGGATGAAGTTTCTTGACCATTTATGAAGAGACCTACCAATTCCACATCCCAATCTGACTCAGCGATACACTGTCTAGTCAAAGTTAGTCTCTTGTTGGTTTGATTCATCATTAAAGTTCAAGCAGTGACAGTTCCAGAACTACTAACTGGGAACAATACTGATGTGATGACTGGGCTGGCACTGATGGCTAAAATATCTACTTGGACTAAAATTTTGAAGTCATATGCTAAGGGCCCTTCTCCAACATTTTGTACCCCTTCTCATAAAACAGAAGGATTTTTTAAATGCCTGTTTCCTTTAATGACCACAGTATTTAAGCAGATAAAGTTAAGGTACTGGTCTGCTTCCCCTACAATGAGCTAGGGGATAAAAGAAAAAGCCATGGCTCATCGTTAAGCAAGAGATCAAAAATGGAAACCACAGGCGGCAAGCTTGATTCATCTGTGCCAACATACATTTTTTCCTGTACACTATATCCATTTTTCTAACTACTCAGTTTGCTTTTGTAAAATTCAGTTAAAGCTTTTGTTTTAAGTTGCTTTTAGTTTACATGGCCACAGGATGTTTACTCAGTTCTATCTGAATTCAAGCTTTGTTTTTGCTTGCAGGCTTCTCGGTCCTCCATCCATTATGCACACCCTCACTGAAAGCATCCTTTCCTGGGAGGGCTACAATCATGGCCTTCTTAATGGTACAGTTAAGGCTAGGTCAAAAGGGTACTTGCATGCTAGAATGAACTACACTTTTGTAAGATTTTCTCAAATCAAAGTAATTTTTCCAGTTATAGTGATATCATGGTGAATCTAAATAGAAACTGAGAACATTTAAACTCACTGGTGGCATGAACTCAGGCTAGGCAAGTGACCGAAAAAAGGCTATATCTTATCTTAAACTTGTCATCAGTTATACTCCCCGAAGCATAAGGGCATGGAAGAGGCTTGGCTTCTAGAATTTCAGAAGGTTGTCTTTCTTGCATTTCATGTTTGCACATTAAAAAGTATAATAAGTGAATTATTTCAACAGATTTGGGATGGCATATTAAGATGGGAGAAGAGGAGAAAGAGAGAGAGCAAGAGACAGTGTGTACTTGTTCAGGTTTACAGGAGAGGCTATGATCCCAAATTAAGTACCCTCAAATCTTTGTTGAGTGCATTAGGAACATTCCTAGGTTGAGATAAACATGTGAGAGAAGCCATGCCTTTACTTCAAGTTTTATCACTATCACTGTTTTCTAAATTACAATATGAGATATACCTCCTTGTAAGAAGGAAGAGCCAAAAATAGAAGTTTTACTGTACTATTTTTATACCCAAGGAGTATAAAATAATCGCGTCAACATCACAGTCCTAAGAAACTGACTGATGTAATAAGTGCTTAATATTGCACATGCGTGTACACACACACACACACACACACACACACACACACACACACACTCCTGAAGTCCTGACCCTGCTCTCGTGAATGAGATGGAATATAGAACAGCTGTTAAAACCTGAGCAAGGTGAGAGTAGCTACTCATTTCGTAATATATAGAAATGTATCAGGTTGTCAAGAATTCAGTTGTAACAGTTTATGTTACCACAATGATAGCTGTCTAACAGAATTAAAGTAGTTCAAGTTTGTGTAAAATTCTACATCAAAAGCGATGCCTTGCCTAAACACCTCCATACAATACCCTCAGTGTAATCTGTTTTTTAATCTTATGGTTAAAAATTGGTATTTGGGTGACCCAAATTATATTTGAAATAGTATTTATTTTGTGAATCTTTTTTAAAAAAAACACTGTATTAACTCCTGCATAATTTGCAAGACTGAAAATAAGATGAAAGAAATCAAATCTTGTTCATAATGTTTTTTTTTTCATGTATTCAAAATAATTATGGTAATCTAATAAACCCAATACAAATCAAGATACCCTTCTGGAGTGCCAGGGGTTGTAAAGATACGTCTAGGCAGTGCATGGAACAATAGGGATTAAAGTAAGTTCTTCCTTAAGCACATAATCCAGTAGCAAAATTAGGTACAATTCAGCATCCTTATGGTGATTAGCACTTTGTGAAATCTTTAATTTGAAGTTCTGCAAAACTGTGAGTCAGAGAAAAAGAAAGATTGCATGTGGCCAAGAACCATTTAAGGAAATGTCTCTAAATGTTTTGGTGTTTGAGTTTGACCTTAAACAGGGATAGATCCCTGCTTAAATCTCCCAACCTCAACAGAATGCCATATCTCATATCTTGGCATGTCAAAGGCATAGAAGGACAGTCTGGCCTATACATAGGGAATAATGAGCAGTCCACTGCAGTGGGAAGGTGTACAGCAAAGTGTAATCTGAAATATGCTTGCAAAAGGAGTTGGTATAATTAAAGATATTTAATTTCTAAAACCACCTTTTTAGAAATTATTAACTTATATGCAGAGTACATCATGAGAAATACTAGGCTGGGTGAAACACAAGCTGGAATCAAGATTTCTGGGAGAAATATAACCAACCTCAGATATGCAGATGACACCACCCTTATGGCAGAAAGTGAAGAGGAACTAAAAAGCCTCTTGATGAAAGTGAAAGAGGAGTGTGAAAAAGCTGGCTTAAAGCTCACCATTCAGAAAACTAAGATCCTGACATCATCCTGTCCCATCAATTCATGGTAAATAGATGAGGAAACAAGAAAATAAAATCTTTTTTATTTTATGAGGAAACTGAGAGATTTTATTTTCCTGGGCTCCAAAATAACTGCAGATAGTGACTACAGCCATGAAATTAAAAGACACTTGCTCCCTGGAAGAAAATCTATGACAAACTTAGTATATTAAAAAGTAGAGACATCACTTTGCCCACAAATGTCCATATAGTCAAAGCTATGGCTTTTCCAGTAGTCACATATATGTGTGAGAGTTGGACCATAAAGAAGGCTGAGCGCCAAAGAATTGACGCTTTTGAACCGTGGTGTTGGAGAAGACTATTCAGAGTCCCTTGGACTGCAAGGAGATCAAACCAGTCAATCTTATCTAAAGTAAATCAATTCTGAATATTCATTAGAAGGACGGATGCTGAAGCTGAAGCTTTAAGACTCTGACAACCTGATGCCAAGAGCCAACTCATTAGAAAAGACCTTGATTCTGGGAAAGATAGAAGGCATGAGGAGAAGGGGCGGCAGAGGATGAGGTGGTTGGATGGTATCACTGACTCAATGAACATGAGTTGAGCAAGCTCTGGGAGATGGTGAAGGACAGGGAAGCTTGGCATGCTTCAGTCCATGGGGGTTGCAAAGAGTCAGGCATAACGATTCAGTGACTGAACAACAACAATTTCTAAAACGACCTTAAGAATCAGCACAGATATCTTTTCCCCTATTTTCTTGATGAAATTGAATTTAAAAGTTTGAACCTAACCCTACTGTGAGAGTTGACTGAATAGTCTATATAAGTCTGTCTTCTCTGAGGCTAAAGTCAGGAAGTGTAGCTGTCAAGAAGGGGAAATGGAAATGGAGTGGGAAAGGCCAGAGAATAAATCTGGATCTAGGAGGACTGCATCTGTTTCTCACCTCCCCAGTCTTACTGATGATGACAAACTCTAGGATAAACTTGCATCTTTCAGCACACTGTTGCATATATAGCTGTTCTTGGATTCAGAAGAGGTAAAGAAGAAGTCTGGAAGAAACTAGAGGAACTGCGATCCCGTGGACTGCCTCACTCTGCAGGTGAGCTAGCAGATCAGTGACAAGGATGATTTGCAACAGCACTCATGCCTTCGCTTCATTTCCTCCTCCAGGGGATCTTCCCAGACCTAGGGATCAAACCCAGGTCTCCTGCACTGCAGATGGATTCTTTACCATCCGAGCCACCAGGAAAGCCCCTTTACCACCGAGTCACCCTGGAAACTCCTAAGAAGCTGGATGTTTTGTAACAAATACCTAAAAATGTAGATGCAACTTTGACACTCAGTCATGGATAGAGTCTAGAAGAGTCTTGAGGTGAATGCTAGAAATATGGACATAAAAGGCAATTCTGGTATGATATCAGATGGAAATGAGGAACATGTTACTGGAAACAGGAGAAAATAGAGTCCTTATAAAATGACAGAGAACTTTGTTAAACTATCGTCTAGTGTTTGCTCTGACTCATTGGAAAAGACCCTGATGCTGCAAAAGATTGAAGGCAGGAGGAGAAGGGGATGACAGAGGATGAGATGGTTGGATGGCATCACTGACTTGATGGACCTGAGTTGGAGCTAGTTCCAGGAGCTGGTGATGGACAGGGAAGCCTGAGGTCACAGAGTCAGCCACAACTGAACTGAACTGAATGTGTTCTGCAAACTAGAACTAGAGAGTGATGAAAATGGATATTTATCTGAGAAGAATTTGAGCAAAGTAGTTGGAGAGGTTTGGTTCCTCTTGATGGCTTGTGGTAAAACACAAGAAGAGAGAGATGAATTGAAAAAAAAATGTTAAGTAAAAAGGAACCAGAACTTAAAGATATGGAAAATTCTCAATCTGTCCATACTGCAAAAGAAAAAGGGGGGGGGGGATGGAGAAGAAAGCTATTAGGAAGAGGATATCAAAGGTGTGGCTGGACTATCACTTGATAAAGAGATTATGGGTATAATTCATGAAGTTAATCAGCCATCCCAACAGAAGTAAGAAATATCGATGCGACTGTATCAGCAGAAACACTGCCAGCTGGTACTAAAGGAGACAGAGTCACATGGGTAGAGCCCTGTCGTAGAGATGGTGCCCCGTGACTCTGAAGGGGTAGGCAGCCTGCAGGGCAGGGCAGTGAACCAAAAAGGATTATTCTTGACTCTTAAGATCTAATGGAATTTGCCCTGTCAAGACTGGACTTACTGATATCTGCCACCATTCATTCTTCTTTTTTTAGAATGGAATGTCTACCCTATGCCTGTCCCACCTTAAATTTCTAGTGTATAAGCCATCTTGTCTATGGTATTTTGCAATGGCAAAATGAGGAGACTAACACAGGTAGTATTCACTAAAGTTTCAGCCTTAAGTACTGTGCTGTGCATTTTTTGCTAGATTATATAAATGTTATCTGTGGGAAGGTTAGTGAAGCTATTCCATTGTTACTAGGAATCAGAGACATATATTTCTTGATGGCAATATATTATTAATTAAATTATTAATAAATGGCAATAAATCATTAACATATATTAATATATTAATCATATTTCAAAAGTGTGTTCCATATATAATGCCTTTTAAAATTTCTAAATACACACACACACACAGAAACAAAGATTTGGAGGGATTTTCAGCAAAATATTGAGTGGTTGTGTTTTAGTGGTGAGCCTGGGGCTATTTGTATCTTTTATATTTGCTCATCACATTTTCTACATTTCTTACATTGATATGTAATATTGTATAGTTTTAAAAATAAATATACACTGAAATAAAGACAAGTCGAGCAAAAACATTATGCTGATGTCAGGTCACATTTGTAACATTTTTGTCTTGATTTAAAACTAACCAAATTCAAACTAAGAAATTGGGTTTTATTGCTAATTTATGAGCACCATTGATCTCATTCACTATTAAAATTAATAATTGGGACTAAATTCAGCAAATCTGACAGTATTCACTGGAAACTGGTGAATATTAGAATGAGCCTGAATGTTTTGTTTTGAAATAGGAAACTATGTACTAGTATATTAAATCAGTTTACTACAGTGATGTGTTTTAGTATTTTTTTATTTTCTTAAAACTTGGAATCCCTGTTCTCTACATAAATGCCCTCTCTTTCTCTGTACCCTCTTTCTTTTTCCCCTCTTCATTTGCCCTTTTCTTCCAATATTTACCAATTTTAGACCCTGCTATATATTGTACTTGGCTCTGGAGATCCAGAGTTAAGTAAACTCTGATTTCTCGTGGGGCCTTCTTAGGATGACAGACAAATGCATGAAATACTACAATGTGATGTGATGATGGCTGAAATAGTTATACACAAGGGGCTGAGAAAGTTACAGTAGAGACACTGAGCACATCTAAAAAATCAGGAGAGAAAGGCTTGCTGCTTCTGAATGGCTTTTATAAGAAAAAATATAAACAACAGATTTAGGGAATTTATCTTCATTTTTTCCCTTATAGATTCATGTTTAAATTATGATGGTTCATTTTAAGATCTCTTTTAGTAGGTAGAAACAAAGGAAAGGTGTTTTATATCAAGTTATAGTCTTTACAGTAATCATAATTTAGTTTTCAGAACTTTTTTTGTTTACTTTTAGAAGTACTAACAGAACCCTTATACATACCTAAGGGATTGATTCAGTCATAATTAGTACAGTAGTGACAAAATCACATTTCTCTTGCAGTCTAGATCAACGACATGAAAATTGAGAAAAATCAGTGTCTTTTAGCTGGTGAGAGATTTTTAAGTATCAAAATGACTTTAGGCTTAGCTTTCGGATCAAGCTTCATTGAAAGAGACATAAAAAAGTTTTACACAGTAGCTTTAAATGGCTTACAATGAAGCTGATGGATCTCCTACATTAGGCAAAGAAAACTAAAATCCCCCAAGGAAACACTTAACATGAATAAAAAGCCAGGGAATATTAATACACCATGTCTGTGGGTCCTACATATTTTATTTCCTTCATACGTCATATAATGTTCATTGAAAACAGTGCCTTCATGCATATTTGAAGTAAAACGCCCCTCTGACTTCATTGGGTGAAGTATTCAAGATAACAAATGCATTTAACATTTAAATGAACTCATCCGAAGTGACAGGTGCTTTGCAACTAATGAAAGGCAGAATTTGGGAATCTGGGGAGGTTGGTACATGTTTGAATATTTTATATGAAGCTAATATGAACTATTTGATTCAGCACTATGGAACTGGAAGTCTCACAGGAGCAATTGGTACATTCAGCAGCATCACAATAATAAAGAAGTTAACATTTGTTGGGCAGATGAATTTTTTTGTGTCAAACATAAGAACATGAACCTACTGTAGAAACCCATGAGGAACCTTAAATCTGAAATACTGTGCATTTTAAAAAAGAGAATGTCAAAGATTAATTAATTCTGTGAGAGCAGCACAGGGCAGCGTGATTCACACCGGCGGAGAGAATATATCCCTTGTAATTTGCAAAGGTTGGGTGTGGTGGGGGGGAGGATATTTCTTACATGTTGTCAGGGGAAAAATCTTGAAAAACAAAGTTATCATTCCACTTCATACATAAATTTTAAAGGTATTTATTTTTTGGAAAAATAGAGATAGATATGCCTTCTATATCCACTTGCATTCTTTACATTAATATGAGAAATTTAACCAGTTCAGGTTTTATTCATAAAAGTCAATGATTTCTAGCTTCTCTTTGACTACCTTCCACACTGCCAACCACTGCAAAATGTAAATCAGATGATGCATCCCTCTGACAAATTTCTGGAACAAAAGAATCAGGTTACAGTCCTCTCAGCCAGCATCTCTGTGTCCCATATGTCCACGGGGACTATGAATTCAAAATTGGGAATTGAACAAAATATGAAAAGAAAAGCTCAGCTCGATTCCCATCAAGAAAATTTATCCTCATAGTAACTCACTCCAAAATACTGGTTATTTTCCAGGCATAAAAGAGAGTTTGCCATGATGCCAGCAGGCTCCTTGTCTCGCTTCATCTCTAAATGTTTCTTGGGGTTTTATGATCTGAGCTTTAAGGGATTTCTGGGGCTCCTTGAATGAAGCCTGTATTAACTCATTTAGGAAATGAGGTCCACTGCGAGTCACTAGAGAAAGGCAGGACATTCCTGCACAGCTCAGCATGGTAGTGACTGACACTGCCATTCATTCAGAAAGTGTACTGCATTTTGAAGCTTCACTTAGCATAAGAGAGAGCCAAGCAAAACAGGGAATCAAAGTAGGGAGGGCAATTGATCTTGGCTTGCTTCTGCTTAGGTGTGATTAAAGGGCTTAGGTGCGGAAACACAGGGAGAAACATTACATCAGAGAAGAAAGAAATAGGTAGAGTGAGTGATTAGGACCTTAGACTTTGAAAGAATGCAGCCTCAGCTTTACTCCCTGCTTCACTTTACCCATATGGTTTGGGCACATCCCACAACCCTTTTAACCCCAGGATTTTATTTTCCATCTCTATGCTTGGCACATTTGTGGTATTTTTTCATAGGATTATTGTGAGATTTAAAAGGAAATAACAATAGGAATAATAAAACAACATTATAGTACTTAATAATTACATACTTAATGTGGTTACACCATCCCTGGCAAATATTATGATCTTCAACATCATTATTTTTTATTAGGGTGCTCCTCTGATTTTTATATCAACTCTGCTTTTATCTTTGTAGTACTGGTTAGATGAATCCCTAATTCTCCAGACCTTTCTTTCTCACCTCAGAAACGGCAAGAGCTGGTGAACTAGCCTCCAGGGGCTCATCTAACTCTAACAGTCTATAACTTGGTCTACTTTCAAAGGTTGTACTTCTGAGAGTCACCAACTATATACACATATGCACATGGAATTCCAAATTAGGGGACTTTATGTGGTGCACAGAAATGGAAAAAAAATCTAAGAAAATAATTACAGACAGAACAATAGAAAAGACTCATAAAAATCCCTTCCTATTTCCGAAGTCTGTTTTTACACTTATGCATTCCCCATGAGACTGCCCCAAATGTAATTTAGAGAGACACTGAATTGGATTCAGAAAGTTGAGAGTTTTATGAATTTTTGTCTCTAAGTGACATATGCCTTTCTGCAAAATCAGAAAATAGATTTGTTCAGTGCATGGAGTGGAGTATTACTGATGAAATTGGGTAAGGCTGGCAAAATATGTTCTATTTTAGTTGATGACACTGAATAAATCTTGTGTCAGGAATAAATTGCGTATTCATGGAAACTTCAATGTACCTATGAACACAGACCATCACAGAAATCTGAGAGCTTTATCAGATTTTCTTATATATATTCAAAAGCATTATGAAAATTGACTCAAATATAGAGGATAATGCAACTGTTAAAACCGAGCAGTTTATAAGACAACAGCTTTCCTGGCGATGAAAAGGGAACCTGTTGCAACTGTGTGTGTAAGCTGGTGTGCAACGCAATGATATGAAAGCTTACCAGTGAACCTCATTTCCTTTAGATCTCTCATTAAACAGAGCTCTAGCAAACTAGAACTAGAGTAGGGGATGCTGCTGCCTAGGAGATGAGAAGAGCTTTAAAAATCTATAAATCCATTGGCTGCAACTAACACAATAACCAGCTGACTAGATTGAGGGGTTGGCATTACACTCAAAACAATGATCACAGTGTTTTGAATCCTACAAAATGGCCTACTGCTCACAAAGAGGACTAAATACAGTCTAAAATATTAAGGAGATTTCTGGTGAGTCTTGCTCAAACTAACATAAACCCTAATGCATTTGATTTGGCTACAATTATAGCAGGTGCTACAGTGATCAAGATTTCATCCTCACAGACTCCTAGCAAAGAGAACTGAGGATGAAATAGAACTTACGATTAGCACACAACAGTTATAGCACTTAAAAAATGTTATAATATACCAGAAAAGATCCAGGCTGACTTGGCAGGGCTTGTCTCAGAGCGATCCCTAGGGTTTTCTTAATGATCCTTTGGTTTTCTTTTCACTGAGAATTCTGAATGTCAATTTTATTTAGTAACAGTTTCAAATAATAATGTCTTTAATCTTTTTACTCTTGGACCTTTTTCATTTTATTGATTTATGATTGTCTTTATTATTTCTTGTATTCTACTATCTTGGGCTTAATTTGCTCTCTTATTTTCATGCTCTCTGTGGAGAAAATATAAACCACTGATTTACTCTTTAGAACTATATTTTTTTTTCTTTCTGCACTATAGTAGTTTCAGCACTATAGTAATTTCCTGGTGGTTCAGTGGTAAAGAATCCACCTGCCAGTACTGGAGATGTGGATTCAATCCTTGGCTTGGGAAAATCCTCTGGAGAAGGAAATGGCAACCCACTCTAGTATTGTTACTGGGAAATCTCATGGACAGAGGAGCCTGGTGGGCTATAGTCCATGGGATCACAAAGAGTCAGACACAACTTAACAACTAAACAACAACAACGTAATATTTTCAGTTAAAAAATCGTTGACATACTGTTATATTATCATCCAGTTTTAATCATTTTCTAATCTTTATTTTTTCTCTCATCTGTTGATTATTTAGAAATCTGTTGAGTGACTTGTAAGTATTAAGATATATATATATATAGATAGATAGACAGATACATATATATATATATATATATATATATATATATATACACACACACATGTACGTATCTCTTATATGTTACTGGTTTCTAGCTTTGTGAAGTTTTAGATGGAGAACATACCTTGTAGTATTTCAGTTTTTGAGGTTTGTTTTATGATTCATTATGTGGAATATATTGGCTAATGTTCCAGGTACACTAAAATGAACTATGTATTCTACATTTGTTGGGTATATTATTCTATAAATATCAATTGGGTAAAGTTAGTTGATAATATGACTCAGAATTCCTCTACTTCCTACTGATAATTTTCTTTTTTTAAAATTTATTTATTTTTTAATTTTATTTACATTATCGTGTTGGTTTTGCCATACATTGACATGAATCTGCCATGGGTATACATATGTTCCCCTTCTAGAACCCCCCTCCCACCTCCCTCCCGACTCCCTCTCTCTGGGTCATCCCGGTGCACCAGCCCTGAGCATCAAACCTGGGTTGGCGATTGATTTCACATATGATGATTAACATGTTTCAATGCCATTCTCCCATATCATCCCACCCTTGCCCTCTCCCATAGAGTCCAAAAGACTGTTCTATACATCTGTGTTTCTTTTGCTGTCTCGCATACAGGGTTCTCGTTACCATCTTTCTAAATTCCATATATATGCATTAGTATACTGTATTTTGCCTACTGATAATTTTCAAGTTATTCGGTTCATTACTTAGAGAGAAGGGTTAAAATTGATCATTATGATTTTAAACTATTTTCTCCATTTAGTTTCTGTCAGTTTCTACTTTGAGGATCTGTCATTAGATGTAAATACAATTAAAATCTTATATCATCCAGATTTCTCATTCTTTTATCATTAAAGAAATAATATTTCCTATAATTAGTAATATTTTTATTCTGAAGTCTACTTTGTTTGATACTGATATATACTTTGTGCTCTTACTGAGAGTAGGTATATATTTTTCATCATTATAACCTGTCTGTATCTTTCTATTTAAAATGTATTTCTTAGAAACACATCTGTGTTTTCATCTTGCTTTTTTACTTTCACCTAGTTCAATAATCTTCACCTTGAGATTATAACCTTTCTTAAAACAACATTTAATGTAATTATTGACATGGTTAGATTTCAGTTGACATTTTATTATTTTCTTTAATGCCATCTCTTATTTGTTTCTCATTTTCTGAGTTTTGAAGGTGATAATCAAACATTTTAGAATGTTTCATTTTATTTTCTTTATTGGAATTTTAGCTATAATTCCTTTCTTTTTGTATGTGTGATTACCCCAGGGCTAACAATATGCATTTTTAGCCCTGCCAGTCTCCTCTGTCCATGGGATTTTCTAGGCAATAATATTGGAATGGGTTGCCATTTCCTTCTCCAGGGGATCTTCCTGACTCAGGGATCAAACCTGGTCTCTCACATTGCAGGCAAATTCTTTATGGATTGACCCACCAAACCTCATGTGAATAACAATTTCTTGTCAAAACTGAAGTTTCCTATAAATTCATCTAGAATCTAATCTAAGTACAAGAGTTAACTCAGCATCATAGGGCAACCTGAATAGGGTCCAATCTCGGGAAAGAAAGGACACATCTGTCAGTTTTATCTCAGTGATGAACAGAACCCTGAACAAGTGCACCCACAGGTAAGACCATGGTGGGAGTTTCGATTTTTAAAAAGTTGAAAACATCTACTTTAACAAGTTGAGAATAGATTCAAGTGAAGGATCTAACAAGGTATAAAAACAAACAAAAATTTAAAAGAAGAAATTCTCCAAAGCAGATTCTGAGGCAAATGTGTATTTTCCCTTCTTTTAGAAGAGGAAGGATTGATACAACGGAGCAGGAGCAAGGGATAGAAATTTCACTGGGAAGATAGAAAGTCACGTAGGATGTACAACATATAAAGTTATTCACTAAGTTCTTTCACTATATCCTTTGAAATTAAAACATTACTATATTCTCCCTCTGGATGATATGGGAATTTTGATAGTTGGTGGCTCTTCATCGGAAAACTTGAATTTTATCTCCTTTGTGTAGAGTATAATTGTAATTCCCTGTTCAGCCTAAACTGCAACACATTTTCTCTCCTCTAAAAGTTGGGAAATCTAAAAGTACATTTATGTTAGTTTTGGAATTTTTCAACTGACAACAGTTTCCCAATAGCATTATCTGCATTGAAGTATTTCACTGTAAGCATCCTTCACATTAGTCCATTTGATGCTCTGCAAATGTATCTTTTGTTATCAGGGAATTTGGGCTTCAGTTTTTATGAAACAATAAATTATACATACAACGTATTCCATATTCTTATAGCCAAAAAGTAAACCTGTCACCATCCAATCGAAAATAGGTCCCTGATTGATATAGTACTTTGCCAAATAGCCTCTGTGAAGTGATTGACCCTCTTGCGACTTAAAATCCTGTGTATCTCAGCAGTGATTATTTATCTGTCCATGCACTGTTTTATATGACACTGTTTTGTGTTTGATTTAATTCAACAAACCTATATTGAATATAGGCTGTGTGTCAGGAAATGTGCTTTCCTGAGGGGAGAAGAGATTAAGAAGACAGTGTACCTGGCCTTGCAGAGCTCATAATGTACTGAAAGCCTCAGAGATGTGCACCTTTCTATCACACAAGCAAAGTTATTATAAAGACAAATGATAATTCTAGGAAAGCTAACTAAAGTACAAATCAAGTTTGCCTGAGGGTGAGAGAGAATGGAAAGTTTTATATAGGAAGGGAACAGTAACACTGACCTGGGCACTAAAGATTGCACTGAAGTGGGCCAAGTGGACACGAGACAGAGAGAAGGGATTCCGATGTTTCTGAGAGCAGTATATACATCAATACACTGGAAAGTCAAATGACCTGCTGTGTTTGGGGAGTGGCAAGTATATCCACGAAGAGAAGCTGGAGAAAAAGATGAATAAGGATGAAAAGAAAGGGATAAGCCTAGTTATAAAGGGCAGTGAATTCCTTGCCAAAAATTTGGAATTTTTCATGAGATGCCAGATGTTACCAAAAATACCATCCCCGCCAAGTTGCCAAGATGTTGCTAAAATTAGATGTTTTCCTCCTTTAGCCCATAAAGCCTTGGTTTTTTGTTGTTGTTGTTGTTGTTGTTTATTTACTACAGCTCTCGGTCTTCTAAAAATTCAGTAAGCCACAAAATTCTAGATTTCACTCTTAGGAAGAAAGAAACTTCACTGGGTTGGGGGTAGACTTCATAATCTAAACTACCTTACTGACCAATATCATCTTTGACACTGGAGGAAAACAAAATAGGCAATTGGCCAGTGGAGTGAAATAGTTGTATTGAAATAGGAAACACTGCCATTACTTGGTTTACATATTGATTTAAATAAAAAACAAATGAAAGTAAACAATTTTAGCACTTGTACACTTGGACCTAACTTTAGTTCTTGGAAGCAGAGCGCTTGTAAGCAGCTTTTCCCAGAAGGCGTAGGAGAGAGAGAGAAAATGAAGATATAAAGTCAGTAAACAAATCCAAGAGCTCTGCCAAATGATTCTGTTTCCTCTCGAATGCTGTATCTGCATGAAATGCACATTGATGACAAATGGAATACCTCCATTTACTGGCAGGTCAATTCAGAGAACCCACAACTTCTGATGTATAGCTCTCATTTCTACACTCTAAGAAAACTTTCCTTTCCTTATGAAGCACTTTAGATTCTCCCTTGGGGTTTTGTTGCCGACAATGATGAAAAGACGGGCAAAAAAAGAGAAACATCAAGTGGAACCCAAATGGTGAAAATAAACATAAAGAGAGTTTCCAAGGGCTATTTGTTGCTGAATGAGCTCAGTCATGCGCTGCTCTGCATATGTCACACGATCCAGGTTCAGCCTAGTCCCGGAGATCAATGCACATTAATAATCAATGCGGCATGAGAATCATAGGGCTACAGTCACATAAATAAGAGCAAGTGACTTTCATTGTACTCTCAACATAGATAGCCCAACATATGCTTCAAAGATAGAAACTGGCGCAAGGGATAATTATCAACTAGCACTGGGAGGGTGTTCTTATTCTCCAAACTGTTTCCATGTGTAGGAACTTCCAGAGACCAACACATATGGCTTAGCCCTCCACGTCTATTAATACCTTACTTCTCCACCTATAAACTGCCCACTCTGGGTGAATACTTGGACACTTTTCTCAATTAGGAAAAGCTAACGTTCTTATAAGGCAGTGAGCACTGAAGATTTGGTCTCTTTTCTTTGCTCTCCTCCCTCAACCATTTAAGTATAGTGATTCAGAGCCTCTCCAGAGAACTCACATTTTCTCATGTGGGCTGTCCTACAGCTAGATTGGAGGATGTGTGAGGCTAATGATCTAAGTCAGGGGAGGAGAAAGCTTAGAAAGCTTGCTTGTTCTGAGACATACTTCGCATTTCCCCAATCAGTATTATCTATCAGGCAGATATTTCAACTTACAATAAGTGGCTGAAGAGAATTCATATTTTAGCATATTAGAGTATTCTGCTGTTTCATCAGTTACCTGAAGTTAGTTCCTCCAAGCAAGACCCTGGATTCTTTCCTTTGTAAGCATTAAAACATTTGGCAGGTATACCTCTACAAACTTCAAACCCTTACCTCATAAAAAGAAATAAAAATGGGCAAAAGATTTGACTAGACATTTTTTCAAAGAGAAAATCCACATGGCCAACAGACACATAAAAAGATGCTCAGTATTGTTAATCATCAGGGAAATGGAATCAAAACCACAATGAGATACCACCTCACACCTGTCAGAAAGACTACCATCAAGAAGGAATCTGTGGTTTTACAAACAGTTCAGGTAATTCTGATCCATGATCAAGTCTGAGAACCCCTGGTAAGGCATCCAAGTTTTGGAGATAAGGCCAAATGGAAAGATGCGAGCCAGATTGTAAAGGGACTTGTGAATACCCCCAAGTAGCCTGGACTTTGCCATAGGCGATTGTGCAGAGTTGTGGTCAGGATGTAATTGTTTGATGCTGGGGAAAGAGTTGAGCAGTGTAACTTAGGTAAGTCTCTCAGTTAGCTTTTTATGTTTGAAATGTTTCTACAATTTGGTATTCTGTCTTTAATAAACCGTTCATTTGTGTGTTAACTTTATTGTATTTCTGTAAGATTACAGCTTTGTTATAAATCTTTGCTCTTTTAGTGTAAAGTTAGTAAAATTCTAAGATATTACTGATAGTAATATTCATTTTAGATAACTTTTTGGAGACATAATCTAATATTTCTGTCCTTGAAATTAAAAAAAATAGTATTTTAATTGAATTATAATTTTATTAGCCCACATTTCTCTGTAAGCTGCAGTTTTTGCAGTTTGGAATGATTCATCATGTCTTTTTGTTCAGAAACAATCTTCTTCAAGGAGTTTCTAAAAGGACATTGTCAAAAAAATATCCACAGGAACTGTATTGGCTTCTTATTGGAATTTTCACTTTGAAGAGTCCAATCCATATTTCAGTATACATTAGTCAAAGTCTACACTGTCCAATGATAGAACAAAGTGGACTAATTAGACTTTCTTGACAGTTCCTGAGGCAGGAGAAGGAAGAAAAAAAAAAATCTAATACCTTTAGAGAATTTTTTAAAAGAGTAAATACCTGCTTTCCCAAATTGAAAGTCTTTGAAATTATTGTGTGGTTATATTTTGGCTGCCATATAGGGAAGCATCAAGTGATTGCTGTAAGAAATCTGGGAGTCATTCTCCCACTCCATTTCCCTATCTCTTATCTCCTGTAGGGAATTAAAGGTAGAAGGTAAGGGAAACACATGTACTTTAAAGAGACTGTTTTGCTCATGGTGCTCTATAAAATGTGAAAGCTGTTTTGTTTTCTCTGCCTATTCCAGGTTGGGCTTGCATGTATGTGTGTATGTATTCTTCTGCTTATTTGTTAATAATTTTACTTACTTAGTGAAAATGACTAAGATACATTTTCTGATGTCTTTCTTCTTTTTCAATTATTTATTTCTCCCTTAGTATACTGTCTCCACTTTCATGGAGAAGTATCTACCAGTAGGGTTTTTATGGATAAACAAAATGGAAATAGTCAGTGTTAAAGATATTTAATTAGAAATAGTATCTCCTTCCAATTCAGAAAACCACTCTCCTCAAAGAGGTTTCCAAAAGAAAAAAATATATATAGTGAATAAACATTAAGCTAGATGTGCATTACAGGCAATTTAATAAAGAGAGTGACAAGACAGAGAAAAAAAATCTCACCTTTTTATATATAGTCAAGCAGATACAACCCACTGCATACATGCTCTCAAGATAAACAATAATTAGTCCCAAGTAAGAGGGACTTACTTGGCTGATGCCAAGTAAGAGGACTTGACAGCGCTATGCGTCACTCATAGTTTATCCTAGATCCACTTTGTAGTTGGGGTGGCCATCTATACTAGCTGCACGGCTTTCCCTTGCATGTTTTTGACAGACAGTAGTTTGGGAAAAACACTTCAGCCCTGGAAAATGTGGGCTACTACAGTTTTCATCGCATAGAAACTGGGAAGTAAGGGTGCTACCTTCTTTGATGGTTACATTTGAAAGATGTTATTCCTAAGTCCTTGAAAAGATATTTCTGGATCCTAAATCTGGTGAGAGGAGTAATTAGCTTTAAAAAAAAATTACAGTGTATTTCAACCAAATAAGAGTTTTCCATTACAAGCTTGAAGATCCCTTGAGAAGGAAATGGCAACACACTCCACTATTCTTGCCTGGAAAAATCCCATGGACAGGAGAGCCAAACAAGCCCCAATCCACAGGTTTGCAAAGAGTCTGACACAACTGAGCAACTAACACCACCAGCTCAAGAAAAGAGAGAGAGATAAAGTCTATTCTCTTACTTTCAACAAGGAGAATTAAGTCTTTTGTTTTAAATTTGTAATTATCCTTTGTTGTTGTTCAGTCTCTCAATTGTGTCTGATTCTTTTCAACCCCTTGGACTGCAGCACGCAGGCTTCCCTGTCCTTTACTATCTCCTGGAGCTTGCTCAGTCTCATGTCCATTGAGTTGCTGATGCCATCCATCCATCTGTTCTCTGTCATCCCCATCTTCTCCTGCCTTCAGTCTTTCCCAGCATCGGGGTTTTTCCCAATGAGTCAGCTCTTCTCATTAGGTGGCCAAAGTATTGGAGCTTCAGTTTCACAATCAGTCCTTCCAGTGAATATTCAGGGTTGATTTCCTTTAGGATTGACTCTGGTTTGATCTCCTTGCAGTTCAAGGGACTCTCAAGCATCTTCTCCAACACCTGAGTTCAAAAGCATCAATTCTTTGGTGCTCAGCCTTCTTGATGGTCCAACTCTCACATTCATACATGACTGGAAAAACCATAGCTTTGACTATATGAACCTTTGTCAGTAAAGTAATGTCTCAGCTTTTTAATACACTGTCTAGGTTGGTCATAGCTTTTCTTCCAAGGACCAAGCATCTTTTAATTTCATGACTGCAGTCACCATCCACATTGATTTTGGAGCCCAATAAAATAAAATCTGTCACTGTTTCTATTGTTTTCTCATCCATTTGCCTTATAGTGATGGAACCAGATGCCATGATCTTACCTTTTTGAATGTTGAGTTTTAAGCCAGCTTTTTCATTCTCCTCTTTCACATTCATCAAGAGACTCTTCAGTTCCTCTTTGCTTTCTGCCCTAAGGGTGATGTCACCTGTATATCTGAGGTTATTGATATTTCTCCCAGAAATCTTGATTCCAGCTTGTGCCAGCATTTCGCATGATGCACTCTACATATAATAAGCAGGGTGACAATATACAGCCTTGATGTACTCCTTTCCCAACTTTGAACCAGTCTGTTGTTCCATGCCCGGTTCTAACTGTTGCTTCTTGATCTGCACGCAGGTTTCTAAGGAGGCAGGTAAGATGGTCTAATATCCCCATCTCTTGAAGAATTTTCCACAGTTTATTTTGATCCACACAGTCAAACTTTAGCATAGTAAATGAAGCAGAAGTAGATGTTTTTCTGGAATTCTCTTGCTTTTTCTATGATCCAGCGCCTGTTGGAAATTTGATTTCTGGTTCCTCTGCCTTTTCTAAATCCAGCCTGAACATCTGGGAGTTCTCAGTTCATGTACTTTTGAAGCCTAGCTTGGAGAATTTTGAGCATTACTTTGCTAGCGTGTGGGATGAGTGCAATTGTGTGGTAGTTTTAACATTGTTTGTAATTGTCCTTACATCAGCCAAACACATTACACTAGCAGTCACAAAATTAGGTGTCAGTTCTTGATTTCTTACTCATTGCTTGTTATTAGCATTGTATGTACATCAGTTTCTATTAGGAATTTAGGATAACAAGCACAAAATACCTAAGACCTTATATATAATGTGCCAACAGCACAAGGACCAATAGTATTAGAACTTGCCGGATAAACAGAATTTCAGGCTCCCTAAATCAATGTACATATTTTAAGAGTACTTCTGATCATTCAGCATATATTTAATTCTCAGGAGCATTAGTCTAAGGTTATGGTTCTCAAAGTGTGACCTCAGACCAGGAGCAACAGTACCATCAAGCCACTTAGTAGAATGGAAAATTTGAGCTCCACCCATATCCACTAAGGGGCTTCCCTGGTGGCTCAGATAGTAAAGAATCTACCTCCAATGCGAGAGACCTTGGTTCGATTCCTGGGTTGGAAAGATCCCCTGGAAGAGTGTATGGCAACTCACTCCAGTATTCTTTCCTGGAGAATTCCATGGACAGAGGAGCCTGTGGGCTACAGTCCATGGGGTCAAAAAGAGTCAGACATGACTGAGTGACTAAGCACATATCTACTAAATTAGAAATCCAAGTACAGCATCCAATAATTGTATAATTAGGTGTGCATTTAAGTAAGATTTACCAAGATAAAATTTACATATTGTAAAATTCATGCTTTTCATATTACAACTCAGTTAATTCTGACAAATAGCCTTGTAACCATCAAGACATAAAATAATCCTATTGTCCCTAAAAGCTTCATTGTTTCCTTTTATACTTAATTTCCTATTTAACCTCCAACCCTAAAAATGACTAATCTGTTTTACATCCTATAGCTTTGCTTTTCCTAATGTCATATATGTAAACTTGTACATTGTGCTCACACTGAAGTCCAACATCTTTCACTTAGTGTAATGCATTTGAGAATAACTTATGTATATTGTTTATTATTAAATATTTTTGAATTTTCCAATTATTATAGTCAGAAATATGATTTAATAAAATATAAATCTTGTAATCTGTTAAAATGTGTTCTGCAGCCTAACATTTTATCTATTCTGAAAAATGTTCCAAGTGTGCTAAATAGGATTGTGTATTCTGCTGCTGCATAATGGGATAATTTGTACATGTCTATTAGATCAATTTCATCTAGATGGGGATGAAAGTGGAGTATTGAAGTCCTTACTGTTGTTGTATTTCTGTCTATTTACCTCTTCAGCTTAAAAGAAGAAACTACTTACAAACTCCTTTTATGAAGTCAGCATGAGTGTGATACAAAGTTTATAACAAGAAAACAAAATTATAAGCCAGTAATCCTGCTAAGTATAGTTATAAGCCAGTAATCCTGCTAAGTATAGTTGAAAATCCTTAATAAAATACTAGCAAATTGAATTCAATAGGACACAGATACCCTCAGACACTATGACCAAGTGGGATTTTTCCCTTGGGATGTATGGATGATTTGATATATGCAAATAAATAAGTGTGACACATCACATTAACAAAATGAAGGTTAAAATGTTGTATGATCATTTCAATAGATAAAGAAACACTTTTTAAATTTATCATATTTTCCTGATAAAAGCTCTTAAATTAAGTATAGGAGAAGAAATGTACCTCAACATTATAAAGGCAATATATAATACGTCCACAACTAACATCACATTCAATGATGAAAAACTTATAGCTTTTCCCCCCCTAATATCAGCAATAAGTCAAGGATGCCCATTCTCACCAGTTCTCTTCAACACATACTAGAAATTCCAGCCAGAGCAATTAGACAAGAAAAGCATATACATGGCCTTCAAATCAGAAAAGGGGAAGTAAAATTTTCACTGTTGGTAGATAACATGTTATATAGAGAGAGCACTAAAGACTCCACCCCAAAACTCTTAAACTAATAAATGAATTCAGTACAATAGAAGGATATGAAATCAACATTCAAAAATCAGTTGTGTTCATATACACATACAAATAAACTATCTAAAAAAGAAAACAATTCCTTTGGACATAGATCTAATATGAATATATGTGTTATTCAATCAGCTGTGTCTGACTCTGTAATCCTGTGGATTGTAGCCCATGAGGTTCCTCTGTCCATGGAATTCTCCAGGCAAGAATACTGCAGTAGGTTTCCATGTCCTTCTCCAGGGAATCTTCCTGATGCAAGAACTGAACCCCGGTCTCCCACATGGCAGGCAGATTCTTTACTGTCCGAGCCACCAGGCAAACCCAATATGAATGTATAGGAATAAATATAATCAAGGAGGTGAAACCAAGGAAACGTTTCATGCAAGAATGGATACCATAAAGGACAGTAAAGGCAATGACCTAACAGAAACAAAAGAGATCAAGAAGGGGTGGCAAGAATACACAGAAGAACTATACAAAAAAGGTCTTAATGATCCAGATAAGCACAACAGTGTGCTCACTAACCTAGAGCCAGATATACTGGATGGGGCTTTAGGAAGTATTACTATAAACAAAGCTAATGGAGGTGATGAAATTACAGCTGACCTATTTAAATTCCTACAAGATGATGCTGTTGAAGTGCTGCAGTCAATATGTCAGCAATTTGGAAAACTCAGCAGTGACCACAGGACTAGAAAAGGTGAGTTTCCATTCCAATACCCAAGAAGGGCAGTGCCAAAGAATGTTCAAACTACTGTACAATTGTGTTCATTTCACATGCTACCAAGGTAATGCTCAAATTCCTTCAAGCTAGGCTTCAGCAGTACACAAACCAAAAACTTGCAGATGTACAAACTGGATTTAAAAAAGGCAGAGGAACCAGAGATTAAGTTTCCAACATTTACTGGATCATAGAAAAAAGCAAGAAAATTCCAGAAATACGTCTACTTCTGCTTTATTGACTATGCTAAAGCCTTTGACTGTGTGGATTACAACAAACTGTGGAAAATTCTTCAAGTGATGGGAATACCAGACCACCTTACCTGATATCCAAGAAAGCTGTATGCAGGTCAAGAAGCAACAATTATAACTGAACATGGGGCAACGGAATGGATGTACGTCAAGGTGATATATTGTCACCCAGATTATTTAATTTCTATGAAGAGTACAGCATGCAAAATGCTGGGCTGAATGAATCACAAGCTGGAATCAAGATTTCTGGGAGAAATATCAATAACCTCAAATATATGCAGATGATAACACTTTAAGGGCAGAAAGCAAAGAGGAACTAAAGAGCCTTTTGATGAGGGTGAAAGAGGAAAGTGATAAAGGTGGCTTGAAACTCAACATTCAAAAAACTAAGATCATGGTATCAGGTCCCAACACTTCATGGCAAATAGAAGAGGAAATAGTGGAAGCAGTGACAGGTTTTCACTTCTTGGGCTTCAAAATCACTGCAGATTGTGACTGCAGCCAGATAATTAAAAGATGTTTGGCCCTTGGAAGAAAAGCTATGACAAACCTAGACAGTGTATTAAAAAGCAGAGACATCCATCTCTTTGATAACAAGGAAATGTATAGGCAAAGCTATGGTTTTTCCAGTAGTCATGTATGGATGTGGGAGCTGTACGATAAAGAAGGCCAAGTGATGCTTTCAAATTGTGGTGATGCAGAAGATTCTTGAGAGTCCCTTAGACAGAAAGGAGATCAAACCAGTCAATGTCAATCATAAAGGAAATCAACCCTGAATATTCATTGGAAGGATTGATGCTGAAGCTCCAATACTTTGGTCACCCAATGCAAAGACCTGACTCTTTGGAAAAGACCCTGATACTGGGAAGGATTGAGGGAAGGAGGAGAAGGGGGAGACAGAGGATGAGATTATTGGATAGCATCATCAACACAATGGACACAAGCTGAGCAAACTCTGAGAGAGATAGTTAAGGAAAGGGAAGCCTGGCATGCTGAGGTCCATGGGGTTGTAGAGAGCCGGACATGACTTCCCAACTGAACAACAACAGCAAGGAAGTGAAAAATCTTTACTCTGAAAACTGTAAAATGCTGAAGAAAGAAATTGAAGAAGACACAAATAAATGGAAAGATATCCTATGTTCATGTATTGGAATAATTAATATGGTTAAAAGGTCAAAAATACTCAAGCAATCTACATATTCAATTTCTATCAAAATTTTAATGACATTTTTTACACAAATAGGAAAAACTAAAACAATGATACAATTCATAGAAAACCACTAACGTCTCCAGATATTCAATACAATGCTGAGCAAGAGTAAAGATGGAGGCATCATACTTCCTGATATCAAACTATCTTAAAAGTCTATAGCAACAAAAATAGCATGATACTGGTATAAAAACACAGATCAGTTGAAGAGAAGAGAGAGCCCAGAGATAAACCCACACACATCTGGGCAACTATTTTTCAGCAAGACCATCAAGGAAAAAAGAAATTACCTTCTCTCCTAGTGAAATGAGATGCCAAGTGGTATTAGTATGGGATCCTGGGCTCTGTAAATTTTATGATTATAATAAAGAAGAAAGAATTTACTAATGACATACACTCCACTTCATATTACACATTTTTTATGACTATTCAGTTCTATATTTAAGTCCTTTGGAATGCACATTGAGACATATACAGAGATGTAAACTATTTGAATAAGTCACACATTTCCCTTTCTACTTCCCTTTCTACTTCTTGGACTTCCTTGGTGGCTCAGATGGTAAAGTGTCTGCCTACAATGCGGGAGACCTGGGTTCAATCCCTGGGTCAGGAAGATCTCCTGGAGAAGGAAATGGCAACCTACTCCAGTATTCTTGCCTGGAAAATCCCATGGACAGAGGAGCCTGGTAGGGCTACAGTCCATGGTGTCGTAGAGTCAGACATGACTGAGTGACTTCATTTTCCTTTTTTTTTCCTTTTCCCTTTGTACATTTCTGTTAATAATCAGCAATTTGTTTTCTATTTTGTCCCATTTCTAGTTTTATAATTTCCTCAAAACAACTTTTGCAAAGCCTGGATATCATTTTTAAATTTTAGTTGGAGGACTTCTTTGTTTAATTGAATCCCACATTGCCTGAGTGTGGTTAATTATCACAACAGCCACTGTGACAAGCAATTCCCTGGCTGTTTCTGATGTTTTCCAGATCTCATATGTGAATGTTTTTTTCTTTGTGTGGCAAAAGAAAAATCAGGTGGAACAATATATATGGATAATTTAGAAATTATACATGAAAAAAGAAGATCTATACACACATATTCAAGGTCTTCCTGTTGAGAATACTAGTCTAATCACTAGATTACTAGTCTAATCACTTCCAAATTCACATAGTCTATTTATCTCTTGTGCTGAGGTGTTGAAAGCCAAGATTAATGATGGCAATGGGAGTATAGCTTTTGCAAAAGATGGTGATGAGATATCCTTGGAGAAGCTTCTCTGTGTTATCCAATGTTTCCTAATAGACTAGTATGAACATAGAAGTATTTTGGTTACTTAACTTTCTAAATTGGGTATAAGTGTTAAAATTACATAAATTATCCAGACAGATTACGTCTAGTGTTATTTTCCCATTAGTTTAATGGTTCATTAATTAATTAATCTAATCTTTTTTTTTGCCCTGACACTATTACATAGACTATAACAAATCCAACTGACTTTTTCTGGCTATTTTTATAATCTTTCATTGCAATTTCCTCCATCTTATGTGGAATTAAAAAATTAGCTGACATTAAATACTAAGATAGCAACAAATGATGATCATGTTACCACACTTGCATTAAAATAATTTTGGCTAGTCTAATTTGTTTAAAGAATGTTGATAGTAAGAGTAAACTCAGAAATGTGATTCCCATCTTGGTAATACAAAGAGAAATATAACAAAAACAAAATTTTTGTTTCCTGTCCTATATATGCCTTTGCACAGCCAACTATAATATCTACATGCATAATAAAAATAATGTGTTATAGGCCGTATTTTAAAAACACTTTTCTGGTACATGGCTACTTGTGGGAATAAAGCTCAATTTCTTAGCATGCACGGCATAGAAAAGGACCATGTAAAGCTTATCTTGGTCTAGTTTTCACCTGAAAATGCAGCAATCTAAAAACCCTAAATTTATGACTGATCCCAAACATTTGTTGCCCTCACAGAACTCTCTAAGTAGGTATATGCCACTTCTTTTTGTCACATGTTTTTCCTTGGAATATCCATTCTATTCTTGCCCACTACTCAGTTTTAATATCCAGTCAAATGATGCATTGTGTTCTTGCCTTTTATTATTCTCTTTTTTTCCATAATAGTCAATATATTCTTCTACTAGAGAATCTATCATATTGTATTGTAGTTTTTTGTAGATAATATTTGTCTCTTATAAGAATTTTATTCTATATTTCTTCCTTACTAGGTTGACTATTAAAAGAGCAGTTCAGTTCAGTTGAGTCACTCAGTCGTGTCTGACTCTTTGCAACCCCATAGACAGCACGCCAGGCCCTCCTGTCCAATTCCTCCAGAGTTTACTCAAACTCATGTCTATTGAATCGATGATGCCATACAACCATCTCATCCTATGTCATCCCCTTCTCCTTCCACCTTCAATATTTCATAGCATCAGGGTCTTTTCAAATGAGTCAGTTTTCCACATCAGGTGGCCAAAGTATAGGAGTTTGAGCTTCAGCATCAGTCTTTCCAATGAATATTCGGGGTTGATTTCCTTTAGGATGGACTGGTTGGATCTACTTGCAGTCCAAGGGACTCTCAAGAGTCTTCTCCAACACCACAGTTCAAAAGCATCTATTCTTTGGCACTCAGCTTTCTTTATAGTCCAACTTTCACATCTATACATGACTATTGGAAAAACCATAGCTTTGACTAGTTGGACCTTTATTGACAAAGAGCATTACTGTATCATTATTTTTACAGTCTCAGTGTCCTATATTACTTCTCATCAAACATGTATTCTTTGAGTCATAAATGACTAAGTTACATACTTAATGATGTGCTGTCTGAAATAATAAGAGTGTATTTGGGTTATTAATAACTAGTTGATTCTGAGGGGAAGTATAACAAGATCAACAAACGTACATTTAATTTGAGGAAGAAAAGCTTTAAATATGTGATCTTTTGTCAGTGACCATATTGCTTATCTGCAGAGAACCTTTTGAAACATTTTTTAAAAAATCAAGCAGAAAAATTAAATATCAAAAACTAAATATCTGTCTTCCTTCATCTCTCTCATTCCAAGCACAGAGTACTTCTATTTCTTATGGTTCAAGCACTGCATCACAATTTTGTGGTTGTTACTTTATTAAATAGCATGTATTTAGTGCTATTATTCTACGTGTTTTGCAGCACTTAATTTTTATAACAATCTATGATCTGAGTTCTATTAAACTGACAAATATTCAATAGTTAATAAATGTCAAGCCCACATGGTTTATGCCAATTGATCTTAAATCCAGCTGTCTCTACTGATAGTCTCATTAGAGTCTCAGAGTTTCTGTATAATTAATGGCACTGAATTCTGATGGGCCTGCCAGGCAGCCCAGGTATTAATTTCAATCTGCTAGGATATCTTCTCTTGCTGACTAGTTTGAATATTCATTGCCAGTGTTTTACCCTGTCACTTACTTTTTCTATTTTTATTCTTTCATTGATAATTTTTCTCCTTAGAATCGTTGCAGTCTTTCTCTTGATGTGGTCATATTTTCACTCACCTTAATTTCTCATTTTGGTGCCCAGGACTTTCCTTCAGTTCAATTCAGCCACCCAGTCATGTCTGACTCTTTGTGATCTCATGGACTGCGGCACACCAGGCCTCCCTGTCCAGCACTGACTCCTGGAGCTTGCTTAAACTCATGTCTATCAAGTTGGGTGGTGCCATCCAACCATCTCATCCTCTGGTGTTCCCTTCTCCTCCTGCCTTCAATATTTCCCAGCATCAAAGTCTTTTCCAAGGAGTCAGTTCTTTGCATCAGGTGGCCAAAGTATTGGAGTTTCAGCTTCAGCCTCAGTCCTTCCAATGAATATTCAGGACTGATCTCCTTTAGGATGGACTGGTTGGATCTCCTTGCAGTCCAAGGGACTCTCAAGAGTCTTCTCCAACACCACAGTTCAAAAGCACCAATTCTTCAGCACTCAGCTTTCTTTATACATGACTCTCACATCCATACATGGCTACTTGGCAAAGCAATGTCTCTGCTTTTTAATGTCTCTGCTGTTTAGGTTGGTCATAGCTTTTTTTCCAAGGAGCAAGTGTCTTTTAATTTCATGGCTGCAATCACCAAGGAGTTTTCTTACGAGGTCAATTTCAAACATCTCTATTGTAAACCATCACAACAGTGGGTTGTTATTTAAATTAGTCATGAGCTAACTACTAGTCATGAGCTAATGAGCTAACTACTATAACAAATATTTCCTGTTTTAATTTAAATTTCATGACAAACTCTGAAATAGATATGTTTTTTAAATCTCTGTCTTACAAATAAGAAAATTGATCTTAAGGAATGTTAAAAACTCCTCAAGAACACAAAGAATTATGTGGAGAAGTCTGGGCAAAAATCAAGCTCTATGTGTCTTCAGAGCGTGACTGCTTAATATTTAGATGCCTATGAGTTAATTTCATTACTTAGCTCTTAGAGGAGAAGATTATTTCCAGATCCAACTTTTTGAAGACACACCATCACTGCCACCCTGTTGTTCCTATAGCAGTTATTAGCCCTTTTTAAATTTTTTTATTTTATTAATTTATTTATTTTCTTTACATTATTGTGTTGGTTTTGCTATACATTGACATGAATCTGCCATGGGTATACATGTGTTCCTCTTCCAGAACTCCCCTCCCACCTCCCTCCCGATTCCATCTCTCTGGGTCATCCCAGTGCACTAGCTCTGAGCACCCTGTATCAAGCATCAAACTTGGGCTGGCAATTGATTTCACATATGATAATTTACATGTTTCAATGCCATTCTCCCATATCATCCCACTCTTGCCCTCTCCCATAGAGTCCAAAAGACTATTCTATACATCTGCATCTCTTTTGCTCAACATCACTCATTATCAGAGAAATGGAAATCAAAACCACAATGAGGTACCACTTTACACCAGTCAGAATGGCTGCCATCCAAAAGTTAACAAGCAATAAATGCTGGAGAGGATGTGGAGAAAAGGGAACCCTGTTACACTGTTGGTGGGAATGCAAACTAGTACAGCCACTATGGAAAACAGTGTGGAGATTCCTTAAAAAACTGCAAATAGAACTGCCATATGACCCAGCAATCCCACTGCTGGGCATACACACCGAGGAAACCAGAACTGAAAGAGACACGTGTATCCCAATGTTCATTGCCGCATTGTTTACAATAGCCAAGACATGGAAGCAACCTAGATGTCTATAAACAGATGAATGGACAAGAAAGCTGTGATTAATATACTCAATGGAATATTACTCAGCCATTAAAAAGAATTCATTTGAATCAGTTCTACTCAGGTGGACGAAACTGGAGCCCATTATCCAGAGTGAAGTAAGCCAGAAGGAAAAACAACAATACAGTATACTAACACACACATATATGGAGTCTAGAAAGATGATAACGAGAACCCTGTATGCAAGACAGTCCTTTTTTTAAAAATGAGAAAAGTGGTGCTTAGAGAGATGGGGGAACTACCCCAAATCATGTAGCTAGGAAGTGGCATAACAGCGTAGAATCAAAGCTCTCCCGATTTCAACATCTTAGATCTTTCCACTACGTAATGTTTGTTAAAAATTTGCCAGTCTATTCAAATTAACTCGGGAAATGGAAATACTTTTAGTATCAACTGAAGAAGGACTGTGATCCAGTAAATGCGTTTCATGGAGCTACACTATCTTAGACTCTTAAAAATAGATATTATTTACACAGTGTGACCTGTGTTTCAAATTCACCTTAAAACTGACATTTAAAAACTTAAAATCTTTCAGAACCTGGTGTTTCATGTGGTAAACAGAGCAGACTGGGAAAAGTTCATTTGGAAAATATAACAATATATTGCTCTCTAGAAATATAATCAATACTGAATTGAGAGTGAAAACAAAGTTTATCCCTTTTCACAAAAGTCCACCTTCCCTGTAGGTAACTGATTTCTCTGGGATTCAATAGGCATAACATATATTGTCTTTGATTAATTTTCCTGCACCCTCAATTATCTACAAGCAGTATTGCCAAATATTTAAGGTTCACAGATGACTTAACTGGTTGAAAAAATACACACAAGCTAGTCTGCTTGCATCATTTTTTACTAAGCTTTCAAAGGATAAAATGGTTGGGAAACAATCTTGCCTTTTTGGACCCAACAGTGATGTGGCAGGGGAGAAAAAATCAGTCAGAAACTTAGTCTGCATCCTAGTGACAACAGTAGCATATATATTAATAACTAACAAAAACTAACACCATCATAATGACAATCATCTAATAGTCATGAGTTATAAAGTTCAAATTATTAATATATACCATAGAAAGTTCTCTTAGAAATTTCTACCATAGTACCATAAGCAACAATTATTAATTACATTTTTAAATTAAGGAAGAAAAAAAATGATTGAGTCAGAACATCCTTTAGTAACTTGCTCAGAATCATGCAGTTAGTGTATCAGGCATGGTTCCACTAGGAAAACAGAGGTGGGGATAAATTTTAACACAAGAAATGGATCACACAGATAACAAAAGGTTAGCCAGAGGGCAGTGAGGAAGCCCAGAGGCTGGCAGTAACAGGAAGTCACTCTCACTCCTAGGCTAAAAGGACAAAGGAAGGAGATAGTGCTTACCTAAGTTACTGAGGTCCATATAGTCAAAGTTACGGTTTTTCCAACAGTCATGTATGGTTGTGAAACTTGGACCATAAAGAAAGCTGAGTGCCAAAGAATTGATGCCTTTTAACTGTAGTGTTGGAGAAGACTCTTAGAGTCCCTTGGACTGCAAGGAGATCAAAACAATCAATCCTAAAGGAAATCAGTCCTGAATGTTCATTGGAAGCACTGATGCTGAAGCTGAAGCTCCAATACTTTGGCTACCTGATGCAAAAAACTGACTCACTGGGAAAAGACCCTGATTCTGGGGAAGATTGAAAGCAGGAGAAGGGGATGCCAGAGGATGAGATGGTTGGATGGCATCACTAACTTGATGGATATGAGTTTGAGCAAGCTCCGAGAGTTGGTGATGGACAGGGAAGCCTGGCGTGCTGCAGTCTATGGCGTTATAAAGAGTTGGACAGGACTAAGCGACTGAACAGACTGAAGTTACTGAGAGGAAGATGGAACCACAAAAGGACTAGCTGCCAGAAGGTTAAGCTAGCTTGGACAAAGAGGAAGCAGGGACAATTTACTCACATTCTGAGGGCAAACAGACCTAACAAAACATAAGTTGATAGACGCTTGCAATTAGTTTTAAGACCTGTGTTTTTTCCAGGTCACCATGTTAATTCTATGTATTGTCCAAATACCTATTTCATGATTTGGGGAAAAGTTTAATTCCTTGGGCCTTTTGTTCCTTGTTTTGTGGAACTTTTTAAAGGGTAATTGGTGACAGAACAGCCATAAAACTCAAATCTCTTGAAATTATCAGTGTAGTATTTTCCTTAGTATCAATCTACCTATATGTCCTTAGAAGGACTGATGTTTTATACTTTAATTGAAATCATTTTATTTTCATTACATCAGCTTCTTGTTTGAATAGTACATTGTAACATGGACAGTAGATATGTACAAAGCTAAAAAAAATCTCAATTACCTTTAGAAGCTTAAGGACTTAAAATAGCTTATTAATTTTTAAAGACTTATAGATCAATTTACTAAGAGCTATATCCCCAAGAAAAATTCTCAAATCATTGGAATTACATCCACCTGGGACTGAGCCATAAGAACAGGCTGGTGAGATTCTAGCTCATGACACTGTTAAACACCACAAAAAATTTGGTAGCTGGACAATCAATCAAAACAGAGTTGTATTCCAGAATAAGCAAGTACTAGATGATTTGCTACTAATTATTTCTAAGACTTCTGCTGGAATATAATTGGCCAGTAAATCTATATGGACAGGCAAAAGCCAGGAAGGAGGAACAGGCCAGAGATGGCTTTCTGCCAGCACTAACTCAAGTGAAACATTTAAACTCTAAGTAATTTGAATACCAGTTTATACAAAGATTCAGACAGTGGAGATGCATTATGATCCTAATTTTGTTCTGAGCTTAGGTTTCTTTACTCAGGAGAGATGACCAGAAACAGTTTCTCGATATCAGGCTTGCTAGAAAAGTAACCATGACAAGCAGAGTCATGCCAACTAGTTGACAGGCAATTGATATTTCCGGAGGAAAAGTTACAGCCACTCGGCTATCAATTCCAACACGAACTCACAGATCTGTTCCTACTGCAAGCATGCTAGGAAAACGCAAATATTCCAAAGAGCAGATCAGACTAAGACAAGCCTCACTGCATTTTTCTCTTCTTGTGGAATAGGGCAGAAAGTGGGATTTGGAACTTGGAATAGTCAGAGGAAGAAAAGAAAACCATACAATATAATCATATTGGCATGTCATTAACACGTTAGTACCTAGAGAAGACAGGCCACTGATGAGATAGGATAATATCAAAAGATACAAGAATGAAAGATGTGCTGGCTCCATTTAAGAATCTATCAGCAATGCACATTGGTCACTGATAAATATCTAATAAAGAATGTGTGAAAGTCATCTTGATAACTCACTTCCAATAAAATTTGACTGTGATAACATAATGCCTTATTATATAATTCTTATTCTTCTCCGAATGTGCAGTTAGGAAGATCTGACTTAAGACAGTTTGGAGATTTTGACTGTGTAATAGGTAGGGGAGTGGGAAGTAGCTATTTATTCTAGCATCTTTGCATGGATAAAGTCAAAGATTGTGTTCTTACTTGGGTGTTTAGCTTTCTTTATAGGGCCTGAAGTAGGCCCTATACATTTTCTATCTGTACTAATAAGGAAATCAGACCAAAAGATAATCAAATTCTTGAGGATAAATTTAATACCACTCAGCCCATGGAGTCGCAGAGTCGGACATGACTTAGCGACTGAGCAACAAAAGAACTTCATAACTCCACTCATGACCCAGCTCTTTGAGCCTCAGAAATCCCAGAATGATCACTGACCAACAATAGAGCTTCTTTCTTCTCTTCTAATAACTGCCAACTATTATGTTTATACTTCCAAATGTAAATGATACGTCAGCTATCCATCAGTTGAAAGCCAAATGTGATGTTCACCCAAAAGCAAAAGAGGCAGTTAGCCAGGCAATTGCTTCATTTTCAAAGTTCTACATTAAATTCAAATGTTATTCGAGGTTCACTGCCATTCAGATTAAACTGACATTTACAAAGAAAATATGAATTTTTTCCTAACCTTTAGAAATAACATAGGATTTAGACATTTCAATATTGTTTCCTTCTCCTTTACTTGTGTTTCTTATTGGTTTATTCAGTGCCCAAACAATTATTTTTTAACCTTTGACAGGAAGTGATGAGCTGGTATAAGAACAACAACTAGTAGACACTTCAGTACAGCAACAGAACTCCTAAGAACATTTTATATCTTTTCACTATAACTTCATTTATGCAAATTTTTGGAAATTAATTAAAATGAAAAAATAATCAAGATTTTTTGTTGTTATTTGTTTTGGAGAGTGAAATCCAACATTCTTAAACCAAATGGAAATATTTTTTGTTTGAGTAAAAAAAAAATATAATACAAGTTTTTACCATGTGTATTACCAAATTTCTCCCCAGTCTTTAACCAAGATATAGTCAAAAACAATTACTTTTATTCAAAATGTTAAAATTGGTCAGAATACTTTCTATGCAAAAAGGTAAAATGATAAAATTAATAGTGGAAGTTATTAGCCAAGCATTTCTTCCACAATGAACATGGAATACAGAGAGGGTCAGGAGTCAAAATTCATGTGAAGGTCATTCATGGATTATTCATACACAAGAATGGGAACAATGTAATTGGATGGCAAATGGAATCTAAAGGAGAAAGAATTATTTGCTCTTTAAGAGACAGTGATAAGATAATTGTGCAATGGTAGAACTTCTGAGAAAGACATGATTTTCGACATTACATATAATGGATAAAGGCATATGATTTAAGATATAATTTAAAAGTGATGGAGTAGATTGATGTGAAAGCTCTCCAGAGGGTGTAAATTCATTTATCCATTAGCATATAGACTTGATTTCTCTGACCACATGTATAAACAGAAGGTGGTCATATTGTCACAATATTAGAGAGTGCAGATTCAGGGGACCACAGTTATAGACCTTGTCTATCAGTGACAAAACGGCTAAGAATGTACGGTAGAGAAAGGACAGTGTTTTCAATAAATGGTATTAGGAAAATTGTTCAACTCCATGCAAAAGAATAAAAGTAGACTACTAATTTATATCATATACACAAATGAACTCAAAATGAATTGAAGATTTGAATATAAGATCTGAAATTATACAATTCCTAGAAGAATGCATAGGAGATAACCTCCTGAACATTGGCCTCAATGATTTTTTTTAAATTTGACTCCAGAGGCAAGGAAACAAATTCAGAAATAAACAAACAGATAAGACATTATACTAAAAAGCTTCTTCACATGAGAGAACGTATCATCAAAGTGAAAGAGAAGCCTACTGAATTCAAGAAGATATTTGAAAAGATCCAATAAAGGGATTATATATGTGTGTGTATGTAAAATATCCAAAATATATAAATAACTCATACAACCAAACAAGGAAAAAACTGGTTAAAACTAAGCATAAGGTATGATTAGATATTTTTGGGGAAACAGTGACAGATTTTATTTTCTTGGGCTCCAAAGTCCCTGTGAACAGTGAGTGCAGCCATGAAATTAAAAGACACTTGGAGGGAAAGCTATGACAAACCTAGACAGCATATTAAAAAGCAGAAATATCACTTCACTGAGAAATGTCCGTATAGTCAAAGCTATGGTTTTTCCACTGGTCTTGTATGGATGTGAGAGTTGGATCATAAAGAAGACTGAGAATCAAAGAATTGATGCTTTCGAACTGTGGTGCTGGAGAAGCTATTATAAGTAACATTGATATGGTTGATTGTGTTAAAAAAATATTTAGCTGATGCTTGAGAGTCCAAGACTCTCAAGAGTCCTTTGGACTTCACAGAAATCAAATCAGTCAATCCTAAACAAAATCAACTCTGAATATTTATTGGAAGAACTGATGCTGAAGCTAAAGCTTCAATGCTTTGGCCACCTGATGTGATGAGCCATCTCATTGGAAAAGTCCCTGACACTGGGAAGCAGGAGTGGGCAGCAGAAGATGAAATGGTTAGCTAGCATCACTGACTCAGTGGACATGAATCTGAGCAAACTCCAGGAGACAGTTTGGAGGGGATACCTTGCCAGGGGAGCCTGGCAAGCTTTAGTCCATGGGGTCTCACAGAGTTGGACAGGACTTAGTGAGTAAAGAACAACAACACGCGTGGAATTTATATAGTAAAAAGGGGATTTATGAGACAAAATTTGGCTTAGTTAAGTTCCCATATTTGAGTAACTATTAACATATTACCTGATATGTTGAAGATATATACTTTAAATGCATGAAAATTTTAAGATTCTCAGAATTCTGGATTCACCATGTATTATAATCTCAATATTAGAAGAACTGAAATAAATCATTAAATATTTCTATGATTCTGAAGTTGTAAATTATAATAGTTGTGTTTAAGCTTTATTTTATTGTTCTGTAGTCATGATTTTAAACACTCTTATTAAAAATTAAATATCTATAACTTTTCACCATGATCAGAGATGTATAAAAGTAACATTATATAGTATGTGCAATTTGCTATTATTTACTATTTATCATAGTTTCCTTACAATAGAGTTCCTTGTAACAAAATATGTTAACTATATACTATACAATCAATAAATGATTTTTGATTAGAAAACAGTATTATAAAGATACAAATTTTAATATCCAATAAGCAAAAGTAATGTAAAAATCTGAAATAGCATGAATTACTCTTGCCAATTCTATTTGTATAAATTTAATGAAATAATTTTAAAAGAAATATGAATAACTATAATTTAATAAAATTTAATAATGACATTAATAAATGTAATTAAATCATGGCTTGAATATTCACTGTTTGTGTGTAGCCTTGGGCAATTAACTTCCCTGCCCCTTGATTCTCTCATACATAATGTGAAAATAGTTTTAATAATTCTCTAACAGGGTTACTATGAAAATCAAATGAAATACTATGGACAAGTATTTAGAAAGAGACCGAATGTGTAATAACTAATAAACAATGGCTACTGTGACTATAATGATATTAAGTCAAATTTAAAATCTTCTCTGCTCTTCTTCTCCAAGTTAACTCTCATATTTTTCCCAGTTGCAATCATTACCATAACTTTGGTGAAAGCATTTTTAGACCACTCTATATTATCTATACTACATGTTTATATGATTGTGAACATGATATAGCATAATAATCAAGGCATCATCCTAGGTGTGTATTAACTGTCTATATTTTTCCTCAAATAATTTGACTATAATTATTACACATTAATTTATTTCTATCTTGGTTTCTTCCTATCAAATGTGGACGTTTTTTTAGGCTGTAAACAATCACACTTTCCATGTTTAATAAGAGTATTTTTTCTAAGCTGTCATGGTCCTTGTTTTGCTTTGGTTTATTGGTTTTTATCTAAAGAGGTTTCTTAATGTTATGTGTTACAATCTGTCATACTTTCTCTTTGGGATTTTTTTCTTTTGTGTTATGTTAAATATTTTTATTTCTTTGTAACTTTGATAAATAGCCTACTTTATATTTTATTAATGTTCTAAAAATAATTTTAATCCTCCTTTATGAGTTTTGGCATAAAATGAAGAGTGAAATGTCATTTTATTTTTTTACCATATTTCCATCTAGTTATTTATTAATTTCCTTACTCTATACTTATAGTCAACTCAAATTTCAATGACCCTTCCTGATTTTCCAGAAACTAGGTTGCATTTTTACCCACATATTATAAATTTAATTAATAGACAGTTCCTTTATGATCATAATTCCAGAGTAAAATGTGAATTGCATATGTGTTTTGTGATTTGTTTACATTTGAGTAGATCTTAGGGATGAAGTTTGCACTTGTAACTTTCAGCCGTTTTTACCCCTATAATTAAATTAAAAAAAAGCCATGGTCTAGAAAGATTTTTCACAAGTACAAATATGCCAGAATGCATGATCCTTATTGGTCTAATGTTTTCTAATCAAAGCTGGTTAAGAAGGTAATACTAGATAAGGAACTTCCAGAATTACCTACACCTTTGAAATTCCAATAACAATACAAATTACCCCAAATAGTTTTGCTCTCTTGGGATTCAATCATTACTGTCATAGATGATTCAGAAGCTGTATTATCCAGGATTTTATCCAATTAAAAAACCTTATGTAAGTGTAAAATTAACCCTCACTCTCTCATTGTCCCCTTCTAGTCTTTAAATGAAGAGAGATATCAAAACCTAGAATTGGAGAACAAATCAATATTTTTAAAGAAAACATTTAACTATCAATTCTCTGAAGCTTCCTTATTTTATAGTAGATGCTGTTTAGAAAAATTCATTTATATATATTCAGGCGTATAAGACAAAGTTCCCACAAGAAAAAGAACAACCAGACACAAAATATTTTACACTGCCTTCAGAGAGAAATGATTAAACAAGTTATAAAAACCTACAAAAAGTGGCTGGTTTGATGATTTGGCATTGGAATCTGTTTTCATTTTCTTTATAGCTCAAATCATACCTACTGCTCACATCCAAAATAGCTTAATTATCAGGAATAATCAAGGGCTTGAATTCTTTAAAAACAAAGAGTGCTAAAAAACGGTTTGTGTCACTTATTGATACCATTTCAATTGGTCACTTTATTGACACCTTTAACTCTCTGTGTTCTGAGCCACAATTAGTTTGCCTTTTCAATGTGACTGTATAATATGTCATTGTGGGTAACACAATTTCTGCCACAAGCCAAGGGATCTACATTATAATGGACTCATTTTTCAATGACTGAAGAAAAGTTTACATTATTGACAAAGTGGTAGCATAGAGAAGCACTAGCTACAATTATTAACTTCCATGTTCTGGGGAAAATGCTACCTGCTATAACATCTATCTCTGCTTTATTGACTATGCCAAAGCCTTTGACTGTGTGGATCACAATAAACTGTGGAAAATTCTGAAAGAGTTGGGAATACCAGACCATCTGACCTGACTCTTGAGAAATTTGTATGCAGATCAGGAAACAACAGTTAGAACTGGACATGGAAAAACAGAATGGTTCCAAATAGGAAAAGGAGTACGTCAAGGCTGTATATTGTCACCCTGCTTATTTAACTTATATGCAGAGTACATCATGAGAAAGGCTGGGCTGGAAGAAGCATAAGCTGGAATCAAGATTCCTGGGAGAAATATCAATAACCTCAGATATGCACACGACACCACCCATATGGCAGAAAGTGAAGAGGAACTAAAAAGCCTCTTGATGAAAGTGAGAGAGGAGAGTGAAAAAGTTGGCTTAAATCTCAACATTCAGAAAACTAAGATCATGGCATCTGGCCCCATCACTTCATGGCAAATAGATGGGGTAACAGTGGAAACAATGTCAGACTTTATTTGTTTGGGCTCCAAAATCACTGCAGATGGTGATTGCAGCCATGAAATTAAAAGACGCTTACTCCTTGGAAGGAAAGTCATGACCAACCTAGATAGCATATTGAAAAGCAGAGACATTACTTTGTCAACAAAGGTCCGTCTAGTCAAGGCTATGGTTTTTCCAGTCATCGTGTATGGATGTGAGAGTTGGACAGTGAAGAAAGCTGAGTGCTGAAGAATTGATGCTTTTGAACTGTGGTGTTGGAGCAGACTCTTGAGAGTCCCTTGGACTGCAAGGAGATCCAACCAGTCCATCCTAAAGGAAATCAACCCTGAGTATTCATTGGAAGGACTGATGCTGAAGCTGAAACTTTAATACTTTGGCCACCTGATGTGAAGAATTGACTCACTGGAAAAGACCCTGATGCTAGGAAAGATTGAGGGCAGAAGGAGAAGGGGACGCCAGGATGAGATGGCTGGATAGCATCACCAACTCGATGAACATAGGTTTGGCTGGACTCCTGGAGTTGGTGATGGACAGGGAAGCCTGGCGTGCTGTGGTTCGTGGGGTGGCAAAGAGTCGGACACGACTGAGCGACTGAACTGAATTGATTGTCACACAAATTAATGAATCATGCCTTGTCATTGAGGAAAGCTGAGGATAGATGGAGAGACAGAGTAAATGAATAGGTGAGAGTATAATTTATGATTTAGTATACCGGTACACAAATTGACACAAACTTATAGGAAGACATTTCAACTTTACATGGGAAATTTAAGATTTCATGAAATAATAGCTGATAACTGAAAGAAGAGTGAAAATTTCACTGAGGAAGAAAAATAACCATAGGGTTAGTAAGAGGTTTGTGGGAAAAACACAAGAAGCCTGGAGACTTGCATGTTTATAAAATTCGGGGTTCTTAATTGTTATTCAGTGTGACTAGTGAAGCCAGGAATGAAAATAGATGAAACAAAGATAGTTAGGGATGGATAATGAAGAGCTATGCATGCTTTCATATATGTAATGAATAGGAATAGGAGGTAGCAGATTATCTAAGTTTTTGTTTAGACATCACTTTTTTTAAAATTAGTTTCAGATACACAATGTTAAAATGTGAAGCATTGATTAGAGAAGGAAAAAAATGAAACAAGGTAATAAGTGAAGGTTGTTTTAATCATATAGCTGGGAAAAGATGCTGGCCTGAATCCTAGCATTGAGAATAGAGGACCATATTTTAAGAAAGTATTCAGGAAATTAATCTTCTGGGTTTACACTGATTTATTGTGAGAAAGATCTATTTGGGGCTAGGAATAATGGCACAGGGAAAACCAAAAGAGAAATAGAAGATAGTTCAGTTGCAGAAGGATGGAATTTGCAATTTTATACAATCATATATAGAAAAAATATATTCTAGGCAGTTAGAAATCTGGTGTGGAAATCCAGAGATGGCTGGGACCTGGAGTCACTGATTTTACTGTTACCAGTGAAGGGAAAAGGGGTCCCCAGGGAGAGCAGAAAGCAAGAACATCATCAGTATGACTTACTCAGAAAGCCCAGGTTTGACTGCCAGGTTCTGCTATTAATTAGCTCTGAGATCTTGGCCTTATATTTTTCACAGACAGAATCAACCACAGTCACATTCCTGATAACTCAGTTACATAAAAGATCCAGTGAAATGTGAATGTGTTTTGGAAAATCTTTGAAGGACTTTCTACAGTTTTGATCATAAAATATTTCCAACAGCACCTACAGATTAAGATGTTCACTGCAGCACTTCAAAGAAAAAGTGAACATGCTGTATCTAGTGATCACTTACATTAAAAATAAAAGCGCTTCAATTTACATGAAATTATTACTATGCTGCCAGTGATCTAGGATGCCACAGAGATGATAAAATCACAGTAATTGTTTACAGTGTTCCATCAAGTGAAAAAAGCATAAAATTGTGTATACAGTATATCTAATATTCCATAAAAATTTATACAGAGAAGAAAAAAGATCTATAATATCTTAGCAATAGTTGCTTTTAGAAGATAGTACCATGGCTGATGTCTTTCCATTTTAATGTTATTATAATTAACGATGGGGGAGAACTTAAATGTTTCTTGAGCAGTTAGTTCACTTGTCAAGTAAATAGGTAAGTCTACTTTTATCATGTAAAGTGTTTTTTTTTTAATTTGGTAGCATTTATCATCTAAACTCTGAAAAAAATTAAAACTGATAATACTGGACTAATTATGTACATGTATGTATACACACACACACACACATACATACACACACACACGCATATCAATTACAGAGAGATAATTTGAAGCTCCAATAAAAGACATTACACCTTTCACAGATTTCATGGTGGAGCTGAACTATAATCCCAGAAGTTCTGGATTCTAATTGCAGAAATAAAGGCAGTTAGATGAAAAACTCCTAAATAAGTCTCCTGGCTCCAAAATCACTGCAGATGGTGATTGCAGCCATGAAATTAAAAGACGCTTACTCCTTGGAAGGAAAGCCATGACCAACCTAGACAGCATATTAAAAAGGAGAGACATTACTTTGTCAACAAAGGTCTATCTAGTCAAGGCTATGGTTTTTCCAGTGGTCATGTATGGATGTGAGAGTTAGACTATAAAGAAAGCTGAGCTCAGAAGAATTGATGCTTTTGAACTGTGGTGTTGGAGAAGACTCTTGAGAGTTCCTTGGACTGCAAGAAGATCCAACCAGTCCATCCTAAAGGAGATCAGTCCTGGGTGTTCATTGGAAGGACTGATGTTGAAGCTGAAACTCCAATACTTTGGCCACCTGATGGGAAGAGCTGACTTATCTGAAAAGACTCTGATGCTGGGAGAGATTGGGGGCAGAAGGAGAAGGGGACGCCAGAGGATGAGATGGTTGGATGGCATCACCAACACAATGGACATGGGTTTGGCTGGACTCCAGGAGTTGGTGATGGACAGGGAGGCCTGGAGTGCTGGGGTTCATGGGGTTGCAAAGAGTCGGACACGAATGAGTGACTGAACTGAACTGAACTCCAGCCAGTTGTTGAGTAGACAAGACAATTACAATTGTAGGCTGTGCCATAAGGTATAGATTAAGATTTGATTTCCAAATAAAAGTTGTGGAGGTGGGCCACAGTTGAGAGGGGACAAAAAAGACACCCATGTAGAGACATTTTTCAAGGTGGTATCTTTTCTCTATCTTGCCAAAAGATACACTGCTGTGCAGTTCTGGGTCTGAAGGGTCAATTCCAATTAGGAGTTTTCTCAAAGGGATTTGAATAGCTCAAGATATAATACTATTTTGCTGTCAGAAGGCCTGGCTCTGGTACTTAATTTTCTGTGTGGACTTAGACAAATTATTCAACCTGCTCTGCTTCAGTTTTATTATTTGATCTTTAAAATGATAACAATAATACCTACTTTGTTGAGATTTCAAAGATCATGTCTTTAAAACCCCAAACAAAAGGGGTTCTTGTGGTTGTGCTGATGAGGAAGACAAAGAGGAGGGAATAATAGTAACAAAAATAGTAAAGATGACAAAGGTGATGATAACAACAGTGATGAGGAGGATAATGACGTGATGATGAGAATGACTGGTGACGATGATGACAATAAGGAAAAGGGTAGAGTCTTTTCTCTTAAATTTGTAAAAGAGTTCTCAGCGATAACTGTCTTACTTATGTCTTATGTGTATCAATGGCTCTCCTGGCTGCCTGACAGTAAACTTCAAGAGTACAAGGTCTTTTCTTAGATATTCATTCTGTGCCTAGACAAACGAATGGACTGCATTAACTCACAGCTGCTTGTATGTATTACAGCAGATAAGAAAGCAAGCCACTTTCTCCAAGAGTCCATTTCACTTTCTCCTGCAGGGGACAGAAGGGGAAAACACTGCCTTTACCTTAGCTGGCTGCTTCTGATTTCTTTTTTTCTTTTTTGTTCTTGAGGGAAAAAATGGTTTTCTTTTATAATTCTGTGATAGATTTGATCTGGTGTTCTCTTTAAGGATTTTTAAACTTGGATTTTGGTAGAGTAGAATTGCCCTCAAGACATTTTAAGAAGGTTGACTGATAAGGTTTTGGAAGACCTATCATTCTGAATAACTGACAAAAGGAAAATGATTTTTAGTAAATGTGATGGGTAGTGGTCAAAGGATTAACTTTCAAGAATGTATTTGAGGGACTCTTAGCAACATGCATGATGTACATTACTACAGCCTTGGTGCCAGGAGCATATCTGCAGAACTTACATTAATGCCTGTCCTCACGTTCAGATATATGTAATAGAAATCACAAAAACTGCATCTTTAATTAAGCAAATTTTTTATGGCTATAGCTTCATAGACACTGGTATCCAGTAAAGCAAAATTTACTGAAAGAATTAACATTCTGTTCTCCTGCTGTAATAATACGAATGTGTAAAAATAAAAAGGCACCTGTTTTGCAGATTTTCTGTATTTGTACCCAGGAGGGACATGGGTTTACTGCAGTGTAACAAGTCCATGCCTGGGCATGATGCTTCAGAGTAGTATATTTACTATGGTAGCTCTTGGTTTATGACTTAAATCTCACCATTAAACAGCAGATTGAATAACAGAATACCAGTTCTCAAAGCTTGTACTTTAAACAGCTATACATGACAACTTAAGAGTAGGCAAACCTTCAATATAATTTTATCAAAGAAACAGCATTTTTATCTAACATGTGTTAAGCAGAATGAAACAGCAATAGCAAGTGCCATTTTACAGGTGGAAAGAAAAATGAAAACAGACTACAATCTGTTTTCATAGTTTATGGGGAATCATAGATCAATTCTCAGTTCCCATGATTCAGAGTAATTTAAAATTTTGATCCATTATTTCAGAATTATATGGATGTATTGCCTCTTATTTCAGTCATTTATTCAGTCAAACAAGTAATTATTGAGATTGTCCTATGTGCAAATTACTTAGCCTTTTAGGGGAGTTAGATATTTATGTTCTAACTGATGATCTAATTTATAAACCTTATTATTGTTTAACATTTAAATGTTATGGTTAAAATAATGTTTCATGTAAAAAAAATGAGTAATACATCATTATAAAATTAAAAATAACAGCTCTTTCCTTATCTCTATTCCCTTAAGTAATTTTTTAGATATTTATGTAATGGTCTTTATCCTAATGGTTTCGTGTGAGACATACTATTTTGCACATTGCTTTTCTTCTCTTAATAGTAAATGACTAGTATAGGTGGAATTCTCTTGCTATTTTTAATGACTGACTAGTGTTTCTTTTTATAATAACTGCATGAATTTTACAAGACCCTTATTGATGGATTTTTTTTCTTTTTTACATTTTAATGCCTCTAGATTTAATTTATGTTCAGCTCCTAGTTCAGGCCAGCATTATTTTAAGAGCAGATTACCTAAAGTGTGTATTGACTAGAATTTTTCCTGCTGATCTACTGACCTCTGAAATCTCACTTCTGAAATCTAGCCTCGTTATAGCTAGCAAGGGCATTGTATAGCGCTCCAGGCTAATCAAGGACTCCTCAGTCATCACTAACTGAAGTACACATCCAAAGTGAAAGATTCAGTGCCTTCTAAACTCACACAGCTGAATACAAAAACAAACAAGCAAACAAATGATCCAATTAAAAAATGGGCAGAGGATCTCAATATGTGTTATTCCAAAGAAGATATATAAATGACCAACAAGTGCAATTAATCTGACAAAGGAGGCAAAACTATGAAATTGAAGAAAGACAGTCTCTTTAATAAATGGTGCTGAGAAAACTGGCCAGCTACTTGAAAAGAAATTAAATTAGAACATTCTTTAACACCATACATAAAAATAAACTCAAAATGGATTAAAGACCTAAGTATATGACCAGATACTATAAATTTTTAGAGGAAAACATAGACAGAAAACTTTTTGACATAAATCATAATAGTATCTTTTCTGACTTATCTCTCAGAGTAATGGATATAAAAGCAAACAAACAAACAACTGGGATCTAATTAAATTAAGAAGCTTTAGGAAAGCAAATTAAATAATAAACAAAATGAAAGGACAACACACAGAATGAGAGAAAGTGTTTGCAAATGATCCAACTGACAGAGGATTAGTCTAAAAAATATACAAGGAGCTCATGCAGCTCAATATCAAAAAACCCAAACAACCCAATCAAAAATGGGTAGAAGACCTAAAGAGACATTTCTCCAAGGAAGCCATACACACACAGAGTCACCTGAAAAGATATTCAACATCACTCATTATGAGAGAAATGCAAATCAAAGCAACAGTGAGGTATTACCTCACACCAATAAGAATGGCAATCTTCAAAAATTTTGCAAAAAATAAATGCTGGAGAGGGTATGGAGTAAAGGGAATCCTCCTAAATTGTTGGTGGGAATGTAAATTGGTACAGTTACTATGGAGAACAGAATGGAATTTCCTTAAAAAAAAAACACCTGAAAGTAGAACTACCATACAATCTAGCAATCACACTCATGGTCATATATCTGGAGAAAAACATAGTTTGAAAGGATATATGCACTCCAATGTTCACTGCAGCACTATTTACAATAGCCAAGACATGGAACTAACCTAAACGTCCACTGATGGATGAATAAAAAAGATATAGTACACATATACAATGGAGTATTACTCAACCATTAAAAAGAATGAAACAATGGTATCTGCAACAACACGGATGGTCCTGGAGATTATCATAGTAAGTGAAGTAAGTCAGATAGAGACAAGTATCATGATATCACTTATACATGAAATGTAAAAAACTAATACAAACAAACTTATTTACAAACAGAAACAAATTCAGACTTAGAATACAAACTTACTGTTACCAAAGCAGGGAGTGTGCAGGCTGGGGGGGTGGTGATAAGTTGGGAGTTTGGGATTGAAATGTACATACTGCTATATTGAAAATAAAATGCTTTTCCATGAAAAAAAAAAAACAGTGCTCAACACCACTGGTTATTAGGGAAATACAAATGAAAACATGAGGTATCACCCCACACTTCTTAGAATCAAAAAAATGGGCAGAAGACCTAAACAAACATTTCTCAAAATGACCTGAAATAATAAGTGTTGGCAAGGATGTGGAGAAAAGGGAATATCGCTGCACTGTTGGTGGGAACGTTGGTGGAACGTCCACTATGGAAAACACTATGGATGCTCCTAAAAAATTTAAACAACAGTGGTACCTGATGGTCCAGTAGTTCACTGCTGGGTATTTATATAAAGGGAATAAAATCACTATCCCAAGAGGCTATCTGCACCCCCATGTTTACTGCAGTATTATTCACTATGCTGCTGCTGCTGCTAAGTCACCTCAGTTGTGTCCGACTCTGTGCGACCCCATAGACGGCAGCACACTAGGCTCCCCCGTCCCTAGGATTCTCCAGGCAAGAACACGGGAGTGGGTTGCCAGTTTCTTCTCCAGTGCATGAAAGTGAAAAGTTAAAGTGAAGTCGCTCAGTCACATCCAACTCTTCGCGACCCCACAGACTGCAGCCTACCTGGCTCCTTTGTCCATGGGATTTTCCAGGCCAGAGTACTGGAGTGGGGTGTCATTGCCTTCTCCGATTATTCACTATAGATAAGATATAGAACTAAACTAAGTGTCCAGTGATAGATGAACAGTTAAAGAAAATGTGAATGTACATAAATATTACTCAGCCAAGAAAAAAAGAAGCAATAAATACTAACATTTGCAAGAACATGGGTAAGCCTTGAGGACATTATGCTAGTGAAATGAGCCAGAAAGAAAGACAATCACTGTGAGATCTCATATGTGGATTCTAAATAAATCAGCAAAGTTTTAAAGAACAGACTTGTAGTTTCCAGAAGCAAGGGCAAGAAATGGGCAAAATGTGCAAAAGTACTCAAGAGTTACAAACCTCTAGTTTTAAGATAAATAAGTCCTTTAAAAAAGATTTAGTGCCTTCTGAAAACTGGCAGTTTGAGGTCTCTTCACTCACCATCATAAGAACTTTCTACATTTTGTTCAAAGAAAATTCTATTCCCACCTTTAAAAACATTTTAATTTTTCTTCCCAAATTATTTTCTTTTATCTTGACTATTCCCTTCAGTCTCTGAAATGTTTGCGCTTGTTGCTGTTTAGTCTCTCAGTCATGTCCAGCTCTTTGTGACCCCATGAACTATAGCACGCCAGACTTCCCTGTCCTTCACCATCTCTGGTTATTGTCTTTTGAACCAAAGTTCTAATTATAGACCCTCTGGAAGTCCTTCCTTTAGCTCACATTTTGTACCAACATAGCAAGAACTCTATCTTTCTGGGCTATCTAGAAAACCATATGGTATCATGTAGTCTGTCTACTGCCTAGGAACACAAAATTTAGCAAAGGAGGGCAAAGCAATGTCACATATAACTATAAAACAGGACTCAGAATGTCATATGTGCTTCACAAATCTCCCATCAATTTTTGTGCCAATCCCTGCCTATCTTGTGCTTGTGCATGTAAGTATTAAACATTATGGTGATAATAATTAAATGTTATTGAATATGTATTACACATACTTGACATCACATCCAATATGTTAAGCAACCATCTTATTTAACCCTCCCAACAATCCCACATGTTAGAAGATATCACTATTCTTATCCTACAAATGAGATCACAGCCTGAGAAGATTCTGCTATAATGTATAAGCTGCTACTTAGTAGAGCCAGAATTTGAACTCAGGTTATCAGAATTTCTAAATTTTATTAAGATTCTTTCCTTAAAATCTGTAAATTGAATCTCTAAAGTAGTTTTTGGCAGAATTAAATTGGTAGTTTTTAAACTAAGGTTTCTGACACAAAATATATGGAAATAACTTTTAAGTCAAGCAAATGGAAAATATTATCCTTTACAGACTGATTATTAACCAATAACAACATGCCTTTGCTTAATAGCTAGTTAAAAGAATTATATCTTTAAAAGATCAGGTAAATTGCCCACTAATTTGATTAAAATGCATTTTCTTCTAGGTCTCATAGATCTAGACAGCTTGTCATTTTTCTCCTGTTGCCCCATTCATTCTAGGTCTTAAAGAGCATCGCTCTTCATTGAAGGATATTGACCACAAGTGAGTAATTTATCTTTGTTCAAAGCAAATTATGTTTCATGTCCTTCTGGAAAATGTAATCATTAGGGCAAATTCTGCCTGTATTTACTCTTTCTAAGGAAACCTTACATTTGTCAAAATGAATGACCAATTTCAATGAAATATTTACTTCAATATGGATTATAGTAGCTTCCTCATTTATCTCTCTGCCAGCAGTTTCATCATCTGTATGAGCTGTCTGTGGTTGCTGTAACAAATTACCACAAACTAGGGCTTAAAAAGCAAATATTTCCTTACAGTCCTTTAGGGTAAAGTCCACCCTGGGTCTCACTGAGCTTAATTCAAGGTTTCAAAAGGCTGCTTCCTTTCTGGGGCCTCTAGGTAAGAGATTCTATCCTTACCATTTCAACTGTCTAGAGGGCATGTACATTCCTTGGGTCATGGCCCTGTGGTTCCTTCTTTAACTCCAGCAACAATAAGCTGAATTATTTTAACATCATGTCACTTTTATATCCTCTTTTCCAACCTGGATAGTCCAGAATAATTCCCCCAATACAAAGTCCTTAATGTAAGAATAGCTGCAAAATTGCTTTTGCCATGTACGGTAACATGCTCACAGGTTCAAGGGACTAGGATGTGGACATCTTTGCTCACTATTCTGTCTACCATACTACCCTTTGGGCTCCCCTGGTGGCTCAGATAGTAAAGAATCCACCTGCAACACAGGAGACCCATGTTCCACCCATGCGTGCTATTGCTTCAGTGATGTCAGACTCTTTGAGACCCTGTGGGCTGTGGCCCACCAGACTCCTCTGCCCAAGGGATTCTCCAGGCAAGAAAACTGGAGTAGGTTGCCATGTCTTCTCAAGGGAGGATCTTTCCAACCCAGGGATAGAACCCACATCTCTTACTCACATTTCCTACATTGGCAATTGGTTATTTACCACTAGTACCACATGGGAAGCCCATGTTTATCAGAGTAAACTTTCTCAGATGTATCTATGAATATTCATATTCATGTGCAAACTTCTTTAATAGCTCACCTTTTTATGCATGAAAAACAAGGTATTTCAAAATTTGGCTTTTGCTTACTTGGTCATTCTCATACTTCAACACTCTTAGTAAACTTCTTTTGCTTCCACCTTTAGACTCTTCTACCTTTATAAGCTGCTTCCTTCATGAAGCATTTCCTCCTCTTCTGAGCACCACAGAAACCCCTATGCTTTCTTTAGTTCTTAGCCCAAGGCTTACCTTTTGTGTAAGTCTTTCTCTGACTCATCCCAGGGATCATCTGGGAGCACCAAAATGATGTTTTTCCTGCTGCACATGTGTTAAGGAATGCTGATGGCTGAGTTGTAGCTGACTCAGGCAGAATATATTCAAAGACCTATAGGGAAGACATAATTCAGTGCCTAGTACTCAGGTTTCCAGGAAATTTCTTCACAGCATTGCTTTAATTTGAGGAGCCCTAGTTATTCCTTTGTGCCTCATTGCTATAGTACCCACTTCTAGCCTCCTCTTCCCCTTCTTTTATGGTATTTGAAACTTTAGACTAAATGAGTCCTTCTTATCCTTTCCCAGCAGATCTTTCAGTCCCATGGGTAAGTAAGTTGCTTCCACCTGTGTAAACAACACTTCCAGTGGCCTCAATACTTCCTAATGGGGTTGCAGGACCAGCTATTTCATAAGAGAGTGCCAAGCCCATTAGGGAAGGAGAATTGTTTCTTCTGTGGTTTTGATGGTCAAAATTTATTGAGTCTAGTTTGCAGGTCACAGATCCATCATCTCATGTGCACATCATCCTCTCTCCCAGAGAGTTTCATTATCCTCCAGGGCATTTTGCTGATAACTTCAGTCTTACAAAGTATATTGTCACATCAAATCTGGAGGCTTAAGTGTAAGTTCCAGACTATATAAAATGTAAGATCTGTCAGGAGACCCCTTTTTCTATTCTTAATGTATAAATTTTCATGTGGAAAAGAAAGCAATTAATGGTATAGTTTTCCATGCTAAGAAAGAAAAGAATATCAAACAACAGACATACTTATGGATATCAATAAATATCAGACATACCAGAGTCCAAAAGGAACATCCTTTCAGAAAACTTCTATCAGCACAGCTTTATTTATCTTGAAGAGTTAGTAAGACAAAAATGCATTCATTTTTCTGTACTCAAACATATTGAAGATGTATTATTATATAAATTATCTAGAAATTCTTGAATACATCAGATTTCATGAAAACATATTACTAGGTAGTCAGCTGAGTCTCTCAGTCATGTCCAACTCTTTGTGACTCTGAAGACTGCAGCCTGCCAGGCCTCGCTGTCCATCACCAACTCCTGGAGTCCACCCAAACCCACGGCCATGGAGTTGATGATGCCTCCAGCCATCTCATTCTCTGTTATCCTCTGCTCCTCCTGCCCTCAATATTTCCCAACATCAGAGTCTTTTCCAGTGAGTCAGCTCTTCGCATCAGGTGGCCAAAATATTGGAGTTTCAGCTTCAACATCAGTCCTTCCAAAGAACACCCAGGACTGATCTCCTTTGATGGACTGGTTGGATCTCCTTGCAGTCCAAGGGACTTTCAAGAGTTTGCTCCAACACTACAGTTCAAAAGCATCAATTGTTCCGTGCTCAGCTTTCTTTATAGTCCAACTCTCACATCCATACATGACCACTGGAAATACCATAGCCTTGACTAGATGTACCTTTGTTGGCAAAGTAATTTCTCTGCTTTTTAATATGTTGTCTAGGTTGGTCATAACTTTCCTTCCAAGGAGTAAGCATCTTTTAATTTCATTGCTGCAATCACCATCTGCAGTGATTTTGGAGCCCAAACAAATAAAGTCTGACACTGTTTCCACCGTTTCCCCATCTATTTGCCATGAAGCGATGGGATCAGATGGGACCAGATCTTAGTTTTCTTAATGTTGAGCCTTAAGCCAACTTTTTCACTCTCCTCTTTCACTTTCATGAAGACACTTTTTAATTCCTCTTCACTTTCTGCCATAAGGGTGGTGTCATCTACATATCTGAGGTTACTGATATTTCTCCCAGGAATCTTGATTCCAGCTTGTGCTTCTTCCAGCCCAGCGTTTCTCATAATGTACTGTGCGTATGAGTTAAATAAGCAGAGTGACAATATCCAGCCTTGAAATACTCCTTTTTCTATTTGAAACCAGTCTGTTGTTTCATGTTCAGTTCTAAATGTTGCTTCCAGACCTGCATACAGGTTTCTCAAGGGACAGGTCAGATGGTCTGGTATTCCCATCTCTTTCAGAATTTTCCACAGTTTGTTGTAATACACACAGTCAAAGGCTTTGGCATAGTCAATAAAGCAGAAGTAGATGTTTTTCTGAAATTCTCTTGCTTTTTCGATGATCCAGAGGATGTTGGCAATTTGATCTCTGGTTCCTCTGCCTTTTCTAAAACCAGCTTGAACATATGGAAGTTCACAGTTCATGAACTGTTGAAGCCTGGCTTGGAGAATTTTGAGCATTACTTTACTAGTGTGTGAGATGAGTGCAATTGTGCAGTAGTTGGCTCATTCTTAGGCATTGCCTTTCTTCGTGATAGGAATGTAAACTGACCTTTTCCAGTCTTGTGGCCATTGCTGAGTTTTCCAAATTTCCTGGCATTTTGAGTGCAGCACTTTCACAGCATCATCTTTGAGGATTTGAAATAGCTCAACTGGAATTCCATCACATCCAATAGCTTTGTTTGTAGTGATGCTTTCTAAGGCCCACTTGACTTGACCTTCCAGGATGTCTGGCTCTAGCTGAGTGTGAGTGATCTCATCATCATGATTACCTGAGTCATGACGATCTTTGTTGTAAAGTACTTCTGTGTATTCTTGCCACCTCTTATTAATAACTTCTGCTTCTGTTAGGTCCATACCTTTTCTGTCCTTTATTGAGCCCATCTTGGCATGAAATGTTCCCTTTGTATCTCTGATTTTCTTGAAGAGATCTCTTGTCTTTCCCATTCTGTTTTTTCCCTCTATTTCTTTGCATTGATCACTAAGGAAGGCTTTCTTACCTCTCCTTGCTATTCTTTGGAATTCTGCATTCAGATGGGAATATCTTTCTTTTTCTCATTTGCTTTTCACTTTTCTTCTTTTCACAGCTATTTGTAAGGCCTCCTCAGACAACCATTTTGCTTTTTTACATTTCTTTTTCTTGGGGATGGTCTTAATCCCTGTCTCCTGTACAATGTCACGAACCTCCTGGAGTAACAGGCAAATGTGGCCTTTGAATACTGAATGAAGCAGGCCAAAGATTAGTAGAATTTTGCCAAGAAAACTCACTGGCCATAGCAAACACCTTCTTCCACAAGAGAAGAAAGACTCTACACATGGATATCACCAGATGGTCAACACCAAAATCAGATTGATTAAACTCAATCAACCTATATATATATATCTTTGCAGCCAAAGATGGAGAAGCTCTATCCAGTCAGCAAAAACAAGACTTGGAGCTGACTGTGGCTCAGATCATGAATTTCTTATTGCCAAATTCAGATTTAAATTGAAGAAAGTGGGCAAAACCACAAGACGATTGAGGTACGACCTAACTCAAATCCCTTATGATTATACAGTGGAAGTGACAAACAGATTGAAGGGATAAGATCTGATAGACAGAGTGCCTGAAGAACTATGGACAGAAGTTCCTGACATTGTACAGGAGGCAGTGATCAAGACCATCCCGAAGGAAAAGAAATGCAGAAAGGCGAAATGGTTGTCTGAGGAGGCCTTACAAATAGCTGAGAAGAGAAGCTAAAGGAGAAAAATGCAAGATATACCCATTTGAATGCAGAGTTCCAAAGAATAGAAAGGAGAGATAAGAAAGCTTTCCTTAGTGATCAATGTGAAGAAATAGAGGAAAACAATAGAAAGGAAAAGATGAGAGATTTCTTCAAGAAAATCAGAGATACCAAAGGAATGCTTCATGCAAGATGGGCACAAAAAAGGACAGAAATGGTATTGCCATAACAGAAGCTAAAGATATTAAGAAGAGGTAACAACAATACACAGAAGAACTATACAAAAATATATCCAAGACCCCCATAACCATGATAGTGTATCACTCACCTAGACACAGACATCCTGGAATGTGAAGTCAGGTGGGCCTTAGGAAGTATCACTATGAACAAAGCTAGTAGAGATGATGGAATTCCAGTTGACCTATTTCAAATCCTCAAAGATGATGCTGTGAAAGTGCTGCACTCAATATGCCAGCAAGTTTGGAAAACTCAGCAATGGCCACAAGACTAGAAAAGGTCAGTTTCCCTTCCAAACAATCCCAAAGAAAGGCAATGCCAAAGAATATTCAAACTACCACAGGATTGCACTCATTTCACATGCTAGCAAAGTAATGCTCAAGATTCTCCAAGCCAGGCTTCAACAGTATGCGAACCGTGAACTTCCAGATGTTCAGGCTGGAATTTAGAAAAGGCAGAGGAACCAGAGGTCAAATTGCCAACATCTGTTGGATCATAGGAAAAGCAAGAGAATTTCAGAAAAGCATCTACTTCTGTCCTATTGACTACACCAAAGCCTTTGACAGTGTGGAAAACAAACTGTTGAAAATTCTTTAAGAACTGGAAATACCAGACTACTTTACCTGCCTCCTGAGAAATCTGTTTGCAAGTCAAGAAGCAATAGTTAGAACTGGACATGGAACAACAGACTGGTTCCAAATCAGGAGAAGAGTATGTCAATGCTGTATTTTGTCACCAGGCTTATATAACTTATATTCTGAGTACATCCTGTGAAATGCTGGGCTGGATGAAACACAAGCTGGAATCAAAATTGCCAGGAGAAATATCAATAACTTCAGATATGCAGATGACAAAACCCTTATGGCAGAAAGTGAAGAAGAACTAAAGAGCCTCTTGATGAAAGTGAAAGAGAAGAGTGAAAAAGTTGGCTTAAAGCTCAACATTCTGACAGCTAAGATCATGGCATCTGTTCCCATCACTTCATGGCAAATAGATGGAGAAACAATGGAAACAGTGAGAGACTTTATTTTTTTGGAATACAAAATCACTGCAGATGGTGACTGCAGCCATGAAATTAAAAGATGCTTGTTCCTTGGAAGAAAAACTATGATCAACTTAGCATATTAGAAAGCAGAGACATTACTTTGCCAACAAAGTTCTGTCTAGTCAAAGCTATGGTTTTCCAATAATCATGTATGGATGTGAGAGTTAGAATATAAAGAAAGCTGAACACCAAAGTATTGATGCTTTTGAATTGTGGTGTTGGAGAAGATTATTGAGAGTCCTTGGATTTCAAGGAGATCCAACCAGTCAATCCTAAAGGAATTCAGTCCTGAATATTCATTGGAAGGACTGATGCTGAAGCTGAAACTCCAATTCTTTGGCCACCTTATGCGAAGAGCTAACTCATTGAAAAAGACCCTGATGCTGGGAAAGATTGAAGGTGTGAGGAGAAGGTGATGCCAGAGTTTGAGATGGTTGGATGGCATCACCGACTCAATGGACTTGAGTTGGGGTAAGTTCCGGGACTTGGTGATGGACAGAGATGCCTGGCGTGCTGCAGTCCATGGGGTTGCAAAGAGTCAGACACGACTGAGCAACTGAACTGAACTGACTGATTCCTAAGATGTTGATGTTCACTCTTGCCATCTCCTGTTTGACCACTTACAATTTACCTTGAATCATGGACCTAACATTCCAGCTTCCTATGCAATATTATTCTTTACACCATTGGACTTTGCTTCCATCACCAATCACATCCACAAGTGGGTGTTGCTGTTGCTTTGGTTCTGTCGTTAATGTTCACATTAATGAACACACATGCAAATGTTTAAAATGAGATTCACATTATGAATTTCTAAGCTGATTCTCTAGGTTGACATTTTCATTGAACCAGCACTTAGACATAATTTTTTTCTAAAAGACCAGCAGAGGAATGAAGCTAATAATTTATCCTAAAGGAAAAACAAAAAGTGCTTATCTGTTAGGAATACTCTTTCTGAGGGATGAGTAAGCATATAAACCTGTTTTATCATATTTATATTGTTAATTATGGATATATCAATCACAGCCAAAGCACCGATGTTGCTTTTCTTCTAATCAGAGAAAGTGAGTATTTTTCCTAAGCACATTTTAGGAAGCAAAAGTGTTTTTCTTTAGATTCAATCAAGCAATAAAATTTCCATGCCTTTCCAGTACAGTCATGTGTTGGGTTTGTTGCATTGTGTTTTCTGGTTCTGTTAAATCAGAGTGAAATCCAAATGCAGTGAGAATGCTGAACTCTATAAACACATTATTTGTCAGGATTGTTGTTGTTGTTTAGTTGCTAAGTTATATCTGACTGTTTGTGACCCATGGACTGTGTCTGGGTTCAAACCCTTTCCCACTTTTCAGCCATGAGTCGGATACAACTGAGCGACTGAACTGAACTGATTCCTAAAATGTTGATGTTTACTTTTGCCATCTCCTCTTTGACTACTTCCAGTTTATCTTGATTCATGGACCTAACATTCCAGCTTCCTATGCAATATTATTCTTTACACCATCGGACTTAGCTTCCATCACCAGTCACATCCACAACTGGGTGTTGTTTTTGCTTTGGCTCTATCAAAGCAAAAGAACATGAGACTTCAGAAGCAAAGTCATGAGACTTCAGGCAATTTACCAAATGCTTCAGACTTCTGTTTTCTCATCTTTAAAAGAAGTTGCGTGGCTTAAATGATCTCCCTGTTCCTTCCAGAACTAAATGCTTAAGACCGTCATCTTTACGTTCCTAAGAGTCCTAGTTTTAACCAACAGAAATCTTCATACCTATCCATTGTAAAATCACTTAAAAAGCCATTAAAAAAAATTCATTTGAATCAGTTCTACTCAGGTGGACGGAACTGGAGCCTATTATGCAGAGTGAAGTAAGCCAGAAGGAAAAACAACAATACAGTATACTAATGCATATATATGGAATTTCGAAAGATGGTAACGAGAACCCTGCATGCGAGACAGCAAAAGGAACACAGATGTATAGAACAGACTCGTGGACTCTGTGGAAGAGGGCAAGGGTGGGATGATATGGGAGAATGGCATTGAAACATGTTAATTATCATATGTGAAATCAATCGCCAGCCCAGGGTTGATGCTCGGGGCTGGTGCACCGAGATGACCCAGGGGGAGGGAATTGGGAGGGAGGAGGGAGGGGGGTTCTGGAGGGGGAGCATATGTAAACCCATGGTGGTTTCATGTCATTGTATGGCAAAACCAACACAAAAAACTAAAGAAAATTTAAAAAAAAAAGCCATTATCTGTGAAATGTCATTTTTTTAAAGAAAGTTCAAACCTCTGCCCTGAGTGAATATGGTCATCACACATCTACCTTTAAAACAAGTGGGTGATATAACTCTGGAGATCTCTCCACCATCCTTCCCTCTTTTCTTTCCTGTGTATCCAGTAGTTCTATGAATGCTATTCTATTTGCAAAAAATACAGCCTTTCAAAGTTTTAATAAGGTGAGAGTCTGCCTTGATATAGCAAGATGATCCATGCATTCAAGATAAATTGTCTTTTAAACATGGATTTGATAAGTGCACTACCCTTGCCAAAATCAGAAATTTCTAGACATCCTTAAAACTATAAATAGGCATATTAAACTCAACATGCCAGGTTGTTAAGTTGAAAACAAGGTTTATACTTTTCAGTTTAAAAATATTGTCACCAATAGCCCTATTTCTCTCCTTACTGAGTTCCATACATTGTTTTCCTCTATAAAAGTATAAATTAATTACAGAGAGGGAAGGTCCAATTACTTTTATTCACCTCAGACTGAGCGCAAGTTCTAGTGCTTTCTTTTCAGGAGGGCAGGTGCCTGGCATCCAGACGCAACATGATTTAATTTTCTTTCTTCTGGTGTGTGTGTAGTACACGGGTCCAGTAATTACTATGCTGCTGTTAGACTATGTTAGATTTATGGAAATTAGGATATATAAGCCCAGTAATATTTGTTTTTATTCCAAAGTAAAGGTAATTGGTTTTAATTATTATAGAAAATGGTCTCTTTACTTTAGGTAATTACAGGTGGGTCCTTCTAGATAAAGGATTCATTAGAGCATCTCACCAGCTCTGCTAAAGCTATGGTTGAGAGAACAATTTCATTATATGATCCTTGTTATTAGGGCATGTGTTTTTCCTTCTTATTTTTTCATAATACTTCAATCTGAAACATCATGTTTCGCTTTGTTTTTAAATTTGGAGCTGAAATTTGGTTAATTCTCCTTTCAAATCTCCTTCAGGAAAAGCAGTAGAAAGGGTAGGTTAAATTTCTATGATTCACTCTTGTCAAATCTTATCTTTTAAAATGTTAAGGTTCTAGCTTTTTCACAGAAAATAAGACTCTATGACTGCATTGATTTACATTAGTTTGTTGGTCCCTTGAAAGAAAGCAACTTACTATAAAACCACCTTGACTCACTTCACATTATAATGAGAATAATTGCATGTCACTTTAAAAACATTGAGAAAAGTCAAAAATCTTATACAAAATTAATATACTGATTCTAAGATTTAGTTGCTTTCTTTTTGAATTGCTGTCACATATTAGTGTGACACATGAGATAATTCAGTTCAGTTCCGTCGCTCAGTCGTGTCCAACTCTTTGCAACACCATAAACAGCAGCATGCCAAGCCTCCCTGACCTTCACCAACTCCCGGGTTTACCCAAACACATGTCCATCAAGTTGGTGATGCCATCCAGCCATCTCATTCTCTGTTGTCCCCTTCTCCTCCAGCCCTCAATCCTTCCCAGCACCAGGGTCTTTTCAAATGAGTCAACTCTTCGCATGAGGTGGCCAAAGTATTGGAGTTGCAGCTTCAACATCAGTCCTTACAAAGAACACCCAGGACTGATCTCCTTTAGGATGGACTGGTTGGATCTCCTTGCAGTCCAAGGGACTCTCAAGAGTATGCTCCAACACCACACTTCAGAAACATCAATTCTTCGGCGTTCAGCTTTCTTCACCATCCAACTCTCACATCCATACATGACCACTGGAAAAACCACAGCCTTGACTAGACGTACCTCTGTTGGCGAAGTAATGTCTCTGCTTTTTAATATGCTGTCTAGGTTGGTCATGTCTTTCCTTCCAAGGAGTAAGCGTCTTTTAATTCCATGGCTGCAATCACCATCTGCAGTGATTTTGGAGCCCAGAAAAATAAAGTATGACACTGTTTCCCCTGTTTCCCCATCTATTTCCCATGAAGTGATGGGACCAGATGCCATGATCTTAGTTTTCTTAATGTTGAGATTTAAGCCAACTTTTTCCCTCTCCTCTTTCACTTTCATGAAGAAGCTTTTTAGTTCCTCTTCACTTTCTGCAATAAGGGTGGTGCCAGCTGCATATCTGAGGTTACTGATATTTCTCCCAGGAATCTTGATTCCAGCTTATGCTTCTTGCAGCCCAGCATTTCTCATGATGTACTCTGCATATAAGTTAAATAAGCAAGGTGACAATATACAGCCTTCACATACTCCTTTTCCTATATGGAACCAGTCTGTTGTTTCATGTCCCGTTGTAACTGTTGCTTCCTGACCTGCATACAGGTTTCTCAAGAGACAGGTCAGATGGTCTGGTATTCCCATCTCTTTCAGAATTTTCCACAGTTTATTGTGATCCACACAGTCAAAAGCTTTGGCATAGTCAATAAAGCAGAAATAGACGTTTTTCTGGAACTCTCTTGCTTTTTCGATGATCCAGCAGATTTTGCCAATTTGATCTCTGGTTCCTCTGCCTTTTCTAAAACCAGCTTAAACATCTGGAATTTCATGGTTCACGTATTGCTGAAGCCTGCCTTGGAGAATTTTGAGCATCACT